>CM053510.1:900545-916111 GCA_028627145.1 Eidolon dupreanum | reverse complement strand
CACGTCTTTCTCCTCCTCGCCAGGGGGCCACACCTGCTGCCCTCCTGCACTGTCGCTCTCCCTTCCATTCTGGTTTTCCCGCCATCGGCAAGCAGACCTGCTGCAGGCGCTCCCCTGGGTGCTGCGTTCTCCATCCCGGTCCCGACCCCAGGGGCGACCGACCCTGGCTTCACCTTGGTGTCCTGGACCACGAGCGTGACTAGTCCACGCTTTTGCAATTTTAGACATTGTCCACTGACTGCCTGACGTGGAGACAGAGACCAAGATTCCATTTTCACCTGTCCTTGCCATTCCCCGATTCCCCTGATATAGTTATATTGTAATTCTAGGCTCAATAAACATTCACTGTTTGTACTTTATGTAAACATTATATCTTTATATCCTGTTTATTCACATAGAATGCACTTTGTGTAAACATGTAACTTTATATCATATTTATTTACATAAAATGCACTTTATGTACGTATTATGGAACTTTACTGCACTATGCCAACGCCATTTTCAGCTGAATCACAGGGTTTTCTGGGAGGACAACTTTTTGTTTTCCTCAGGGTTAAGAAGTGCCTTTATGTTTTACTTAGTTTTTAATGCATCTGTCACTAGTTCGTTCTTGAGCTCTCTCCCAGAATTGTAAACTGCTATTCCTCCTGTTGAGAACACCAGCGACCTATCAGCTTCATTGTTTCTCCTCCTAGAAGTTTCTTGCTGGGAGCTAGAAGGACTAGTTGTTCTCCAGTCCTGCTACATAGTCATAATGCTAGAACTTCTTGCTTCAGTCATGCTGGGAATTTCCTCTCTCTCTCTCTCTCTCTCTCTCTCTCTCTCTCTCTCTCATGTTGGATTATCTTACTTCTTGGATTCTATATTTCTCTTTCTTGGTTTCCTCCTCATTGTACTGGAGCAGATCCTGAAGTAACTTTCTGAGAAAAGGCACATGGCAGGTAAAACTTGACTGTGCTTGTCTAAGAATGCCTTTAATCTACTCTCATACCTGAGAGTCTGACTGGGTATGGAATTCTAGACTGGAAAGAGTTTTCCTCAGAAGTTTGAAGGCATGTCTCCATTACACACTCGCTGCCCTCATTGCTGTTGAGAACTCTGATGCCACTGGATTCACCATCCTCTGTATGTGACCCATCCACTTTTTCTCTCTGGAAACTTCGGGTGTCCCCTTTATTGCCAGCGTTCTGAAATCATAGTGACGTGCCCTCACACAGGCACTCTGGGAACTGAGGATGGGAGAGGTGAGGGTCTTACTTTTTAGCATAAAAATTTTCACTGAGTGTTTACCATGAAAGCTTATTTTCTATCACATCGCTTCTTGGCGTCCCTAAATTCAGAACCTCTGAGGTTCAGCTTCTCTGGGGACTAAGCCTCCTGCCTTTGGCTGGGCCGGGGATGGACAGTACCTGGCTTCATGGGGTGGGAGAGGGAAACCTGGGGGGCATCTGCTGCTCAGACTGACCTTCACTGAATCTTCCTGCCTGTGTCCCACCCAGCCGCAGCTTGGAGGATACCTGGGGCTCCCGACCTCGAGCCTGTCCAGGGATTAGGCTGGGTGCTGGCTCATTCTTGCTGGGTCTGTCTCCTGCGCCTCGGTGTCTACATTCCTGGGTCTCCACTGGCCCTTCTGCTTCCCAATTTCTAAACTTTCGTCGACAATTTTTTTTGGTGTCTCCCTTGCCTTCTCTCCTGACCACTGTAGCCTTGTTGGTCTACACCTTAAAATTGCTTAATGGCTTTACTGTCATTTTAGTGGGGTTGGAGGGAGTGGAAGTAAACACACAGTTCTTTGCCATATTTAACCAGAGGTAGCACATTAACTTTTCTTCCCTCTTCATCTGAGCTTTTGTCCCTGGCATCTCAGCGCTCCAGTTCCCAGTGACCTCCCAGTGGCCACTTCATGCTACTGTGTGTCCTGACCTCTCAGAGTTTTCCTCCAGGGGGGCAGGTCCCTCCCTGCGGAGGCCCCTCAGCTCCCAGGACCCACACACTCCTGGGTCTCTCTCCTCCGCGTCCTCTCTGCGGCCCCCGTTCTCCACTGGCCACTGTGTGGTGGCTGCCTCTGCCCTCGTCCCCCTGCAGGGGGGTGCTCCCTCTGCGGCTGACCTCACCATGTGTGCTCGGTGGCGGTTCCTGGTTTGGATGCTCGGGGCCAAACGGGCCACAGAAACCCGGCCCCACCCTCACCACTTTGGTGTCTCAGAAGCATCTGGAATCGACACGTCCTGTCCTCCCTGTCGTCTTTATCCCAGGAAATGGCCGAGCTGGCCGCCCGTGGGAGCCTCTTCCCCTTATGTACCTGGGTTCTTTCTACCCAGCTTCCAAACCTCGTGCAATTTGCCCTGTGGCAAAGATGCCTAATAGTCTCCATGGCCATTTTGCCCTTTTTAACGAACAGAACCCAGAATTAAGTGGGGTGTCTGGCCGCCTGCAGCAGTGATTCGCTTTCCCAGGGGCCCTTGTGGCGACTTGGGGCTGTTCCCCGGAAAGAAGGGGCGCTGGAGAAGGTGGTTCCCTCCTTCCTGCTGCGGGAATGCAGCTGTGGTGGCGACTGCAGGAGCAGCCATTGGGGGCCATGGGGGCAGAAGCCTTGTGTTGCAGATGGTCAAGGTGAGAGAGAGAGAAAAGGCCTTGTGCTCCACCGCAGCATCGTGCCCCCCCAGCCCTGGGTGACCCCCAGCCCTGGGTGCCCCCCCTCGGCCGGAACCCCTCGAGTGGCAAAACTGTCTCTTGATTATCGTCTCAGAAACAGAAGGGACCAACCCCCTGCCCCGAATCCAGTGCATCCCCGCTGCCAACTGCTCACTCTGCCGCCCCGACACCCCCAGCCCATTCCTCACACGGCTCAGAAGCACAGAATCCAGAGTGTGTCGCCTCTGGGCTTAGAGTGTAAACCCTTCCTGTGGCTTCTGATCAACCCCAAAGAAGTGCGAACCCCTCACGGGGGCTGCCAGGCCCCGACCTGCCAGGCCCCTGCGCTCCCCAATCCGAGTCCCACTGGCCCCAACACTGCCGACACCCGAACGCTCTCGGCTCTCTCTCCCCCGGGACCCCAGGACTGACACTCAGGGGACTCATGGGCAACCCGGTGAACGGGTGAGCTGCGAGCCAGCGCACGCCTTAGCACCGGGGGGCACGGGAACCTTCTAGGGCGCGGGCGGGGGGCCAGGGCCCGGCCGCCAGCACCACGAGGCATCGGGAGGGGCTGAGGGTGGCGTGGGCAGCCCTCCTCTGCGCACGGACATCCGCCCAGCTCCCCGCCCCCCACTCGCTTTCTGCTCCGCCACGGCCTCCTTGCAGAGCTCCATCCAGCCCTGCTCCTGCCGCCCCCCCGCTTTCTTCCTCCGGGCTCTGCCGCCGCAGCACCCGCGCCCCACCCCCACCGGCCGCTGGCGCGCTGCCCGGCTCTCCCGCCCGGCGTTTCCTGAGGAAGGGGTTTACGTGGCCTCCCAGCCGCGTGTGCCCCTGCAGGCACACAGTAGGTGCTCGAGTCACCGAGTCGGTGGCTCCCTGGTGCAGGCAGGGCTGGGGTCGTGAGACGGGGGGCATCCAGGGGAGCCCCAGTTATCCTGCACCTCATCTGCTCTCCCCCAGGCCCACGGGTGGTGGGATGGGGTGCTGGGGGAGCCCCATTCCATACCCCAGAGCCATCTCCACACTGTGGGTGCTTGGCTGCAGCCCTCCCGGGCGAGGGCTGCGGGGAGCAGGGGAGAGGGGCGGGCGGGGGGCCGGGGGGGCTCCGAGGCCCGGCCTGGCGCGCCCTCGGCACCGTGTCCTCCGGGTTTCCGTGACTGTCTGTGTGTAACCGCACGGCGGTTTCCATCGGCACTGCCAAGTGGCGGCTGCCGCGCCTGGCCACGGGTTCTGATCCCCGACAAGCCTGCTCTCTGTCAGGCAGCCCCGGGAAGCTGGGGAGCCCGGGGGGCCCAAAGAGTTAAGCTGCCCTCCACCACGCTGGTCTCAATTTCTTCATTTTTCAAAGGCTGGGCCCTCTTTCCTTCCAAGTCACAGCTGACATGAAATGTAGCCTTAAAATGCAGCTGACGTGAAAAACAATAGCAGTCCCTCTGAGAGGTTCTGCTGCAGGCTGCACGGCCCCCCGCCCCCCCGCCCCCCAATAATTACTCAAGACATGGGCGTGAGCCAGTCTGGTTAGGTAACAGGCTGCCTGCTCTGGAAACTGAGAACTCACACGATCTCCACAGACAACAAAATGTTTTCCAGGATGGTGGGGAGGGCGAGGCCCCGGGGAGAGGGTGGGGGGCAGGAGGGGCCGAGACCAGGCCGGGTGTGGGGGTCTAAGAGGGGGGCTTCCCAGGGGCCCCAGGGATGTGGCCTGGCGATGTGGGAGACGCGTTTGCAGGAAGTGCCTGTCCTGTCTCCTCTCTGCTGTGGCCCCCACCTTTAGCCCAGTCTCCGGAGCACGGGGCCACCCTGGCCCAGCACGCTATCGGGCAAAACGTGGGGGAAACTCATTCATACTGAAGTGTGAATGACTGCCCACACTGGGCACGTCCCCGCCGCAGAGGAAGATAATTACTAGTCTGTTTACTGTCCGCGGCCTGCTGCACAGGACGCCCTCGGGGCAGGTCCACCTACTTTCCCTGTGTTCCCAGAGCCTCGTGCATAGCAGACATTCAGAAAATACTTGTCGAACACAAAGACATCTCACCCAAAGAAAGAAGTATCACCAGTATGACTTTGGGCAGACTGGGCGGGGCCCCCTGAAGAGGCTGGCATGTGGGTGGTGGTGGTACTCCCACCTCCCACGGGAGCTGCCCGCCTCCCCGCAGGGGGTCTGAGGACTCAGGACGTGTGGGGCAGGAGGGCCCTCCCTCGCCCTCCCTGTCTTGGGCTGCACCCTGGCGGCCGGCTGTGGCCCAGGCCTGGGAGTGCCCGAGGACCCGGCCGCAGAGGGAGGGGTGCCCAGTGCCCGCTGGCCTCAGCTACGCCTCGGGGGCGCACCGCTGCCCACGCCCTTGGGGCCCTTTTCCCTCTGTGACCAGCTCTGGGTACGAGGCCATACCTCCCCAGGCCCCTCCCACCTGGGTCTCGGCCCCAGGCTGAGGTCAAGCCTGCCACGCCTCCGGCACTGTCCCCACACGCAGACCCACTTGTGGCCGGTGGAACTGGCCTGTGGCTTCCCCAACCGGGACCTTCTGGCTTCTGTCGACACCCAGCCAACACCACCCCAAATGCCCACATCCTTGTCCAGTCCCCCAGGCCACAAGAATTTATGGGACGCTTACTATGTGCCGGCGTGGGGCGACCCAGGCAGGGAGTCCTGTCCCCACTCGGTCTAGTGGGGGCAGGGTGGACGAGGCGGTGGCACCGAGCCGGACCACGTACCGAGCACGTGGCTCTGCACGGCCACCCCCACGGGACATCCCAGCACTTGCTCCCCACCCATAAGACTGCACGACGCGCCCCTTCTCCCAGCCCTCTGCCCTGAGCTCCCCGGCTCTCCTGCCTCTGGACCCCCAGCTCATCATTCCGTAGCCCTCGAGCGGCCCCTCTGCCTCTTTCTCCCCCCACCCCCCACAATCTCTTGCCAAGTTCACACTCCTTCTTCAGCTGGAGTGATCTGCACACTGACCACTCTCCAACGTGCATTTCCAGCTCCGATCACTGCTCTGAGCCTCACACCCTAACTGCAAATGGGTGTCTCCATGCAGACGTCACAAAAGTATGTCAGGTCACCCTCTGCCATGTCCCCAGTGGGAATGACTATAGTCTCCCTCCCCTAAGCACAGCCACCTAGAGCCTGGGGCTGGGGTCCTTCCTGAGGATGCCCCTCCCTCCCCTCCTTCTCTGGTGCCTGCACAAGTCTGTTGATTTTGCCCCCTAAACGTCTCGTGCCTCCGCCCTTCTTCCTACCTCCCAGTCCCCTCTCCCTCCTGCTTCCCAGGACCTGCGCCCCCGGAGCAGCTGTCCCCTGCTCACACTGGGCTGGGGTCTCCCCAGTTCTCCAGCATCGGATCCACTGTTGCCTGCCTTCCACGCCTTCCTCTATCTTGGTTTACTCCCACCTCCACAACTTTCTTAGAAAAAGTGCAGAACGTAAACTTTATGAAACCTCAAGTGCCTGAAAATGCCTTTGTGGTACCCTCACCTGTGACAGACACTTTGGCTGGGTATAGAATTGTAGATTCCTTCAGAATTTTGAAGGTGTCTTTGTAAACCTTGACTGAAGACCAGCCCATCTAGAGGGCTACAGTTTGGCAGGTCATCTGTTCGTTTTTAAAGAAAATTCCAGGGTGTTCTGGAAAGGGCGTGAGGACACGGGGGCTGTCTTTGGTTCCAGTTCTTGGTGGGCCCTCCTTTCATTTCCTTTTCCTCCCCTCTGCGTCTCTCATCTCCCTTTCTGGAAGGGCTGGAGGTTGGCTGCTAGAGCTCCTTGGACTGCATCTCTGTGCCTCTTGGCTATTCTTTCTCATTTTCCATCTCCGTCTTTATTCCACTTTCTGGGAGATTGACTTCAATCTTTTACTGAGTTTCTTTCTTTTTTTTTTTTATTCAGCAGCATATTTTATATTTCCAAGAACTCTTTCTGGTCCTCTAATTGTTTCTTTTTCATAGCATCCTGTGCTGGCCGAATTTCTTGAATTTCAGAGTGATCTTATAAATGCATGCTTTTTTCATATAGCTCGAACTGCCTGTGCCCTTCGGGGTGTCACACCACCCTCACCCTGAGTGCCCACACGGTCTAGCCCTGTCTAGCAGTTGGCCTCCTTCACCCCTCTCTCTCTCGGCCCATGCTCAGCCCTCTGCTTTCTCTCGGATCTGCAGACTAGGCATGTTCCCTCCCGCCTCGGGGCCGCTGTGCATGTCGCCACGTCTGGAAGGCTCTCTCCATCCCTCCACTGAGCCTGGGAAGTTCCCACTTGTACTTTGTGTTCAGATCACAGCTGCTTCCCGAGGACACCTTTGCTAACTACCTAGACAGGGTCGCAACCCCTGCTACGTGCCACCTTCGCTGTCTCTACAGCACTCAGTGTGAGTTTAACCAAATACCTGTCCCCCCTCCTCCTAGAGTGTAGCCCCTCGTCCGTCACTGTACCCCAGAGCCCAGCACCAAGTGGGTGCTTGTGTTGGTGTCCCCGTGTTGCTGTGACAAGTTACCACACCCCTCGTGCCACACACTCGGCGGTCAGGAGTCTCACTGGGCTAAACTCAGTGCGTCGTCAGAGTTGCGTTTCTGCTGGAGGCTCTAGGGGAGAGTCTGTCCCCTTCCTGGCCTTTTCCAGACCTGGGGGTCACCTGCACCCCTCGCCTCGTGGTCCCTCTTCCACCTTCGGGGTGGGTTCTTTCCCCCCTCTGACCTCTGCTTCCATCGCCACACCCTCCATCGTCTCCGACCCCTGCCCCCCTGACAGGGACACTCGTGAGGATGCTGGGCCACCCAGATGACCCAGGGCAACTTCCCGTCTCGAGAGCCCTGGTCCCATCTGCATAGTTCCCTTTGCCATGTGAGGGCACGTGTTCACGGGTGCTGGGGACTAGGACGGGGACATCCTTGGGTTTGTGACGTGACTGTGGTGTTCACACATGCCCGTACAGTGGGGACACGGCACCAGCGGAGGTAACTGGGGTTTCCCAGACGAAGCGCCCTTTAAGAAGACGCCCCGAGGCCCAGCGGGTGAGGGCGAGAAGGAGCCACGGCGAAGACAGCGAGGCGAGCAGGAGGTGGCGCGACTCCGAGGACCCCCAGAGGGACAGCGCCGGGAAGAGCGGCCAGGCTGCCCTCGAGGCCCAGAAGCCACTGTGAACAACCCAGAATTACCCGGGGGGACGAGGGCAAGGGTCAGCGGCCCTGCGGGGGAAGTCAGCGTGATTCCACGCTCACAGGGCCCTTCCGCGGGCCACTTGCCTTGGCGTCCCCGCAGCTTTTCACCCACCCTCCTTTCCTGAGGCTCAGGAGTGATGAGCTCCCACCCCATCTGAGCTCACCCAGCCAGCCCCCAGGGTGCCACCCGCTGCCACGGCGACAATCCGAAACGCACGGTGGCCCCGCCTGAAACCTTTCAGGAGCCTCCACCAGGGTTGGCGCGAAGACCCAGGACGCAGGCTCCATGCCACGCTCCTCCCGCCTCGCCCTGCCGGGCCCTCGGTCGCCTTCCTGTCCTCGCTCACCGCCGCCTGCCCGGCCTGGGGCCTTTGCACGTGCTGGGCCTTCTGCGCCAGGGGTCACCACCATGAAGCCCAGGGACCACGACCCACCCACGAGCCTGAGAGGAGCAGTCACCAGACACCTGAGGAGCCTGACCCGTCCCCGGGGGACAAGAGCCTCGCTGGGGCAGGGGACGCCGCATCGGCGGGGCGAGTCTAGTTGGGCTTTTGAGCAGATCATGTCCTCAGAGAGACGTGGGGGGTCCAGGGCTCCCCCACGACGCAGCACAGCCGGCGGGAGAGGAAGTCGAGGATGAAGGGAAAGTGAGGGAACGTGGAGGTCTCAGACCCCACGGAGAGGAGCAGGGACCACGGCGTGCATCTGAGACAGGGACACACACGTGCCCAGAGCACAGAGAAGAAAGGGTCCAAGGAAACCGGTTAGCCGAGGAGTCCGCAACATCACTGGCTGCCGCAGCGTCCCCCTCCGACGCTGACGCGTCACGGTAGCAAAACACACCAAAAATAAGGATGTAGGAGAACTGGGCGGCTCGACCAGCAAGTTAACTCAGTTAACAGAAAAGCCTCGGCGCCACCACACACACATTAAAAGGTCACAAACGTGACCTCATGAAGCCCAAACAGAAAAGCCAATACATTTCAAAAAAGTCTACACTTTGAAATAAAACGGGCAAGCAGTAACAAAAAAAGTGAAAAAATAGATATACCCGGAAGTTAAAAAATATACAATTCTAAACAATTCTTTAATCAAAGAGAAAAATGAAATGGAAATTAAATTTAGAACAGATTCACAGATTGAGGATAACCTATCAAACCTGTAGGATGATGCTGCCAAGAAGGTATTTAGAGGAACATTAATAGTAGTTTTAGAAAACCAGAAAGGTTGAAAATAAACATGCTAAGCTGTCAACTCGAGAAGCTAGAAAAAGAGTACTAAAATAAATACACAAAGAATAAGGAAGGATAAAAGAGGACATTAGCAAAACGCAAACATTTTTATGAAAATGGAATTGGTTCATGAAAACAAATGCTTGTGTTTAAAGAGCGAATAAAATAGATAAGCTTTAAGTAAGTAAAGTACCAAAGAATTAGGAATGAAAACTGAGTAACAACTGCAGATGTAGAGGAAATTGGATAATTAAAAGTTATTATGATTTTTAATTTTATGTCCATAGAATTCCAAACTTGATGTGATAGATAAGTTTTAAGGAAAAAATTACACAAGGCGACTTACGAAGTGGAAACCCCTGAGAAGCGGAAGCCCACGGGAGACATGGACATGACACCACCTACCTTCCTCCAGGGTTTCGAGCCTAGTTTGGGGGGTGATTTCTACAACGTTTTCGATCCCATACAACGCATTCCAGTGCACAGGCAAAGATGGGGTGTTGCCCAACTTATCTTGGGAGATAAAACCAGGCCCCCAATCTGGGCAAGGAAACACAAGAGAATCCTAGGCCAAAGCTGGCCACAGACACGGACGCCCGAATGCCCTGCTGCGTAGATGCAGATGGAATCCAGCAGCCTGAGAGAATGGGGACCGTGTCTACTCCTGGTTCGACCTCGGGAAGCCCAGCAACGCCCTAGGTCACATGACCAGTGTTTTGGCCCGTTTTAGGTGTGTTTGCAGCTGGACTTCTAGGTTGCTTATTGCTGAGTTCCTGGCTTGTCCTGGGCAGGTCCAGGCGGGGCTCACACTGCCCTCACGCTCTGGTTTGCTGTTTTATCTCCATCCTCGCCCCCCGAACCCCTGGCTCCCCACCAGGCTTATAGTAGGCACTCAGAGGACCTCTGTGGACCCAATCTGATGTTTACTGTGACTCGACAGAGCTAGGCGGAGCCTTCCTGACCCAACCACGTTTTCTGGCACCAACAGGAGGACCTTGGGGTGGAAGGGATGGAGAGGCAGGAGCACAGAGTGTGGGCAGAGGGGATGAGAGACAGCCAGCGGCGATGCCCGAAGTCCCAGTCTCCCCTCTCCAGTGAGATAAGACCGATGGGAGCCGGGGAGCCCCAGATCTGGGGGTGTACGGGGCAGGTGTTCTCCAGCTGAACCCACCCAGGGTCAGAGGCTGGGCCTCTCAGGGGACAGAGGAGGCTGGGGATGCCTCCCTGGGAGCCCCCGCCGAACGCTTTCGCCTTGTGCTGCGTCCCTAGCATCCTCTGGTCCAGAGTGACCCACACCCCCTGAGCATCCTTGGGCCAAGCAGCCCACAGAAGCAGCCCCGTGCGGGTCACCCCGCTGGACACGAGAATGACAGGCAAAGCCAGGCAGGCTGGAAAGGCCAAGCTCTCAAAGGCCCAGGAGGACAGGGTCTGGGCCTCCGGCGAAGGCTGCGTCCACCCCATTCCCGCCCGGGCTTCGTGCCGCCGTTTCCTCGGCCTGGTCTTCACCGAGCTGCCTCTTTCTTGCCATTTGGGTCCCCGTTCCTCAGCGACGCCCTCCTGGTTCCTTCTAGGCCCTTCTGCCACAAACCCCACGTTCTTGCGTCCACGGAGCGCACAGTCTCCCCGCCTCCTTGTCTGCGGGGGACACGTTCCGAGCCCCCCAGCGAGGCCTGACCCCCCAGATGGCCCCGGAGCCCACACGCGCCGTGTCTCCGATGCGCCCACACCCGTGATGCAGTTTCGTTTACACATCGGGCGGGTCCGAGATCAGCCACGTCGACGACAGGACCGGAGCAAAGCGCCACCTCGGTAACAGTCACGGACGCGACCCCCCCCTCGCCTCCCCCTGCCGGCAGTTCCTACGCTTTCCCGCTCCCGAGGTGGGGCCTACGCCCCCGTTGCGGTCAGACACGGCCTGCCGTCGCTCGTGTCGGGGGCCCCTCGCCAAATCCTCCCACTGGCTCAGTGGTTTCTGGCGCCACATGCTGCCGTCAAGCAGAGCGCGTTGTCGTCGGGGGTTCCCGCCCGCCATTTCCACTCGACGAAGCGCCGAGCCGGCTGCGCCGCTGCAGCCCGAGGGGCCGCGCGGATGTCTCCGTCCTCCCTCGGCTTCGCGACAGGCGGGCGGGCTCACGCCGCCGGTCTCGGCCCCCCGGGGCGCTTCTGGTTTTCCCTCCTCGACTCGGAACGGTCGCCTCTTTGCTGAAAGGCTGTGCTCCACGGCTTCTCTTAGGCACAGCCCAGTCGCCGGCTACACCACTCTCGCCCTTTGGGGCTGTCACCATGCCGCCGTGACGGTCAGTCTGCCGGCCGGAAGGCTGCTGCGTGATGACGGGCGGGCGGGGGGCGTCCGGGGCGCCTACGGCGTGCAGACCCCGGACAGAGGGCCTCATCTCGGGCAGGCCGGAGCGGATGGCGGGAGATTTCATCCTGCTCCGTGGAAGGGCACATGGTTTAAAGCGTATGCATTGTTTATGTCTGGAATTTTCCATTTAAGATTTTCAGAGCATGGTTGACCACGGGAAAACAAAATTGAGGGAAGTCAGACCACGGATGAGGGGGGACGGCTGTGTTATTGCCATGGGCTCATGTCGCTCCTCTTCTGCGTCTCTGATTACTGCCTGTGTTCCCCAGAAGATCGCAGCCCCCCCGGAGCTGGGGCCCCCGCCATCCGGCCCACCACCGGATCCCAGAGATGGGAGCGCACAGTAAATGCTTGTTGGATCAGGCGATGAGGACCAGGCCAGGACACTCCTGGGTCCTGCTGGCCACAGTCTCCCTGGGGGAATCCTAGTCCGTCTTTTCAAAGGGGCGGGTGAGGCCTGGCCCAGTCTGGGCTGGAACGGGGAGCCTAAGGAGGTGGGGGTCCTGGGGGCTGGGCAGGGCGCTGTGCTGGAGGCCACCTGGCCTCCACGTGGCAGTGGTCCACTCCCCACCCTCGCTGACATAACCCTGCTGGGGCGGGCGGGGTGGGAGAGCAGCAAAGCCACACTGTCTCCCCAGCAGTTGTGGGGACACCTGTCGGGGACGGTGCGGTGGGGGCCATGCTGGCAGCTGCCAGGGGGGCCCAGGGAAGGGCCTGGGTCACCAGACTGGGGCTGGGGGCTCAGCAGCTGGGCCAGCAGCAACTGGAGCAGGGAGGGCTGCACCCCGGGGCAGATCCGGCCCCCGAGCCAAGTGTGGGGGCGGGGGGGCACCCAGTGCCCCCAGCACTTGGCTCAGAATGTGCAGCAGGAGTTTTGGGGCTGAGAAAGGCCTTTTTGCTTTTCTGACTGAGGACGTCGGGGATGTACACGTTGAGCAGGCTGGGCAGGAAAAAGGGTTCAGGACACCTCCCCAGGCCTTGGGGTGGGAGCGCCGGGGTGTTTTCGGTGAGGGCCGTGGGGCAGACGCTCCCGCAGCAGACACCCCAGGCCGAGATGGGGAGTTGAGACGGTAATGCCTATTCTGCTGTAAAACAGAAACAAGCCTTTGCAGATACTGGTAGTTTGAAAACTGCTGAGTTAAACAAAATTAGGTTCTTTCGCTGGGGGCCCTCTCAGGGCCTTTAGTATGCAAATGAGCACCTTCTGCACAAAGGTGGGGAATAGGCGGAGTGGGGAGTGCCTGAGAGACTCCTGAGACTTCTCTGAACATGGATCCGGGTCCCTGGCTGGAATTCTGGGCAGCGTCTTGAGGATTCCCATTTTCCTCGGCTGTGGGGAAGGGTAGTCCTGAATAGTTCCGTGCCCCCTGCCCCTCTCTCCCCGGCCTGGGCTGGGTGGCTCCCACGGGCTCTGCCTGGTGCTGTCCCCTGAGCCTTCCTGGTCACAGACCCCTGGCTGAGCCTCACGAAGTCACCAGGAACCAGCATTGGGGGGCCCATTCTTCGTGGGGCGGCCGGTGGCCTTAGTGTGGAACTGGACAGCCCGTGGGGCCCTCCGCCCCCCGGGGTCAGCGCCACCACAGGGCCAGCTGCATTCTGGGGGCATCGACGCCCGCACAGAACTGGGGAGCCCAGGGCAGCCACGCAGCCCTCGTCCTGGGGTCCAACAGGGGTTCAGGGTACTGCTCAGAAGCTGGCCGGAGCCACGGAAAGAGCCGGCGTGGGTTCTGTCCAACGGAGTTAGAAACATCTGACTGCGACCACAAAAATGCTGGCGTCCCGGCTGCGAAAACATTTTCCTGAGACGCAAACGCTGCTGTCTGAGGCGCTCGGGTGTTAACCCTTGGAGGGGCGCTCACTTGGGGCGGCCACGGCCACGGCCAGGGCCGGAGTGGGGGAGGCCGCGTGCCCCAGGCAGCCTGGGCCTCCAGGGTCCACACGGCAGGTCCGGCAGGACTTGGGGGTGCTGCGGAGGCTGAGGGGCCGCCACCTCCCGTGTCGTGCTGCAGCTCACAGACATGAGCCCGTTCACTCGGGGTACCTGGGGCATGGAGCGGGCAGAGCAGACCCCAAAGCACTCAGGCGACACTGTGGGGTTGGGGGACACGTGACAACGGGGCTGCCCCGTGGGGACGGGGGCCTCAGATGTTGGGGCCCAGCAGGAGGTGCGCGGGGGCGAGGGGCGCCCCAATGCAGTGGGGGCGGCCGTGGGGTCCGGGACCAGCGGGGCTGTCCCTGCCTGCTCCATCCTCGGGTCCGGCCAGTGCGCTTGGACCGCCATCCTCTGCCAGTGGCAGGCTGGGGACGTCTCACAGCGTGGCTTTGCCACGGCGAGGTCCCGAGCCGGCCCACAAAAGCGGGGTGACTCTCCCGGAGGCCTCGTCCCCCGCCCGCCGGGGCTCCGTGCTCTCTGAGAGACCCCTGCCCCGGGCCACCGCCCGGCCACAGGGTGGGCGTGAGCTCCCTTCCGTGGCCGGCCATCTGCACAAAAGGTGGCGGAAACCTCCCAGACGGTCACCCCCTGCCTGTCACCAGCCTGAGTGTGATCTCTTCCACGTTTGTGACCCGGGGCTTTGACGGCCCTCTGTGGCTACACACCCCGCTTCTCACCCACGCACGGCCGTGGCAGAATAGGGCGATTTAGCCTTATTTGCAGAAGGAGAAAATACTCAGAGAGCTAAAGACCTTTGGGGCCTGGGTGCCGTCCCTGTCCTTGGGGTTTGTCGCTACCCCGAGCCCAGGCCACCAGCTGTCCACATCCATCTCTCAGGGCGGCCCCGGCCCAAGGCTGTGTTCACGCTGGGCCCCCAGCACCCGGGCCTGCCAGCCAGGGAGAGTGCAGCTGGCTGTGCCCCCAGACCCCTGCCCCCGCCCCCCACCCCAACAGGTGTGTGGTGACTCAGCAGTGTTAATTTTCAGCACAAGCAGCTGTCGGGGACAGGGAGACCGCCCGGAGACCCCTGAGTGGCCCGCCTCGGGCTGCGGGTGGGGCAGCTCAGCCCGGGGCCTCTGGGCCCCGTCTTTTTGCCACCCTTGCCTGGGTGGGGGTGCCAGCACCCCGTGCCCGCCCCTCCGCTTGCTCAGGGGCAGAGGTGGGGCCCTCCAGGGAGGGTCTTTGGCCTCTGTGTCCTGTGCCGGCCGCGGGCGCTGGGGCCACAGCGTGCCACCACACCTCCAAGCCGGCGGGTTTTTTTGGGGTTGGCAGTGCGGCCGGACACACTGACCCCACACTGGGGCACCGGCTACGGGGTCCTGATTCAGTGCCCCACGTTTGCATCTGTGGATGAGGAGGACTCCCCCTCCCCAAGCCCAGGGCCCGCGAGGCCTGCCTGGGCCTCCAGAGAGGAAGCAGGCCAAGCCGCAGCTCCGCCCACTCTCCCCACCAGCCCCAGGCCTGCCCGGAGGCGGGGGCCCCAGCGAGAGGGGAAACGGCGGGAGGACCTCTTGCGAGCAGGGAGGGGCCCCGAACAGGGGCAGCTCGAGACCCAGGCCGCGGACTCAGCAAACAAAAGAGCAGAACACCTGAAATGTGTGAGTTTTCGGTATAAGTACATCCCAAGTACGCAGGCGACGAACAGCAGCGAGCCCATCGCGAGGCCCAGGACACGGTCAGGGACCCGGAACCCCTCTGAGAGAGTGTGGGGTCTCCGCGCTGATGAGCCAGACCCCATGAGCAGGCAGGGCGGCCGCCCCGAGAGGCAGGTCTGCTCAGCGGCTCGAGGCAGATGGAACAGGACGGGGCGCCAGGCTCGAGGGCTTGGTGCCACGTGTCCCCGGCCAGGAAGCCTGGCTCGAGGTCCTTTATCTAACCGTCGGGCTTGGCTGGTTTGCCCCATGCGTGCTTCCTCACTTCCATCCGTCCATCCGTCCATCCACCCATCTGTCCATGCGACAGTCCTCCCAGCCACCCCCAGCCCTCCCTCCTTCTCCCCACCCACCCACCCACATTTATTCACCCCGCCACGCCGCCCCAGGCCTGTGAGCTGCCTTCATTCTTTCCACGAGCAGCGAGCAGCTGCCTCATGTGTATCTTGTGGCAATGACAGGAAGATCAAAAGGCGTCGATGACGCAGCCACTGGCCTCTGGAGTGACAGCCACCAGCTAAAAATAGGCCGGGAGAGAGATGGGGGCCCTCTCTCTGTTCCTCCAGCCCCTGCCTCTCTCGACAGGGGACACATT
>CM053510.1:882199-900045 GCA_028627145.1 Eidolon dupreanum | reverse complement strand
GGACTGGCCCTGAGGGGTGAGGACATGCTCCGTCCCCAGCTCTCCCCTCCTGAACCATCTGCCCCGGGACTCGCATTCGGGGGGCGGGGTACGAGGGGAGCCTGGGGGACACCGGGCGGTGCCTGGGGGATGGACAGATGTCAGGGACTGAACCATCCCCCAAATCCACCCATCGAAGCCCTGGGCCGATGCGACAGCGTTTGGAGACGGGGCCTTTAGAGAGCTGCCCGAGCCGACAGAAGTCACAGGCATGGGGCCTGGCCCCAGGAACGCACAGATTCGTGTCCTTACAGGAAGCAGTCAAGACTCAAGGTGCTGTCCCCACTGTCCGCCAGGAGCCCGTGGCAGGACACGGCGAGAGGACGCGTCTGCCGCGGGAAGGGGTGGGCGCCCGGCCCGCGCCTGGGCCTCGGGTGTCCGGCCCCCAGGACCGTGGGGCAGTGCGTGGCACATTGTCCCAAAGCCCGGGCGACCGTGACCTCGGCTGCCGGTAAGATGGGGGTGCGGGGGAAAGGGGTGTGGGGCGGCCAGTGGCAGGTGCCGAGCACGTGCCTGACACGTGCGTACCGCGAGAGTGTGGGATTCCCCGGGAGCCCAGGGGCTCACGCCTCTGGAGTGGCGGACAGTGCCAAGCAAGACCTGCCCAGCCCCCAATGTCCCAAGCCAGCCTTGACCTCCGACCCTCTCTGCCCGCCCCGGCCACCGGCTCGGCCTGCCCTTCACCAAAGGCAGCCGCTGCCGCCTGTCACCAGCTCTGGCTCCACCCATCGCCAGTGCCTTGCCAAGCCCCTGCCTCCCCCGGCTTGTCCCGAACTTGGGTAATCGTGGGAGCCAGTCGTCTCTGGTGGATGTTATGCACCAGCTCTCGGGGTGCAACACGGAGCACCCCCAGCCCTCAGACAGCCTGAGGACGCTCTCCTGCTTGCGCTTCCAGGCTGAGGAAACTGAGGCACGGAGAGGCTGTGTGGCAACTCTGAGGTCGCTCCAGGGGCCCTCGCCCTGCCCCCCTACCTGCCAGCCTCCCGCCCCAGGCCGGGGCCCTGCGGGCACGTCCACCCTGGCTGTGGGTCCCGGGGCCTCTGTCTCAGCGGTGCACCCGAGTCTGGCCAGTCCTTGTCATCTTCCATGGACGGCATCAGGGGTGCAGAGTGGAGAGGGGCTGCTGCTGGGGGCGCCCGGGCTCCGGCTGAGGCAGGGGAGGGGGAAGGGGGCTGCCCAGTGTGTGTGGGGGATGGGAGGCCCCTGGAGCTCCAGGTGGCAGGTGTGGAAGCCACACCCCTCCACGGCCACACCCCCTGAGCAGCCATTGGGACCCTCCGCACGGCCGGCCAAGTGGTCAGCTGGCCTCTGCTTGACCACCTCCGGGGACGGCGACTCATTCCCGCTCTGCACAGCTCTGACTGTTGAGAACTTGCAAACGTTCCCGACGCTGACCCAGAAAGTCCACTCCGGAAAGCAAAGCCGGACACGAGGGGCGGACGTGAGCGAGGAGGTTTGCCATGACAGGGTGGATAACGGTGACAACTGCTGTCGACTCAAGTCCAGCACCCTGAACACCGGGCGCACGAATCCCTGTGCACACGCCCCTACCCCGTTCACACACGTGCTCACACGCACGCAAACGGAGCGACCACCCCACACCACGGACCCCTGCCCAGAAGCTGGGGACCGCCGCCCTGCAGGTGTGGCCCCCGCCTTCCTCTCGGGCCTCCTGTCCCGCACTGCCCGCCTCGCTGCAGACACACGCCCCCTTCCTGGTCCAGACTCGTCCCTGTCCCAGGGCCTTTGCTCGCTGCCCCCTCTGCCTGGAGCTGTCCCCCAGTGACCCAAGGGAGTTGTCCCCTCCCTCCGTCCAGGTCCCGTCTCCCTCCTCCGTGGTGGGCTCCTCCATGCGATTCCCACTTCTCTCCCTTCTCCCTGCCCTGTTCTCAGCCCCTCTGGCCCCTTCCCCTGCTGCCACCCCGATAATTGACCCAAACCAACCCCAAATCAAGCAAACGCTCTCACACAAACTGAGCACCGGCCCGTGGAGGCGAGAGTTCAAACAACGCGACCAATTTATAAACAATTTTCTCTGTGATGATTAAGTTACATTTTCTCCAATAGCTGCTTAATTTTCTTGTCAAAAATACACAGTTTTCACATTTGTCTCGCTGTAAGGGTAATTAATTTCCAGACCATAAGTAAGAACTTAATTTGATACCTGCGAGGATTATAAACTATTTCAAGCTGTTGTTTACATGAAATCAGGAAAGATTCGTTCTGTTTGCAATTATGTTAATGAGGAGATGGCGTGGGTACTTTTTTTAGGGAATTCGGCATCATTTTGCCATTTCCAATGAATTAGTCTAAAAGGGTCTGCTGCCGCGGCAAGCCCCTCCATGGCTATTTGTAGGGTGACCCTGGCGGGTGAGGGGGCTGTGGGTGCAGCCGGGCGCCTGGAGGATGGCTTCTATGGGAACGGCCTGGGAGATCGGGGACCATGAGCTCTGGGGACCGGGCTGTCCCCAGGTTGGTGGCAGTGAGCTGGGCCTGCTGGTAGGACTAAGGAACCTTCTCCAAGACCCCTTCCGATGGTGAGAAGAAAGGTGGAGACAGTTGGTGGACGGCGCTCCACCCCCTTGGGCGTCCCCGAGCCCGGGCACAGTCGCAGAACCCCCGGGAGGGGGTGTGAAAAGGTGCTGTGTGGCCCAGGTGGGGGCCGGGGCAGAGGAAACATGGAGACAGGTGGTGGAGGGGGAGCTGGGCCGCACCCCACCACACAGAGAAGCACGGCGCCTGAAGACATACAAGGGGTGGTCGCATGCCCATGGGGACAGGACCCTTGGGGCTCAGAGTGAGGGCCGAGGGCAGGCAGCAGCAGGTGGCCAGGGAGGAGACTGCCCATGTGGGCAGCAGAGCAGGCTGGCATGGCTGCGGGTGCTACAGAGGGGCTCTGGGGGGCCCGGAAGGCAGGGGCCGGCCGAGCCCGGCCCCGGATCTCGAAGGAGCTGGCGTCAGACATCACGGAAAGCCTGAGGCGAGGTGGCGTCCGGTGGTGGCCGGGCCTCCTGCCTGCCAGCCCTCCTGGGCACAGCAGTCTGCCCACCTGCCCGCCCGTGGGGGGATGCGGGAGAAGAAGCCTCATTCTGGGGGTGCCCTGCCAAGGTCTGCAGGCACACGGGGGCCAGCCCCCGGCCAGCTGGTGCTGGGGAGGCAGGGGCCAGCGTGCTGCCCAGCCTGCCCCCTCCCCGGGGCCAGCCCCTTCCTCACAGGACCCCCCCCACCAGCCTGCCCTGAGCAGCCGGCCTCAAGGCTGCGGGCAGAGTCCTTGTAAATCCCAGGGTTCTGGAGACAGCCCAGGTGAGGCGGGAACAATGGCCCATTGTGGCCCTGTGGAGATGGTGTGCCACCCCTTGCCACCAGCCGCACGTTGTAAAGTCCCTCGCATGCCCCCGGTTTCGCCCTGCTGGCCCCTGGGGGCTTAGGCCGGGGACAGGCACCAGCTCACTCGACACAGAGACCATTGACGGCGGCATAAAGGCCGCTTGTGTGGGCACCGCAAGGCAAGCCTCTCCCTGCCCCACCGTCTCGTCACCGTCACAGCTGTCAGGTGGCGTGGGCGGGGACAGCACCGCAATGGGGCTTGTGTGGGGACAAGGACAGGCCCGCGCAGGGAGGAACGGCCCTCAGTCTGGCTTCCAGAGAAGCCCGCGAGGCCTGTCCACCTCCCCGGGCTTTGGTGGGTGCAGTGTGGGGGGCTCCGAGGTAGGGTGACATGTCCCTGAGCAGCCGAGCGGGGGGAGCAGGCCCCATGGGACCCAGGCCAGACGTGGGGCCCCTCAGGGGACGATTCCTCGGTGACAGTAAACGCGCCACGGCAAGGGCCGCTTCCCGGGCCCCGTACGGCCCCCGGGAGTGCAGGCCGGATGGGAACAGGAAGGCACAGGGGAGTCAGGGAGGGGACAGCGGGGACGTCTCCTGCCACCTCGCCACAGAGCGCAGTGACCGCCTGGCCTCTGTCCCCCATGTCGCCGACCGTCTCTCCCAGGCACCTGGGAGTGGAGGGGACGGACGTGGCCACCTTGGCCGGCCTCGGGCGTTAACGCAAAGTGACCCCTCGGAGGACGGGGGCCGTGCCGGCTTCCGGCGGGAGACAGACGGCTTCGGTGGTGCCCGAATGGTCCCCTGGCGTAGTGACACCCACGTGCGAGCTTCCACGTGTGTAGGACGGGGAGCGCGGGCTGTGACTGGTGTCTGGGTGGCTTCTCGGGGCCACGTGGCACGGGCTCCCACGTTTATGGGGCTGGGTGGCCATCCAGAGAAGGTCGCAGAATGTCATGTTGCGGATGTGGGGGGCGCGCCCCACGTGCAGGGCCCTCGCCGATTCTGACCCTCAGTAGTTGGCAAAAGCCAGGCTCCTGCCAGGTCCAAGGAGTGGAAAGAGGTGGCCTTCCCTCGCAGAGGGGCCGGGAGGGCTCGGTGGCCTCTGTGGCTGGGGGGGCTGGGTGTTGCCATGGCGATCGAAAGCCTGAAGCCGGCAGAGGCAGGGCAGGACCCTGGCTTCTGGGGACTCGGGCAGAACCGCGGGGGCAGCACCGTGGGCAGGGGCCTGCTCCGGCCACGCAGGGAGCGGCCGGGCCGGGAGGGGCCTGGTGGTGACCACGTGTGCCATGTCCCTCCAGCTCCCGCTCTGTCACTGGCTGGCGGATGCGAGATGCTCAGGCTGGTTTGGCGGCAGAGCCCAGTGTTAGGGGTCGAGGGAGATGTAGTGGGACAGAGGAGCCCGTGGCCCGGTCCGTGGCCTCTGCAGGAGGTGGCACAGCCCCCTGACCGCAGGCCCGGGAGCGGCAGGGAGGGGACACAGGGACGCCGGGCAGAGCGGGAAGGTGGCTCGCCTGAGCCGCTCGCCGGCATGAGCGCAGGGTCAGAGGGGGTTCCGTGGGCACCCAGACGTGCGTGGGTGCCGGGGGATGGCACCTTCCCACGCTGTCCCCCTGCGGGCGAGCTGCCTGCACACATGTCCCCACGGGCGCCTTTCCGCCTTCAACGGACGGAATCTGTGCCCCCACCCCGCGGCCACACTTGCCCCCCTCAGCCTTTTCTCCACGTGCCAGGGTCCTGCAGCTAAAACTACGGTGGCTGGTGGCCCCCATCCCGTCTGAGTGGAGCCTCAAGTCCCTCCAGCAGCTCCTGGGCCGGGCGGGCTGTCCACCCCTTTACCCCTCCGCTCCCACACCCGGCTGCTCCTTGACCGTGGCTCCGGCCACACCACCAGCCGCTGCTGGTCACACCGGCCAGGCACGGTCGTGCCCCAGGGCCTCTGCACTGGCGGTGCCCTCTGTCCAGAACACTGTACCCCAGACGGCCACACGCCTCGCTCCCTTGCCCCCCAGACATCCTTCCTGCAGACGGCCTACCCTCCTGTGCACCCCCAAAGGCCCGGGTCCTGCCTGAGCACGGGGCTCCCCCTCGTTCTGCCCTGGGGCCTCCGCCTTCCTGAGCGGAGGATGCACGGTGCGGCCCGCGGCGGGGCATCTCCGGGGGGCCGGACCCCCAGGCAGCCTCATGCACACAGCGCTTGCCTGGACGAGGGTCTGGTCGGTGGGGCCCCCCCTTTGGGAAAGTGCCCCGGGGCGCGGGCCTTCCCGGCCAGCCGGCCCCCCTCCCGCAGCCTCCTCCAAACCCGGGCAGGGCGGAGGCCCCGGCGGCCGGAGGAGGGCCGGGCGGGCGGGGAGGGCGGGCGCTGCCAAGGCAAACAGCCCGGCGCGCCTCGGCCCCGGCGAGTCCACAGAACTTTCCGTCTGCCCTGCAGAGCTCGGCCGGGAGCGCCGGCCGCCGCGCCGCAGAGTCAACAGCCGCCCGTGGGCCGCGGCCAGCGCTGCGAGGCGGCCATTTTGTGCACACGCGTCCGAGGGGCGCCGGCCCGAGGCCCGCGGATGCCGGGGCCGCCCGCTCGGCGCCGCGCGTGGCCTCGTGCCCGTGGACCTGCCGGCGTCCACCTGCCACGCCGCGGCCGGGGCCGCCGAGCCCGCCGCCCGCCTCCCAGCCCTGGGCGTCCGGCCCCGCAGACCTCAGGCGGGGGTGGCCCCCAGCGGCCCTGCCGCCTCCCCCGGGGCCTGCAGCAGCCAGTGTCCCAGGGCCCGAGCCTGGGCCGCTGCCCCTTTCCGGCCGGCCCCCTCCCTCGGCGGGCGGGGTCGTCCCGGCCTCTGGGCTGGGACATCTATTTTTGGTGGTGACCAAGCCACTGCTTAATATGCAGGACCGGCCAGGGGCAGGCTGCGCCCTGACCCACAGGGTGACAAGTTGAAAAAAGGGCCCATTTTGATCAAAATACATGTTTTTCTGAGGCCAGCCAAGGCGGCGGGGGAGGGTTTGCCGCAAAGGCCCGGCTCAGCGTCCCTCGGCCGGTCCCGCGGACGCTGGCCCGCCCGCCCGGGCCGCGTGGTCCCCGGGGCTCGCGCAGGGCCCGTGGCCACCGTGCCCGCGCCCGCGCCTGGGCACACACGGCCGCCTGTGCCCACCCCGGCCCGCCTCGCGCCCCAGTCAACCCACAGAAGTTGACACGGACTTGAGCTAAAATTTTTAAAAATGTAAGTTTCCTTTCTGGCCAATACTTGAGACCTATAAATAGAGTCGTTCACGAGAGGCCTCGTGAGGGGGACCGTCCCCAGACTGGGAGAGAAACTCGCAGGGGAAGGAGGGGTGCTGGGGAGGGAAAGAAAGTCCGCAGGGGGCTGCCAGGACGTGAAAGGCAGGAAGCCGAGGCGCGGCTGGGGAAACTGAGGCTCGGACTGCGGGGCCCACGGTGGGGTCGGGCAGAGCCCGAGCACCCACATTCCTTCCTGGGAGGCCCAGTAACAGACGAGGCCCCCAGCCCCGGGGGTCTGCGGCTGCTGGCCGGGGAGGAGTGGACAGCGGGGATAGAGGGGTGAGCCATGCGGCTAGCCTTCCCGCGTCCTACCCCTGTGTCAGGACAGGCCCACACGACAGCCCAGCCGGACACCGCCCTGGGGGCAGCTCTGAGGCAGCCCCGGGCGACGGTGTGGGGAGAGCCTCATCCCTGCCGGTCTCCCCCGCGACGGACGGCGGAGTCCAGAATGCCGGCAGGTCCCAGAGAGGCCACCGACCGGTGCCCTCATTTCAACGGTGGGGACACCGAGTCCCTGAATGGGGGCTGGGGGCTCATGCACCCTCGCAGGGCTCAGCCACAAGATGAGACCGGGCGTGTCTGTGGGTGTGCCGCCCTGACACCCTGAGCTGCGATGGGTCACCCGCTTCGACCTCAGCCAGGGGGTCCCTACTGGTGTCACTTGGCCCCCTTGGACAGCGACTCCTGCTCCAGCCCTGTCACCGAGACCACGGAGGAAGGAGGGCTCAGACCACGGTACTGACCCGATGGCTGGCCACAGCCCCCTTCCATGGGCCCCGTTTGTCCCTTTGTGCAAGCGCGGCTACTGCTGGCCGCCGAGGGCCAGTCTATGCCGGGGACAGATGGCAGACCTGGCCTCCTCTCAGCCTCTCCCTCTGAGGCACCCCCCACCCTGGCAGGGGCGTGACCCAAGGAACCGAGCCTAGCAGCACATGGGCCCCTTGGTTCTGTGCTATCCCGGGGTCCTGTGCGGTTAGAGGGCCGAGCTCCGGCCACGCGTCACCCCCTCACTGGCTGGTGCTGACACGGGGTCCGGGGACGGGCGGTTGAGGTGAGTTGTGTGGACAAGGACCGGTCGGCCTCGGGGGCCGCCTCGCGGTCAGGTGGGCAGGCCCGAGTCGCGGTGTGTGTCCACTGCCTCTGGGGGCACATGGGCGGACAGACGGACGTCCAGCCACATGGACACGCCGGAGATCCCTGCTCCTCACACCACGTCGCTGGAAATGGTGGTCTTGCTGGCCCCAGACTCCTCTGGGTGGGGCCACGTGACCCGTTCTCGCCAATGGGAGCCAGACGCCTCTGGGTGGGGCCACGTGACCCGTTCTCGCCAATGGGAGCCCAGACGCCTCTGGGTGGGGCCACGTGACCCGTTCTCGCCAATGGGAGGAGCACGGGCCGTGCTCGGCACTTCCGGGCTGGAGGAGCTGAGAGCGGGGGCTGGCCTTCAGGCGGGCGGGGGCATGGACAGCCTCCCCATCCTGGCACAGGGAGGGCCTGAGGGCAGGAGGCTCAGACCAGTGACCACGACCTGGATGGCGGTCGCTGACTGAGCCCCGGGCCCTGGGGGGCCTTTGGGGAGGGGGTCACAGGATGGCGAGATGGAGGGTCAGCCCTCCTGGTGGCTGACGGACGGACGGCCAGAGCAGGGGGCTGGGAGGGAGACGGCGGCCCCTCATCGCTGTCCCCCCTCCACCTGAGACGCCGCGCACGGGCACACCGACTGGAAGAGGCGGCGCCGCCTCCAACAGACTCACGGGATCGCGCACCGCTGCCCACTGCCCCGACGGTGCCGCGCCCCGGGCCAGGCCGGGCCGGGCCTCGCCGCCCGCCCATCGCTGCCTCGGCCGTGCGGTGTCATAAAACTGGGATCCCCGGTTTGGCATCTTAGGGTTCTGACTTAGCCGCTCGGCACGGGTGCCCCCAGAGCAGCTGCTCCCCTGCGTCGCGCCCGAGGGTGGTGCAGCGTCCCGCACCGGGGCGGCGTCTCCGTCACTCAGTTCTCACCACACCCCAGTGGCTCCCGGTTCCCGCTGTTACAGACCGGGGTGGGTCGAGCGTCCTCGCACGTAAATCCCGACCTGGCGCTTTCTCTGTGGAAGCGGAGACGCTGATCCGAGGCTGCGAGGGTTTTACTGTGAGCAGACAGACCCGGCCAGACCCCTTCCCCGAGCTCCGTGACTTGGGTAATTCCCACGCCGCCGGGCTAGACAGGGTGCCTGCACGGGGCCTTATCAACTTCCTAGATGTCGCTGCCCGCGTGCGTCCCCTGGCTGCTGGGGAGGGCGGGCATCTTCCCGCGGAGGACCGCTGGCCAAAGCCGGGCCCTGCGTCCATCCGAAGACGCCTCTCGAGCCCGGCCCCGGACAGGGCCTCGGGGCTGCCCTGGCCGCGACGAGGCCCGCTTGGCTTCCAGGCCTGATGGGCTCGGTGTGGGGCTCGGTCCGGCAACATGGCAGCCCCATCCCGGGGCCATCGAGCCTCGGCGCGTGAAGGGTGTGGGGTCCCCGGGCCAGGGATCGGGGTGGCGGCGCTCAGCGCCGACTGGCGCTTCCATTATAGGTTTATCTTTGAAACCATAGACAAAACAGGGCTTGTGTGGTTTGACTGAAGAGCCAGCACCTCAGGGCCTCGCCATCCACTAAGTCGGCTCCTCGGGAAAGAAAAAATACACGAACCTTAAAATAACCAGTTCCCAGAATAGCAACTAATGACGGCTTCTGAAGGGGGCCCTTTGATCAGGCGGAGCCCCACGCCTTTGCCTGCTTACGGCCTGTGTCACTCAAGAGCAGCTCACCAGCAAAGAGAGGAGTGTTGGGGGGGGGGCAGAGGGAAGTGGGGGGCTGGGCAGAGGGCGGGGGGCGGGGAAGCAGGGCCCACGGTGCCCGTTTGAGGATGCCGCCTGGCTTTCTGATGCGACCAGTCTGAGCTGGCGGTGAGAGTCTGAGGTGGCCTTGCTCTGGGGACAGTGGAAACGCAGCCTCATGCAGCCCACGCTGCTCCCCACGGCCCCCCCAGAGCCCGGGCAGGGACACCGAGGCTGGAGGGAGACGGACATGGGTGTTAAGAACCAGAGTTGTTGGTGGACAGGCCTCGGGGGCCTCTGGGAGGCCTGGGCCATGTGCTCTGGAGCTCAAGGGAGGGGATTCAAGGAAGCTTCTGGAGAATGGGAGCCCAGGAGGGGTCTGTGAGGGGGAGTGAGGGGAGGAGGGGCTGCCAGGGCGCAAAGATGCCGCCCTCCACCCCACCGCCCTCCTCTGTCCTGTGTCAGGCACCGCTCGCCCTGTGGGGTTGGCCCTGTGGGGACATGGCAGCCTGAAGCCCCCGGCCCTGCCGGCCCCGTCTGCCTACACAGCACGTGAAATGTGGCCCGCGAGACCGAGGAACTGAATTTTCATTTAATTTTAACAAATTCAAATGGAAATACAGATCCCCAATTCGGCCGCTGGAAAACTCTGTTTGGAATGGCTCCGGTGTGAGAACCTCCTTCTGTTCACTATTAATTTTATGATATCTGAATGCAGACCAGGTAGTTCTTACGGAAACAGCATCCGATCTGGGGGTGTGCCGTGCATGCAAAACACACTAGCCTTTGAAGAAAAGGTTGACCATCCCAATAATTTTTTAATATCGATTTCATATTGAAATAATAACATTTTTGGTCTGTTGGGTTAAATAAAATGTAGTATTACAATGAATTTCATCTGTCTTCTTATTTTTTTTAAATATGGCTATTAGAAAATGTACAATCACATGTGTGGCTCCCATTGCATTTCTGCTGGACGTCACTGGCCTAGAGCAAAGGTTAACAACAGACTTTTCTGAAAGGGCCGGATAGTAAATACCATGGGTGCTATGAATCACATACAACCTCTCCAGTTAGTGGGGGACTCTTTCCTCTCTGAGGGACACGGGGCCTGGAAGAGGGTCCCCCCTCAGGCTAGGCTTCTGAGGGCTGGCGGCCCAGCCCAGACGCCTCCGAGTCCCAGCACTAGGCCCACTTATGACTAAGACCCACGTGACCGATGCGAACGAGACATGTTCCCACTGCCCAAGCCGCACGGGGAGGTGGAACCCAGAAGGGTCAGAAACCAGGATGGGAACCGAGGCCACAGCAGCCATGAGACCCAGGCTGCCCAGAAAAACCCCGTCTTCAAAATCCCATGTCTGTCTGCTCTACGTGATCACATGTCGGAGAGGGAGACTCACTGGCACTGATAAGCTAACCAGGAAACAAGGGGCGGGGGGTGAGAGGCTGAACACACAGCGAAAGTGGAACCCACAGAAGAAAGAGGTGCCCTGCAGGCATTTGACGAACCGAGTAAACTCGAGCTTCGGTTTTCATAGCTTCATGGGTGATGGATGGCGAGGCAGCCAAGCCCGGGCCTGCCCCGGGTGGGAAGTCTCACGGCGGAGCCCTGCCTCAAGCTGGGGCCGTGCTCCCAGAATGCTCAGCGTGAGGATCAATGAGAAATAACTCCCCGAAAGGACTGTAAAGAAAATTGCCTTGTCACTAAGGAACGGAACGCTGTTCGCCCTGAGAAATCACATCCACAAGCTTGCACATTCTCGGCTTCAAAGCCCGAGTGCACGCCGCCTGGGTGGTCTGCAGCTCTAGAGTTTAAAGTTTGGGGTGTCAGCACTCCCGTGCAGGCAGCAAAGGGGGCGAAGTAACCTTGGATCTTCCCTGAGGACCTCGTCTCCGCACTAGGCCTCAAAGATTCCCACAGATAAATTCTAACATGTGTCAACTTGTGATTTAAAAAAAGAAAACCCTCAAAGGGAATGAAACACCATGAATGACAGCAGGAAAAAAAAAAAAAAAAAAAAACCAGAGAGGCAGACTTACCAGAATTAACAGGAACTAAATATAAAACAGCCACATTCAATCACTTCAAGATTTTTTTTTTAAAGTTTAAATATACGAGTCAAGAGAAAACTACTATAAAAAGATCTATCAAGTATGAATAAGAACCATATAAAATTTCCACAAATAGAAAAAATAATAATTGAAATTGAAAATTCTTTGAACAGATTTAATAGCAGAATAGACACAGTTAAAGAAATAATTAGTGAATCAGAAGGTGGATCAAATGACACTCTCCACAATATAGTACAGTGAAACAAAGCGATTTATTTTAAATTTTTAAATTTTTTTTTTAATTTTTTAGGTGAGGCAACCCTTGGTTGACCTCACAGATTGCAAGGGCCTTGTCAGCTTACAATCCCTCATTTTTTAAATTTTTTTACACCTACAGCACCTGGTCTTTCTAGGTGGTCTCCCATCCAAGTACTAACCAGGCCCGACCCTGCTTAGCTACCCAGATCAGACAGAATCAGGCTTGTTCAGGGTGGCGTGGCCATTGACTGAAACAAAGTGATTTCAAAAAGAGCAATTAAGAGACATGGAAGGGACGTATGTTTTCACAAGGCTATTGCCTCCTCAGATTGTCTTTTCGTTATGCTGAGTGGAGCCTAAATTCTTTTTATGATCCGTGATGCCTTGCAACTGCATCTGACTCCTGACTCTAACATTGGAAAAAAAAAAAAAAAAAAAAGGAGAGAGAGAGACGTGGAGGGGTCTACGATGGTCTAACGCACGTTTGATGAAAATTCCAGAAGGAGATAATGAGTGGAAGCAAACTCTGAAGATGAGGCGGCTGAGAGAAATCTAGAACTGACGCAAGACAGCAAACCACAGATTACGGAAACCCACGCGCTGCAAGCAGACGGAACAAAAGGACCTTTCCGTTAACACCTCATGGTGATGATGCAGAACACCAAGGTCAAAGGGAAGAGCTCGAGGGCAGCTGGAGAGAAGAGAGCTGCCACCCTCCAGGGAGTGACAACGCGCCTTCGCCTTCGCTCTCAGCGGTAGCAGAAGGAGCCAGAGAGCAGTGGGACCACAGTTTGGACGCGCCAAGAGAAAATCATTTTGGTAACGTAGGGCCCAGGATTTTACACCCAGTGGAAATATTTTTTAGCAGTAAAGAAGTCATTCTAAAACAAGTAAAACTGGGGGGACTTTGATTTTCACTGAAGGAAATTCTAATGGATACTTCAGCCAGAAAAAAAGTGAGCCCAGACGTAAGATCTGAGATGAAAAATAATTTGTGAGTGACAGAAGCAAATAGGTGGACAAATTTAAACACGTATTGGTTGTATAAAATGCTACTAATTGTAAATTATTGGGTTAAAAATAAATATAATTGAACTAAAATATACCACGACAAAGCATATGTCAGCAGGAGCGTGACTAAAGCTAAAGTGTTCTAAGGTTCTTATTTTATTATGGATGTGGGTGTGTAGAGATAGCGATTAACTCTGCTATAACAGAGCCATTTAAAATGTTCTAGGTTAATCTTTACAAGAATGGCAATATATAGCTTTGAAACCAATAGAAGGAGAAATGACATGAGAAATAATCATCGATCCAACAAGAGGTGAAAAAGAGGAGCAAAACAAACATTAAAAAGTTTAGGACAAATGGAAAACACAAAATACACTGCTAGAAATCAACCCAAATCCATTAGAAATTATATTAAGTACAAATGTATCAAATGATTTAAAAAAACCTCAATCATGTAGTGTTTATAAAAGTCACCCAAAATGTGTATTTAGAACTAAAAAGAATTTTAAAACCCGACACCAAAATCAGAAAAAAAAAAACCACACACACACACACATAAGAAAACTACAGATCAACATTCTTTATGACTACAGATATAAACATTCTTAACAAAATATTAACAAACCAAATCCAGCAACATTTTAGAAATTGTACAGCAGGACTACGTGGGAAAGGCATGTGGTTTAACACCCTCGAAACAATTCATGTCTCATACCGTACTAATAGACTAAGGTGACCACCTCTAAAGATGCAGAATGGGTCCTTGAGAAAATACAACATCCCTCCCTAGAAGAGCTCCGACCCATAGGAACAGAATAAAAGATTCTTAACCTGATTGAAAGCATCTGTGGGAAACCCTCAGCTGACGTCACACGCTATGGTGCACTTTTCCCCGTAAGTGTCTTCCCTGGGCACTTCTAGTCAACATGACACTGGAAGTTGAAGCCAGCATAATTAGGCCAAAAAAAAAAAAAAAAAAAAAAGGAATTAAAGTCAACCAGGTTGGCAGGAAAAAGTAAAACTATCTTTATTCACACATGACATAACTCTACGTGTAAGAAACCCTAAGGAATCAATAACAAGAAAATTTGCCAAAAATAATAACAGCAATGTCATAGTTTACAACCTTGGTATGACGAAAAGATTTTATTTCTATATACTAGTAATGAACGATTCAAAAATAAAATTAAGAAAACAATTCCATTAACAATAGTAAGAAAACTAACAGAATATTTAGGAGTAAATTTAACAAAAGATGGGTAAGATTTGTACACTGAAAAGTACAAAATACCACTGGAAGAAATGAAAGTAGAGTGAATGAATGGAAGGATATACCATGTTCATGAATTAGAAGACTCAATATTGATAAGATGTTAATTTTTTCCAAATGGACCTATAAAGCCAACAAAACTCCTATCAAAATCCCAGGAGTTTTTTTTTTGTTTTTTTTTTTTTAGTAGAAATTGAGAAGCTGATTCTTAAATTCATACAAAATTTCATAGGACTGAGAATGGGCAAAGCAATTTGACGAAGAAGAACAAAGTTGGAAGACTTGCACTGCCTGATCTTACAATGAAGCTACAATAATTAAGATAGTGTTATGCGGATTTAAAGATGGGCATATCGACCAATAGAACAGAACTGGGAATTCAGAAATAAACCCATATATTTATGCTCAACTGATTGGTGACAAAGGTGCCGTGACGATTTGATGGGTGGTTATGGGGAGATGGTCTTTTTCACAAAAGTTGCTGAGGCAATTGGATGTCTATAAGCCAAAAAAAAAGCAAAACAAAGCAAAAAAACTTATCTCGGACTTTACTTCAAACCACACCCCAAAATTAACTCAGAGTAAATCATAGACCAAAATGTGCAAGCAAAAGCTATAAAACTTCAAGAAGAAAAAAAATATAAAAAAGTGTTCACAGCCTTGGATTAGGCAAAGAGCTCTTAGATACAACATTAAAAGCATGGGCACCATACAAGAAAAGATAAATTGGACTTCGTTAAAATTGAAAACTTTTGTGTTTTAAAAGACACGATTAAGTAAATGAAAGGGCGGCCGCAGAATGGAAGGGAATATTTGCAAGTCATGTATCTAGTAAAGGACTTGTACCCAGACCTATAAACAACTCTTACAACTGAATAACAGAACAAACTACTTAATTAGAAAATCGGCAAGAGAGTTGAATAAACATTTCACGAAGGAAGACTATGAATGGCTAATAAGCACATGAAAAGTTGTCCAACACCATTAGTGATTACGGAAATGCAAATCGAACCCACAATGAGATACCATTACACACTCAGAGAATGGCCAAGATGAAAAAGGCCCACGGTACCCTGCATTTGTGAGGACATGGGGACAGTGGGACCTCTGCACGTGACTGGTGGGAAATCGAGGTGGTTCGGACCCTTTGGAAAAACAGTCGAGACGTTTTTCAGCAAGTTAAACAGAAACTCACCACACGACCCATCATTTCCAAGCGTAGGCACCGAACTAGGGGGAATGAAAATGCATGTCCCTACAAACACTTGTAGATAAAAGTTCACAGCAGCAGTGCCCACAATGGCCCCCAGACTGGAAGCGATCCAAATGTCCATCAACTGGCAAAGGGGCACACAGAACATGGCTGAGCCACACAGCCGAGTTCTGAATAGCATCACGGAAGGGAGAGAGGCGTGGGGAGACGTGGATGACCCTCGCCGTGTGGAAAAAGCCGAACATAAATGCCACGTATTGTCTGATTCCATTGGTAGGACATACCCAGAGAAGGCACATTTCCAGCCTCATAGAAATTTAAGGGTACACACACAGAAAGCAGAGCAGTGACTGACTGGCTGCGGGTGACAGCTGACAGTGATCGCAAATGGAATTGAGGGACCTTTTTTTTGGGGGGCGAGGGCAGGTTGAAAATGTTCTAAAAGTTAGTTTTGATGATGGTTGTACATCAAACTATACATTTACTGCAATTTGTTGTATGTTTACATTGGGAGAATTTTATGGCATCAATTAAATAAATTTTATGGTATAAATTATACTCTGATAAAGCTTTAAAAAAATGTATAAACAAAATTAAGTTTGTATAGCAATGACAATAGAATGTAAGGTGAAAAATGCTACTTGAGATAAAGAAGGTATTACGTAATTATAAACCATTAAACCCAGCAGTGAATGTACAAAAATTTGATTATATGTGTACCTAATTATAAGATCTAAAAACGTGTAAAGCAAAATTCATAGAAACATAAGGAAAACTGGACAAATGTCCACAATAGTCAGAATTTTAAGGTATTTCTCAGTAATAATAGATCCAGTGGATAAAATTATTCCAGTTGGGAGATAGATTTCAAAAAAAACAATTAACAAGCTTGTCCGAACAGACATAAACACAACACTGCACCCAACGACTTCAGAATAACATGGCAGTCAGGTACAGAAGGTATGGTCATGAAAATCGAGCACGTACCATGCCATACAACATATTCCAGAAGGTTTCATAGGGCTGACAGCATACGGATCACTTTCCCCGGAAACAGAGCAGTCGCCTTAGAAAGCTCTCAACCCCGGTAACATAGAAATCATGTTGATAAATAGCAACTGAGAAATACAAGAAGTCATAATGGACGTTAGAAAAATATACAAGGGAATGAACATTAGAAGTACGTACTACGTACCACAGCTGCGGGGAGATGCGATTTTGAGTGGCAGCTACGAAAATCTGAAAAGAAATGATCATCCAACCTAAGAAGTTAGAGCAAGCAATATATTCAGGCCAAGTGAATAGAAGGAAGAAAATGAAGAGAAGGGAATGACGGAATCTACAACAGAAATCAACAAGGGCGGAAATGCCTTGTAGAAATGAATAAAATTGGCAAATAGCTGGCAAATTTGACCAACGGAAAAACAAGAGACGTACTCCCCCTCCACATAATATTTATTGGCAGTAAGGAAGGGGTCCAATGCTGACAATACCTTAACATGATAAACGCAGATATGTTCGAACGCTAAGGTGAAATGTACAAATTACTAGAACCCGCAACTTATCAAAACTGACCCGAGAAGAGATAACCATTCAAGACGCAAAGTCAGAGTTAGAAGTTTTCCCACGCAGAGAACGCCAGGCCCAGATGCCTTTGCATCCACATTCTGCACAACACGCGAGGGATAAAAAACTTAATCCTACACAAAACATCCCAGAACACAGAAAAACGAGGAAACACTTCTCGGTTCCTCCTGCCAGACCCCACGAGGACAGTGGAGGGAGCGTTATGTGAAGCATGGCTCTCACGCATAAATATTGACACAAACATTCCAAAGACAATATTAGCCAGGGGATTTCAGTGGTGTTTAAGAAATAATATACAACGTGGCGGGCGGGGGAGGGGCGGGAGGCCGCAGAGGCACAGCCGCTGGAAACCCATCTCAGAGCCAGATGACAAAGGCCGACCCAGCACGGAGAGAGGGGGGCTGCGGGGCGAGGAGGGGCTCTGGGGGCGCGGCGGGGGGGGCCGTTTGGGATGACATGCCTCGGGGTCCTTCTGCAGGCTTGGGTGGGTGGAGGGGTCCCTCTGGGATGAGCAGCTGAGAGGGAGGGGTGTCGGGGGCCACCAGGTCCTAGGTTGCTGGGCCTGCCTGGGCCAAGGGGACGGGTCCGGGCAGCTGGGCGGTGGGGGTCCCGGGCTGGAGACGGTGGGAAGGAGTGTTAGGTGGTGGGGGGGGGCCCTTCCCACCCATGCCCTCTGAACTAGGGCCTGCAAACCCAGGACTTCCCTGTATCCGGCTCTGAGCCATGGACATTTCCGGCAAAAACAGAGAAGAAAGAAATCCTCCCAGCCCACTGTGTGCCTCCTATCAGCAAAAGCAGTATGAGCTGAGCTTGCAAAATAAACAGGGCTCAACGAAAACACTACAGCAGGCCCGGGACCGGCGAGGGACGCGCGCGGGGGTGGGAGGGCAGAGAGGCCCGGGGGCGCCCGCCTCGCCCGCCAGCCGCCCCGACCGGGCGGCCCAGGGAGGCCCAGGCTGGGGGCTGGGCAGGGCCCGCGATCGTCCTCGGGGCTCCCGCCGACCGCCGACCGCCGACC
>CM053510.1:860383-881699 GCA_028627145.1 Eidolon dupreanum | reverse complement strand
CTGTGTGTGTGTGGGGGTTCCCTGTGTGTGTGCATGTGTGTGGGTGTCCCAGTGTGTGTGGGGGGTTCCCTGTGTATGTGCACGTGTAGGGGGGTCCCAGTGTGTGGGGGGGTCCCCATGTATGTGTGTGGGGGTGGCCAGTCACAGGACTTGTTTTGAGATGCAGACGTTATCTTGGGGTCTCCTGAAGCGGCCCCCCCTGCACACCGTGTTCCCAGGACCCCGCCCAGCCCTGCAGGCTGCCCTCGGCCCCGTCCGCCCCCCCCCCCGCCCCCGGCCCTGCTGCAGGAAGCCGGCCGTGGTGCCCGCACCGCCCAGAGCCCAGCTCCCTTCCGCCCGGGGCGAGTGTGTGGGGCCCGGCACGTTTCTGAGGGCCCTGTCTGCTCACGGCCGCATTCCCAGTGGCTGACACACAGCAAGTGCCCAGCGGACAGGAACAGGAACAGATCCACGGAGCCGGCGGCCCTGGCCCCCCCGGGGTGGGGGCTGGGTGGCGGGTGGCTGGCCGGGCACGCTGGCCGAGGGCAGAGCGCTGGGCAGGGCTCTCTGGGTCCACCACCCAGCCCCCCCGCCCCCCGAGGGAAAGGAGAGGTTAATAAACCAATTACTTTGGGCAACGAAGCAAAATAAGTCCCATTAAACTAATTAACGTCCTTGCGCAGCCCCCACTGGAGAAGACTAATAAACCCGGGCTTTGTCACCATCCGGCGATTTCTTTCTAAGGCGTTTCTTCATCCCCATCCAACAGTACAGTTTAAGGCTCTGTTAATACTTTTAAGACAGGCTCAATGCCAGACTAATTAGATTTGCATTTCCACCGTGGGCCCGGCTCGGTGCGGATGTGCCCGGCAAGAGGCCCGGGGACCGAGCAGGGGCCCGGGGGCCGGCACCCGCCCCTGAGAAGGGGCCGTGTGCGGGTTCCCATGTCTGGGCTGGCGGCACCCGCCACCCGCCTTCCCGCCCCCACGTCCGGGGCCCGGGCTCCAGTGGAGGGCCCTGCCCTGCCTCTGCCCACCCTGGGGCCCATGGGGACACCGGGTGATCCGGGGCTCCCGAGCCACATGCTGGCAGGTCTGAGGGGACGACGTGGGAAGCGGGGGAGGAGCCGCTACGCAGTGCTGACGGGAGCTGCCTGGCCGGGCGGTCTACGTTGTGTCCCGGGGAGACACCACACTGGGGGCAGGGGCCCGAGATGACGGGCCGAGAGGGCACTGTGCCCCTGTGGTCCTCCTCCCAAACCCTCGGCCCAGTCTAACCGAGACACAGGCCCTGGGTGCAGGCTTGGGGACCACGCACTGCAACCTCGGCCAAGCCAGCTGGGCGGGCTCCGGTGTCCAGGTGGGGGGCATGGACCCAGGTGGGCAGAAGGGAACTGACAGGTGTGGGGGCGGAGAGGTGAAGACCACCAGCAACGGGGTTACATTCGCTTGGCCGTGGGCCACAGGGACGTGCATTTGGACGCGAATGTGCGTCCAGGCCACTCGACCTCAGTCCGAAAGCGGCTGCAGACAGTGAGCCGCCGGACGCATGTGGCTGGTGCCGGGAAGACCCGCCTTCCAGGCTCCACTGGCCGGACCCCACTTAAGGTCTGTGCCTCGCAACCCTTATCTTCTTTTGTTTTGGTTTCTCCCATCATTTAGAAAGTTAAAGACCATTCTCGGCTGACAGGTCACACCAGAACAGCGCTGGGTCATGGTTTCCAGCCCCGCGGCGCACATTTCTGAGGAGGACAGGCCTCTGCAGGTCTGCCTTGTGACAAAGGCGCACTGCAGGATCCCTCTGACGGGCGGGGGTGTCCGGGCTGAGCAAAGAGTTCAACGTACACACCGGTACAGTGGAGAAAGGTGCAACCGAAACGGCAAAGATAAGAATGACTTCAAAAAAACGCAGGCTCGTGAACATCCACGGGCCCTTTCTGACTCCAGTGGAGGACCAGGAAGCCGAAAACCCGATCAAATAAACCCTGACGGCTAGATAAAATGCCCAAACTGGTTTTGGGAGAAATAGAGGACTTGAATAAATGTGTATTTAGGAAATTAAAATGTAATCAGAGACCCTCTCCCAGCGTCTTGCCCAGATGGCTCTGTAAGAGAGGTGAGCTCTACTGAAGTTCTGCACGACACAGTACCCTGGGCAAGTTTTCCAGAAAATGGAAAAAGAATAATATTTTCCAGTTCATTTGAACAGGCTGGGTGAGTTTGATTCTGAATCCATGCAGGAGAAAAATAGGGAAATAGAATTACAGGCCCATTTCACTTAGGACGATAGACGCAAAAAAACTAAAGAAAATATTAGCTGAGCGAACCCGACAGTGTATGAAAAGAAGAAATACGAACCACGAGACTTTATATCGGGAATGCATAGATGGTTTGACACCTGGAATCTATCAGTGTGAGTCTCCCCCTCAGAGGAGAAAGGATGTCGCCAGCCCCATCGGTACAGACGACAAGGTTCAAAGCCTTCTTACAGTAAAACAATTTGTTCTTCAGAGAATAAGAACATAAAGGAACTCCCTTCACTTGGCAGTTTATAGACCCAAATCCTAGAATACACCACCCAATTAATGGAGCCATTTTAAATACGTTTCCATTAAGACCTGGACTGAGGCAAGCGTGCCCACAACCCAGCTCTGCCCACCGTAGTCCTAGAGATCCCGCTTGACGAAGACAAAGAAGGACACGGTGTGAGGGCCGCGAGAGGGAAGGTGAAACCGTGTCGCTATTCGCAGCGGCTGAGACCGCCGACTTAGAAAAGGTCCGTCGCTGGAACTGATGGAGGCCAGCGTGGCTGCCCGCTACGCCCGCGGCCAAGTCCTAGGGAAGACGAGTCGCCGTGTGACACCAGAGGAGCCCGCGGCACCTGGGCACGCCCAACCCCAGGGGCGGGGGGCCGGCCTGCACGCGTGGCCAGGGCGTCCTGGCTCCGGGTCAGAGGGCGGAACGGGACAGAGAGTTCACTTTTCCCACATTTAACCTGCAAATTCGGTGCCAACCTGAGCCAACTTCCCACCGAAATGAAGACGCTCGATAAACTTACTCTGAAGTTGACACGGAGGGGCCAAGCTCCAGGAAGGTGAACTTGGAAAAGGTTTAGACCTGCGGGGCCGGCCAGGTGCTCAGTGGCACAGGGCTCGTCTGCACACCGGAGCGGCAGGCCTGCACGGCGCGTCCCCGGACAGCGGACGCCAGGCAGCCCGTGGACATCTGGGAACGGAGCCGGCCGCTCAGGGGACACGGCTAAGCACCGGGGACAGGCGGGAGAGGCTGGGAGAGGACACCGTCACTCGGCAGAGCAGCGGCCGAGCCCACGAGGGGTGCTTGGAAGGGCTCAGGGGCCGACCCGGCGACAAAAGGTGAATCCCGATGCTGATGGGGGAAACGCGGGAACCGGCCCCTGACCGCACACGGCAAGGCCCAGCGCGTCTAGCGTGTCACAGTGCAGGGAGGGCCGGCGTCTGTCCGTCCGGCTGGGCGCCCACGTCCTCCCACGCCCCTCCTCCCCGTCATCTTCCCTACAGAGCCCCCAGCTGCTGACGGAAACGTCCCTCGTTGACTTTTCTGTCTTCAGGCCCTAGGACGGTGCCGGCACATGGCGCCAGGAACCAGGGGCGAGTGGCGATGCGTGGCAGGGAGGAAGGAATGCACGTGGGCACCCAGCGGGCACGCGTGCTGGCTCTGCAGCCGGGCGCGGCCGCCACCAAGCCTCGGCCGTGCCCGCTGCACGTCAGGGCCCTGGCACGGGGGGACCTCGTGCCCCCGCCACTGTTCCCTGGGACAGGAGCGGGTGAGGAACACCCCTGCCCCCGGGGCCCTGCTCCCTCGACGCCCCAAGTAACTCCCCAGCTGGCCGGCCCGTCTGGTGCCAGCCCGGCCCAGAGCCCTCTCTGCTTGCAGCCCCGCACTCGTGTTCACAATGGGGTGTCACCTCTTGTTCTGGGGGAAACACCAGAGTGGGCCTGGGGGTCCTAAGCGGCCAGGATGCGAGCTAGAGCTTGGGGCGGGGCCCCCAGCGCGGCCTGGACGGCCTCGTGGAACACACAGACGGCAGACCTTCCCCCTACGGCTCCTCAAGCAGAGAACCTGGATCTGGGCCCCTCGGCTTCCCGTCCCAGTCTCCCCCGCCCCGAACCCGCAGGGCCCTGAGAGCAGCCTCTCAGCCGCGGGGCGGGGCGGGCGGTGGAATGCGCGCAGGCCGCAGGCTCCCCGCTGGCTGGGGGAGGCAGCGGCCTCACAGGGGCCTAGGAGTGCCAGCCCAAGGCAGGCCTCCCCTCCCCAGCCCTCGCTGGGCCCCGGCCCCAGGGCTCACAGTTTTGGGGAGAAAGAATGTACCTCAAGAGGGAATAAGCAGTTGATTTTCACTGTGACGTGGGTGTCAGGAACAGCTGGGTGGCTGATGTCCCAAGCCGCACGGAAGAGGGGAGGGCAGGCAGAGAGGGGGCTCGGGCCCGGGCCCGGGGTGGGGGAGGCCGGGTGGGGCGAGGAGCAGGCCCTCGGCCGGGCACCACCCCCTGGGCCCACCGGAGGATACCTGCGCAACCTGTGCTCAGACATCTCGCCCTGCCGGACAGACCGGCTGGCCCAGCCACAAGCCACATTCCTTCCCCGAGGCAGTGTGGGGACTGGACAGGCGTCCGAGGCCACTGCTGGGGGCCCCTGGCACTTGGGCAGTAGACGATGGGTCGGGTCGTCAGGACGGTGAAAGGAGGGACCTGCGGGTTTGGTACAGAGCAGCTTGGACCTGAGACGTAGCCGTGCGCTCCCACGGCTCAGCCTGCGATGCCGGCCGAGGCCTCTTCCGCACCCCACACCCGGATGTAGCTTGAATTCCTCGGCCTTTCCTTCCTGGGCAGAGAGAGAACAAGCAAGTCCCCCGGGGCGACGTGACGACCAGCTCAGTGGGGTCTCGCGGCACCCCTCCACGTGCTCCCAGCTGCCCCCCACACCTCGCCTGCCGCCTCCCCGAGCACTTGATCACACTCCCTCAGAGCGGGGTTCCACGTCCGTGCATACTCCCTGACCACTCACAACAGCACCCGCCTGGCCGCACCCGAGGGATCCGGGGAGCAGGGGCCCCGACAGGGGACAGGTGGGCAAGGGCCACGTGTCCAAACCACGTGACTTCATAAAGTAGCTAAGATCATAATAATTATGACATTATTATACGATGTATTTTATTTATGATATATTTTTCTGCACATATGTTAATCGTTGTCAACACAATAATAATAAAATTATTTGTAACAGAAGAGGATCAATTAGAATAGAGAACATCACAGTGTGTGTGTGTGTGAGCGTGTGTGCATGTGCGTGTGCGTGTGCGTGTCTAGGTCATGGGGAAGTGGTGGCTTTGCATCCGGGCTGTGACCAGTGTGCCACACCCTTGCCAGAGGGCATCAGGCGGGGGCTTTGGGAGGACTTGGTGGCCGTGCTCACATCTGGCTGCCTCCGTGCGGGGCCCTGTGGCCCGGGCGAGCCAGGCAGGGCTGTCGTCCCTCAGGACATGGCCGGACATGGCCGGACAGCAAGCCCAGGCCATGACACCTCGGGCTGCGAGGGCCAGGCAAGGACCAGAGCGATTTCCAGCCTGCCGGTGAGGGGGGGTGGCCGGGAGGCTGGGGGGCAAGGGGCTTGAGTGATGCTTCGAGAGTGGAGAAGGACACTCTGTCACACCCTGCCACCACTCTGAGCCAGAAGTGCTTGGAGAGCTGTGGCCAAGAGACCCCCAAACACAAACTCAGTCCCCACGTGGCGAGGGGAGTGGCCTGGGAGACTCGGTTTCAGAGCAAGTGGAGGCCATCGCTAGGGTGCCACTCACTCCGGTTTGCTGAGGGTCCCGGATCTCACCAGGTATCCTCAAGTGACTGTTAAGGAGGTCCCCTCCCTCTCAAATGTCATCGCCCTGGTCTCCAGGCTCAAGGTCACCTGACAGTGACCTGCTTCCATTTCGATGCTTATCAAAGCCAGTGTGGACCAGCAGTCTGAACAAAGAACACTGAAAATTCAAGAATTCCACCTCGGGGTGTGGGCAAGAAGCATACTCTCGGGTCTGAGGAAAGAGCAAACCGCCCCTGGCCTCCCGAGGGTCCGCCGGCGACCTGGACTTTCGCGTGGCCGCGGTCCAGTCTCGCTGGTTGCCGCTCCACCCAAACCCAGAGGCCTGGAAGCGCGGGCTGGCCCGCCCGCCCGCGGGGCCCCAGGCAGCGCCTGCTTTGCTTGGCCTGCGTTTGCTCGGCAGCCTTGCGCGGGAGGCCCCGGCCCCTCGCAGGCAGGCAGCCGAGCGGTGGGGGAGGGGAGGGAGGGAGGCGAGGAGGCCAAGGCGGGGGGCTCCTTCGCTCTGCTCCAGGGCTCTTGTTTGCAAAGCTCCTGGAGGACCCTGCGGGACAGAGCTGGACAAACACGGAGCACCCCCAGCCCCAGAAAAGCCAAATCTGTAAACACCACCCCCACCGCCACCACCATGGCATTTTTGCCTCTGATTGATTCAGCTGTGAAGAGCAAACTGCACTGGGAAAGGGCAGCGGGGTGGCCGGGCCCCCAGACCAGCGTTCGGACGAACCTCTCCGTAAGGCAGCACAGCTGGGTGGCCATCGCCCCGCTGGACAGAGGGCCCTGCCCGCCCGAGCACCCAGTGCCCTGGCCAGGTGGCCGTGGGCGCCCGGACGGCCTGCGAACGGGTACGCCGGGCCCAGCGCCTCAGCCACCGGCCTCCTCCTGCGAGGTCTGAGCTCTGAGCACTGGGCAGCCCCCACCCAGACTGTTCTGCCCAGCTCGTGGGGGCCGATTCCAGAAGGCACAGCCTGGGGTCCGAGCTGCTGGCTGCTGGGAGGGCGGGGAGGGCGGCCACACCGCCACCGGCCGCAGGGGCAGGCCAGCCTGGGAAGGCCGCTGTGTTTTCAGGACTCACTTTTCTCCCCTTCACCTCTTCATGTAGGACAGTCTAATGGTGTCACTGTGCCCAGCAGTGCCACTCAACAGTCAGTGCTGAGTGACAAATAGGACAGAGTCCCGGGGGCTTGCAAGATGGCTGGGAGAGGCGCAGTCTGGCCCTCCGGGGATGCACGAGGGGTGTTCGGCCGGGAGAGGGGTGGGCCCCCCGGAAAGGGCCTAGGGTCCCAGGAGAGGCCCCAGCTGGCCCTTTAAGGCTGCATGCCTTCCAGCGGCTGCCCCCACTCACAGTGACAGAATGAAATAATCGCAGGCAAGTGGTGGCAGAATGTTTTAGAATGTCCCATCGGTGACAGAGGGCCTAAGGGGTCTGGACAGAGACCCAGGTGGAGGTCGGCCCGGGGGCCGGAGGACAGCAAGCTGGGAGGGCCAGGATCTGGCCAGGGGTGGGGCACCCACACTCCTTCAGCTCATGGGAGCCTGTCCTGCCTTTGAGACTTGCCCCCTCATACCTTGGTCTGTGGCACCTCAGTGTCCCTTCAATTCCTATCTGAGGCAGAACAGCCAGAGGTGGCCCATGGGGGTGCCGGGAGACGCAGGGGTCCCAGAGCAATGGCCCCCAAAGCTGTCCGAGTCCTGGCCGCTGGGACCCAGGACACGCCCTGGATCGTCCGAGTGGTATGACCAAGACGCCCCAGGGCGCTGTGCTGCCCGGCCAGGTTCGGGCCCTGCTGGGAAGACTTCAAAGTCGGCATGCACTGTCCCCGGGCAGGGCCACCCCCGGCCCTCACTGCCTCTGTCACTTACACTGTATCTTTGAACACCTGTGCCATTGTTTACTCAGTGTTTTCCTTTAAACAGACCCTGTCTCCTTATCTGAGTGTGTGTGAACGCCAGAGCAAGTCACTCTAAATAGGTGGCGGTTGTCAAAACACCCACACAATAAAGAGTAGAAGTCTCCGCATCTGCTGGTTTCCTGCCCCGTCCAGGCCGATGGCAGCGGTGTGGTTCCTGTGCCCCGGCCCCGCTCCTGCCACTGCTGGGGGCTCCCCCAGGCACCGTCCCCAGAGAGGGGGCCCCGGAGGCCTCGGCAGCCCACGTCACAGGAGAGGGACTCGAGCCCAGGTGCCCCTCGCAGCTCTAAGGCACACCGGGTCACGCCGGCCCCACTGGGCGTGGTTCTGCTGCTGAGGGCTGAGGCCCGGGATGGCGGCCTCGGTGCCCGGGGGGGCTCCCCGCTGCCCGCTGTCCCTGGGGGCTCGACCACATGCCCACACTTCAGACCCATCACGCTCAGAGGCCAGGTCCCCCTTGGGCAGGCCTCTGGTCCCCTGCGGGATGGGCTCAGAGCACCTCCCACCACGGCGCTGGGTCGGCCCATCCAGCCTGCAGGGGGGCCCCACCCCCACTGCTGTCCCGTAGCTCACACACGGGGTGCCAGCCTGTCGCTCCCTCACTGCCCCCCAGGAGGCTGGGCCCACGTCATCCCCGCGTCACAGGGAGGTGAAGACGGCGGGAAGCCCTGACTAGAGGTGGCACGGTGGCAGCTGGGCTTCGGCCGTGCTCCACCACCTCTGCCCTCTGACCCTCGCGGGAGTCCCCACCCGCCCGGGCTGGTAGGTGACCGCCAACGCCGCGCCTGCCACTGGCCACGGGCACTCACACTGCACCCGCAGCAACAGAGGCGGCCGGCCCGGCGTCCAGTGACAGCCCACTCGGTGGCCTCCAAACTCCTGCGACCAGCCGGCTCGCCAAGGCCAGGGATGGGGGAGGACAGTCGACCAGCACGTGGTCTGCTGAGCGGGCAGCCTGGCCTGGCCAGGACTCCAGGAAAATCAGAACCCCCCCCCCACACCTGGAGGCCAGGTCCCGCACCCTGGGGTCCCGCTGGGGTGGGGTGGCACGGGCTGGCCACCTCCAGCGTCCCAGCACACCGGGCTGCAGCTCCGGCTGGCTCCACGGCTGGGCCAGGGTCTCTGCCCTCCCCAGGAAGGCCCTGGGCAGACAGGCTGAGTGCCGGTGGCCCTGTGACCTGTGTTTGCTCTGTCTGGCCCTAGCCTGGAAGGGGCACTTTCTGTCTCTTGTCACATACAGTGCAAACGTCGCACCCACAGGGAGCCTTTCCCGGTCACTGTGGCCTCATGACAAAGCTGCCGCCCACGCCCCGGGCCAAGACGCCTGCCGTGCGACGCCCCCCCAGTGTGTGGGTTCGCCCCGCTCCCCTTCCTTTGTCTCTTCCCTGCTCCCCGCTGTTCGAAGCTGGCCTCTTCTCCTTCATTGTCAGTTGCATTTCTCATACTGACCACAGGCCGAGGGTCAAGGTCTGGCTAGGTCATTCTCCCTTGCCATGGAGGGTGACGCTGCTCTCCCTTGACCCTCGAGAGAGCACAGCCTTGGTACTGTGCGCCAGGACATCCCTCCCGGGGCCAGGTGGGCGCCCACGCCCTTGCCCGCTCTCGGGACAGCCCCTGAGCAGCCCCTGAGCATCGCGACGGCCACAGTGGGCCTCACTTCTAAGGCCCGTGGCAGGTCTCAGATGGTCCGCGGACCCAACGTCCCCGGCTCCTCTTGAGGCCTGGCCCCGCCCCTCAGGCGGACACAGCATGGCAGCCACTCCACCTCGAGGCTCCTGGGCCCACCGGCCGCTGCGTCCCGTGGCCTGCCGGGGCCGGGTCTGGACCGGGCTCCGGCGTTCTGCACGAACGTTCTGAACCATGCGCGGAGTCAAGTGGAACCATGTCGGGATCGTAAATATAATTAGGAGCTTTTTATTTTCAAGTAGCACTTCTGAAATCTATAAAATTAAGCTAATATACTGATTTTTAGAACACAAGAATTTATTGCTGTGAGTTAGCGTTGGCCAGCCCACGAGGCCGGCACTAAGTCCCTGCGGGTCCCAGGATCCCGCAGGCCTCTGGCCGCTACCGCCACCGGCACCTGGGACCGGGCGGGGTGGCTGGAGCTCGGCCTCCCTTTCCTGCCTCGGCCCACACGGCGACCCGCTGCTCCCCTTCACCCTTCACCTCGACTCACACCCCTCGCGCCCTCTCGGGTGACCCCAGAGATGGGACCCACCTTGGACCCGCTTCCCTTTCTGGGCACACCCCTCCTGGCCACCACCTTCCCCCGGAAGGTCCCGCCCAACCCCAGGCCTTCCCTCGGGACCCCGTCTGGACCCTCCTGGGGGGGTGTCATGGGTCCTAGGACACCCAGGACCCCCGTGGAGGGTGGGCAGGACAGCGCCTCCTGCCTCCCCTCGGCCAGCACCTCAGAGGTGACCTGAGGCTGACCTGGGCTCAACCCTGGCTCCCCACAGCACTGTGGGGTCCCCGAACCTTGAGTGGCTTGTGCTGACGGAGTCCCTGGCCTACGGCGTCACCCCGCCCAGCACGCACACGACGCAGAGGCCAGCGCGGGAGCCCAGCGGGCGGCCGCAGGTGGCAGACGCACGCAGCGGGAGGCGCCCTTTGCTCTGGGCCACGCCCGTGTCGGTCAACAGCCCCTGCCCGCTGGCTCTGTCCGGGCGGGAGACCACAAAGCGACACCTGGAAGGGCGCCGCGGACATCACAGCGCGCCCCCGCCGAGGGTGCCAGCCAGGGGCTTCCTCCCAGGGTCCCTGGGCCCAGCCCTCCACCCGCCCCCGCTCCCCAAGCAGCCGGCCTCCCTCTGAGCCCGAGCCTCTGCCCAGGGCCACAGACTCAGCCACGCTCAGTCCCATGCAGTCCTGACCCCCAGGGTCCCAGCCCTGGGACTCCCCAGGACCGTGGCCGGGGAAGGCTCCTTCCCATGCAGACACTGGGGAGCCCTGAGGGCAGATGGGGGGCAGGGGGACCACCAGTGAGCGCTCGAGGGCATCTCAGGCACGCGGGCCCCCCTTGCCTCAGACTCCAGCACCGTAGACCAAGAAGCTCCCTTGCCCTGGGGGCGCGATGACCTTCCAGACACGGAGGACCAGGTGGGCTCGTCCCACCCCCATCCCCCACCCCCCGCCTCAGAACGTGACTGCGTTTGGAGATCGGACCTTTAAAGAGGTGACTAAGTTAAAACGGGGTCACTGGGGTGGGTCCTAGTCCACTGTGACTGGTGCCCGCAGAAGAAGAGGTCAGGACACGGACAGGCACGGAGGGGTGACCACGTGGGGACACGGGGAGGAGACGCCGTCCACGCGCCCGGGAGCGAGGCCTCGGGGGGACCTGTGCGCCCGCACCTGGGTCCCGGGCTCCGGCCTCCGGGACCGGGGACAGTGTCCGGGGCTGGTGGTGGCAGCTGTAGCTGACGCGCACGGCACCCTCGCTGCCCAGCTGTGGCCTCGCACGGGCTGGGGCCGGCCCCGGGGCACGGGCCAGGCCGGGGCGGCATCTCAGGAGGCGCCTGCACTGGTCGCAGCTGAGCGCCCCCAAAAAGGCTGACGATTCAGGATGCCCCCAACGGGGGGGAGGGGGGCGGGACGCCGCGGGTGGCCACGCGCCCTTTCCCTCTTGACCACACGGCGAGATCTGAGGCGGTGCAGGGGGGACGCTGGGGTGGGGGACGCCCCGGCTCCGTCTGCTGGGCTCGGCATTGCCGATGGTTCTAGAGACCCGCGGGCCCGGGCGACGCTTCTTGTCTTTCTGAGGTGGAAACTGAGGCCGGGAGGTGACGGGGGGCTCGGGGTGCCCGTCCCTGAGATCCCGCCTCCCACATGCCCGCTGGCCCGTCGCCCGTGGGTGGTCACGGGCTCCTGGCGAGGGCTGCCGCGGCCATCCAGGGTGGAGACTGGAGCCTCGTACATAACAGGGCCGGGCCTGCAGGGCGAGGGGCCTGCTGGGGGAGACCGCCAGGGCAGGGGTCCCCTCCCCGGGCCCCGGCTGTGAGGCCAGGCCCTCGGTGGCAGCCACAATAAATATGTTTGTTCAAGGGAAGCCAGGCTGGGCGCCGTGTGTGCCGGCCTGGCCCGGGAGAAAGGGCTGCTTGTGCCTTGCACACTGGGGCGATTGTTCGTGCTCACGCAACTGCTGCCCCGTGGCCGGAAAGGTCAGACGCCCCTCGGGCCCCGTCGGAAGCAGCCGGTGCCTCGGGCCCCTCGACTCGCTCCCAGCTGCACGGCTCGTCCGCCCGCACCACCGCCGAGCCCCGGCATGGGCGAGCAGGGAGCCGGGCGCGGCCTGAGAGGCGGCCGGGCAGGGGCGGGACAGAGGCCAGCGGCCCCATGGCCCCAGTGCCCGGGGGGGGCGGGTGCCGGGGACCGGGCAGGGAGGCGCCTGGCACTGGAGTGTCCCCGTGGGGGCGGTTCGCGCCCTGGTCAAGTGCAGCAGCTCTGACCACGGTGCCAGCCGCCAGGGTGCGGGCAGCAGGGAGACCGGGCGGTGGGTACGGCCAGCCGCCCAGCCCCGGCCGCCGCTCCCAGCTGCAGCCTGGCTCCAATGGCCGGTGCCCTGGCCTGAGGGCAGACACACCCCGCACGGAGGTCTCAGCCTCATCTGGGCCCCCCCGGCTCGCCCAGCACTCACAACCCCGAAGGGCAGAGGCCGGGGACCAGAGCCTGGCCGCCACTCCTGGGGGTGGGGGGCGGAGGGCGGACAGCGAAGCCTAGAGCGTGTGGCCCCCATTCCAGCCCCCTCTTGTTGCCACCTCTGGCCTTTCTTCTCCCCTAGGGAGGAGGGGCCGTGCTGGGGACAGTGCCCTGGGCCCTGCGGGTTTGGGAGGGAGGGGCCCGCCTGTGTCCACGCCCCTGCCAGCGAGGCCAGGATGCCTGAGGACAGGTGCTGGTGGCTGACCTCCCAGAGGTCCGGCCGTGACTGTCGTCCCGGTGCTGACGTCCATGAGAGGCTGCCACAGGGACCCGGTGACCTGCTCTGGCTGCGTGAATCCCCCACCAAGACCCGGGGCTGAGAAGTGGACAAAGGGGCCTGGAGAGAGGAGCTTCTAGGAGCTTCTGAAGAGATGGTGCCACAGGAGGTCTCTTGGGCATCTGAGGTCAGGGTCGGCGGACAGAGAAGGGTCAGGCGCCCAGGCTCAGGACACAGCTGGCGGCCACCGCTCCTGTGCACCTGGGGACATTCTAGGGGCTAACCCCCAGGACCACAGGGTCCCCAAGAAGACAGGCCACCTGGAGCCACAGTGAGGCCTTCCTGGGGCTGGTTGTTGAGGACACAAGGCGAAACCCGAGAGGCCTGCCTGGAGCTCAGAAGGGGACACTGGCTGAGGGGGAATGGCCACGTGCCGAGGGGCGCACCCGGTCCGCTCAGGTGGCCCCGCCGGCGTCCTCGCTCCCGGTGCCCGGTGCTGAGCCGCGTGTGGTGGCGGGCGGCCGGCGGCCCCCGCTTCCCTCCCCGGGCCTCTCCTCCCAGCACGGCTGGAATGTGCCGGACGCATCAGGGCCTGGATTCCCCAGGGGCCGGGCATTCCGGCCGTGGGACGCGGGCATTCCAGCATCGCTCTCCCCACGAGACGACAGGGAGCGTGGGCGGTGACGCCCGCAGACTCAGGCCTCAAGCTGGGGAGCCCCCTCCCTCGGCGGGTGCCGAGGTTCCCAGGGAAGGCCAGGCGGCGTGGGGGCGCGTCCCAGCCGGCCCCCTCTCCTCCTGCAGCGGCCCCTCACCCTCGGGCTCTGAGCTCCGCTGTGTGGCCAGGGGCCGGCCTCTGTCCCCGGCAAGGCCGCAGGCCTCTCCCACCTTCCAGCAGGAGGCTGGGGTCTCAGAGCTTACGGGCGCGTCCCCGGGCTGTGGTCCCTGTGGCCCGCCCCTCCAGGGCCACTCTGCTTCATCCGGCCGAGTGCCCAGCCCGGCTCCCGTCCACGGCCTCCTAGGCCAGGCCCTGGCGTCTGGCCCCAGCCCCTTTCCCCGTCCCCCTCTGCCCAAACCCCGTCGGGGCACGGCCAACGGCAGCCCCCATCCTCATCTGCCCCCACTGCTAGCTGAGCAGGAACAGGGGACCATGCCCGCACAAGCCCGCGGCCAGCGCTTGCTGCCTGGACAAAGCCCCCTCCCCCTCCAGGCCCCATCCGGTCGGCCGTGTGGCCCCCTACCCAGCATCCTCGGCGAGCCCCATGCTCCTCATAAGAGGAAGAGGGAGGTGAGAGAGACAGTCAGAGACAGGAGGAACTACGGAAGCAGAGGCCGGAGCTTGGTGAAGAAGGGGACACAAGCCAAGCAATGTGGGTGCTCCCGGGCACAGTGGCTTCCCCCCTGGAGCCCCTGGGAAGAGCCAGCCCCGCTGGCTCCTCAATTTTATGCCAAAGAGACGCGTTTTGGACTTCCGGAACTGTTAGATAAATCTGTGTTGTTTGCAGCCGCTGAGTTTGCGGGAATTTGTTACCGCAGCCGTAAGATACAGAACAGCTCTCCCGCTCCTTCGCGTACCCCGTCTCCACTGTCCCCTCCCGCCTGGGCCGAGGCAGTAGCCTCCACCCTTGTCTTTCAGGTCGACCCCGGTGCCTCTTCAGTCCATCCTCTGCTCCGCATCTGGAGTGACCCTGTCACCATCCGGGCTGGGCCATGCCCCACTCCGAGCGAAAGCCAGCCTCCTCAGGCGACTCCCAGGGTCCCGGCCGCTTCGGGCTGCTCCCACGGGCCTTTGTCCAGATCACGTCCTCCAACCTGAATTCATGAAACTCCCTTCCAGACTTTGGTCTCCTCACCCTCTTCGTGAGATGTCCCGGACCCAGTTGAGGACAGGCCCTTCCCTGCACCTGCCCTGCCTGCCTGAGTCTTCCTGCCAAGAACTCATCCCACAAATGACGAAAGGCGAAGCACCTTCCCTTAGGTATCTTGTGACCGGTTTCCCTTTTGGGATGTCGGCTCCTGAGTAGGTATCAAGTTTGTGTCAACTTGTGTTGATGTTGTAACCATTGGTGTTGATTCCTGTGCTTTGTATCACTTTGCGTCAGTTTTGTGTTGACTTTGTATCTGAGTCGTCACCGCAGCCTCCCCGCACCTGGAGCAGGTGTTCCCCGCTGTTTGTCGAATAAACACACGCGTGTCTTCCTTTAAGGACTTTTCTATCTGATCTAACTGAACCCTCAGGCAGCCTTGCGGGGTGGGGACTTTCTCGTTCCGTTTTGCACGCATGGCTCCTGAGGCATGGGGGTTTTGTGGCTCTCTTGGTGAGGGTCGGACGGCGAGACGAGAGGGAAAGCGGCGGGCTCGGCACCTCCCTTCAGCCCCATTCTGGCCGGACAGTGCTCGCCCCGGGCCCTCTCCCCTCGGGGCTCCTGGCCCGAGCGCCCTTTGTGCCCGTCCGGGCGGGCGGGGGGCAGGAGGATCGGTGGATAAATGGGCTATTGTTCCATCCAGCAGGGTTGCCAGCCCGGCACACACAACAGCCCCTGTGTCTGCAGCGGCTCCCAGAATCCAATCAACACCTTATCGCCAGCATTAATCACCCCGCTATCGGCCCCGAATCAGGCAAACACTTCTGGGGAGTTCAAACCCCTGACTTCACAGACGTTTCTGTGTAATAATAGATTAAGTTTCTGGCGGTTCAACAGCACCCACAGAGGCCGGCCCTCCGGGCGGTGGGGGCTCAGGGAGGTGCCTAGGGTCGAGGGGCTGCTGAGGGCGGACGGGCACTCTGTCCCCAGCCCTGGTCCCTGGGCGTGCCACCTATCGCAGACAGGGCACTCCTGGTATGCCCCTGCCCTGGCCTGAGCCCTCAGGGACCAGACGGGCCACCTCCCCTGGGCCAGCCTCCGGGAGGACGTGGTGAGCTCTGCCCCGCCCACTGCCCCCGCACCCAACCCTCGCCCTCCCCAAGGCCAAGGCTGATGCGGTGCCTCGAGGTGGCTTTAGAATCTCCAGCAGGGAGGACCAGGTCCCCACCCGGGCCTCAGAGCCCTCTGTCTGGGGCAGACGAGCCAGCACGCCGTGGGGGGCACGGGCCCGGGAGCTGAGGAGCAGAAGGGTGGAGCGGATGTCCAGGACCGGAGGGGGAAGGGCGGGGGCATCGGAGTGGGGGAGGGAAGGAGGCCCTGGGGCAGGCGGTGCGAGGGGCGCGGGCAGGGCCAGGAGGCCACGGGGACCTGGCCCTGGGCGAGGTCTGGACTCTGCCATGAGCCATGGGGAGAGAACGTGTCTGGACCGGGGTCCCGGGGACCACAGGGGCCCTGTGGCACCCACAGAGGACGGGAGGCCCGTCCATGCCTCCGCCCTCGCAGCGTGGACAAAGCCTGTTTCCACAGGGACACTGAACGTGAATCCCGAACTCCGTCCGTTTCCCCTTCCCGGCGGCGCAGCCCGTCCCCACGGCCCGCTCTGCCCGGGAGGCCGGCCGGCCTCTGCGCCCCACGTCGCAGGCTCCCGGCCTGCGGTTTCCTGCTGCGGTGCCACCAGGGCCACTGTGACTCCCATCTTGGGTCCCCACCCCTCTCCTCGAGGTGAACTATCTGTGTGACCCTCGCTGCTCAGGGCTCCGGTGCCCTCACTCTCTCCTCCCCCCGGCCCAGGGGGTTCCTCGCGGGGACACCGGCTCAGGTTCCCAGCGCCCGCCCACGTGTGGGCGATGCCAGGTGCCTCTGCTTTCCAGAGGGTCCCGCTCTGTGCCCCGCGGGCTCCCCTTCATTCTCTCCGCTTTACGGGCTAGGACAGGGAGCCTCGGGGAGATCGCAGGACACCCCACGTCCCGGAGTGTCTGCTCCCCAAGCCCAGCACCCTCCAAGCTGCCTTCTCACCCCGACGTGTGCAGACGCCGAGCTTTGGACCCCCTGACCCCCCGCTTCTCCAGAGCACCGCTGTCCTGGGGGGTGGGCCGCCCTGAAGTCCAGTGTCTACCGTCTCGCTCTGACTTGGGCAGACGTGTCACAAACCCGACCGCAGAAGGCAGGCCGGGCTTTTTTCCGGGACACTTCGAAGATGACACAGTGCATTGTCAGGAGCCCCTTGGGGATGGGGAGCTGGGGCACATGGCCTGAGCCCCCAACCGAGGGGCTCCAGTGTCCTCTGTCCCTGCTCGCCTCTGTGCCCCGGGCCACCCTCCAGCGAGGGCAAAGCTAGTGCTCGGGTGACCATGGGCCACCTCTCAGTAAGGAGCATGGGGGTCTGCGGGGGCAGATCGGGCCCCGGTGCCGGGGGATGGAGGGGGCGCCTCCTTTGTTGGCCGGGAAAGGCTGCCTGCCGAGTGGGGGAGAGGCACGTTGCAGGGGAAGGCACTTCACTGCTTCCCCCACAGTGAAGTGAGCCCCGAGCCAGGCCAACGCAGAAATAACGTGATTTGGGAAGAAATATCGCATCACATTCCTCCCCACCGGGAACAGGCCTCACCCATCTCTCTGGCCTCAGTCCACTGGCTCGTCACCACAGTCCCACCCAGAGCCCCTCCGGGCGCCTGGCCATCTATCTCCCTGTCACATGGGCCACAGTGGGGTGCGGGCGGGGAGTGCTAAGACTTGGAGTGGGTCAATCCTCGGCCGTGGGCCTCAGTTTCCCCAGTTCTGAGAGCAGCAAAAGCCTGTCGTCATCTCTCGCTCAAACGTCCCATAGTCCCTGGACTGGGGTCCCCGGAAGACCCCTCAAATCCAGCTGGGGACCCCGGGGTCCTCAGTTCAGGAGCCCCCGCCCGAACGCCACGTCCACACACACACACACACGCGCATGCGTCATGTGAGCGATCGCGCCTGGCTGAGCCACCACCGGGACCCGCCCTCGGCCCCACCGTCTCGCCAGCTGGAAGCGCTCTGCCCGGCCGGGCAGGTGTCCCCCCCCCACGGGCTCCAGGGGACGGTCCCCAGCCCCGCACCCACACAGAGGTGGCTCTGCACGCACGGCCGCCCCGGGCCCCTTCCCGGCCCGAATGAACCAAGCGTTCTGGAATCCGGGAGAAATCAGGGGTCTCTCGCCTGCTGTTTTTCTTGGCGAAGCCTTATCGCTCAGGAGCGGGGAAGCCCGAGGCTAGGGTTTCAGTTGGATCAGCAGAACCTGAGAAGCGGGGAGGTGGCCTCCATGGCTCCCTGACCGGAGGCCCGCAAGGGGCTCTCGGGGCCCGGGATGATTAACTGAGCGGGTGACCTGTACTTCGGCGGGGGGGAGACCGCGTCCGCACAAGCTGAGGGGCATCAGAGAGCCCAGCACTCCCCCGCCCCCATCTTCCCCAGGTTCTTTTGGGTGGGATATGTGAACTTGGCCTTGGGGCCCAGGGCTCAGAGGGTCTGTCTGGGCAGGGAAGGCCGGGCAGGGGTGCTGGGCCCGGAGTGGTGGGTATGTCTGGGAAGCTGGTTCGGGGGTCTGGCAGCAAGCCCCTTGAACTTGGGGGGCTGGAGCACAGGTCGACACAGGGCCTCTGCTTCAGCGAGGAGTGGAGAGAAGGCCAGGGACCCCTAGACAGACACGTGGCAGGGCGTCTTGTCCAGGACGGCCGTTGGTGTGGGGCCTGAGGTGGCTGAGCTGAGTCCCGTGGTCTGGAGTCGCCCCAGCCGCTGCTGAGAGCCGGAGCCGGTCTCCCCGGCGCCGAGGCTGGGGCCTCATCCCCCGCCTCGACCTTTTGCGAACCCAACATCGGTCTAGGGAAGGGGGGGTGACTCTTCTGAGTCTCGCCGCTGCACCGCCCAGTGTACCCCACTCTTGTCTCCAGGCCGTGAAGCCAAACGCACCCTACCACGCCGCCCCCAGGGCCGACGCGGGGGCCGACGGGGCTGGCCCAGTTGAGGACGCGTTCGGCAGACACGCTGCGCACTTGGCCATCGGGCCCGCTCGGACCCAGCGCATGGTTCTGACGGGCCATCCGCTCCCGAGCAGCTGCCCTCAGACCCTGCGCCGGGCACCGGGCGAGTTGTCCGTTCCCTGTGACGTCAGCCACCAGCGTCCCCACTTTACAGCTCAGAATGCTGAAGCCTGGGCCCTTGGTGTCTTATTCCAGGTGACGCAGCTAGCTAGTGGCAGGGCAGAACCACCAAGCCTGCTCTGTGCTGAGGTCAATGCTCAGTCCTGAGACCCTGCTGTGTATGAGGGCTCGTGACCCCCACCCCGCTCTGACTCCTGGCTCTGCTGGCTCCCCGTCCCCTCGGGCAAGTCCCCACGGCCTCGACTGTGAGCCCAGGACAACCACAGCATCGTCTCCCAGGGGTGTGACACGCAGGGGAAGTGTGGGCAGAGGGAGGACCGTGAGCTGGTGCCCAGGCCCCTCACGCCCTTCTCCCTGAGGGACGGTAATCGGGGTGCTGTGCCGAGGTGGGGCGGGGCTGCGGTGGCCCTCCAGGGTGTCCTGGCCTTCGTCCCCCACCTTCTCCACTCCTGGGAGACACTGCAGCCCCAGCCCCAGCCCAGCCCTCGATGGACACCGAACAGCTCATGCTCGGGGGGTCCTGTGGCCAGAGGGACAGGGACCCCGGCTGCCGGCCTGTTCCATTGTGCAGAAACCCAATCCGGGCGGGAGGATGGCTGTCGCTCCCGAGGATTTAGGGCCGTCACCTGGCGGAGCAGGAGGCCTCTCTGCCCTGACGGAGTGGCTACATGCCGAAAGGTGACACCGTAAGGTGACCCCGAGCCGGCAGGGAGGCCGTGTATTATCTGAACCTGAATGTTTTTCTTTCTGTCTTTCCTTCCTGGACAACATGTCCTTGGCTGCCTGATGACTTCACTGGGGTGTCCTGTCCAGGTATGGTTTTCTGTCGGGGGGATGGGGCCCCCGGCCAGGACCCACAGGTTGTGTGAGGAGGAGACGGGGGTACATGGATGGGGGCGGGGCTCTGTGTCAGAGGCAGAAGGCGGGAATGAATTTCCACTCCACCTGGTGTGAAGGGGGAATTCCTACACACCTGCAGGTCACGGAGGCCGCCAACCCCTCCCACGCCTGCCGCATGGCCCCCCTGCTGTGTGACTTTGTCACACGGCTACCTCTCCACCCCCTTGAATCCGGGTGGGCCGTGTGACTTACTCTGGCCACTGGTCATGAGCACAGCGGGGCCTGGTGGCACTGAGCACTGGACTGTCCTCTTCAGCCACCGAGAACCCTGTGGCCACCACCGTGGCAACCAGCCCCAGCCAGCCAGTTGGAGGAGAGGCCACAGCCACCAGCCAAGGGCCTGACCTGTGGGTGAGGCCACTCCAGACCGCCCGGCCCCTGCCCATGTGCTGAGCCAGCCTGCCGAAGGGCGAGTGATACAAAAACGCTTGCCCGTTTGAGTTGCTAGGTTTGAAGACGGCTTGTTTTACAGCAAAACTGATACACTGTCTTCAACTACTGGTCACTGCCACCAGCCACCACCATCACGCCAGGGACCGGACCAGGCCTGGGGCTGTCTCCACGGGGCCTCCAGACATGTCAGGCGTGTGAGAAGTGCCGTTCGGTCTCCGCTGTGCTCCCCTCGACAAACCCAGCGAGGGGGGTAACTGTCACGTTCCACAGGACAGGAGAGGACAACGAGGCTCGGCGGGGAGGGCCTTGCCGGGGGTGTCGAGGGCCGGAGCCAGGAGCGAGCCCAGTCTGGGAGGGTTCACACACCTCTAGTGCCCCACCCCTTGAGAGGCCTGCATGCCCGGTGTCCCTTGGAAGGCCACCGAGCCTCTGTGACCCCTCATGGGTCCCCACAGGCAATGGGAACAGCACCACCGTCAGAGCCGTCACCCGGGGCGGCGGGGAGTCCGGTCGGGCCCAGCGGGCAGGCACGCGGAGCGCCCACCAGGCTCCGTCAGCAGCGAGACAGGAGGCGGGACACACGCAGAGCCTGTCTGTCACTCACAGTCCTCCAGGGTCTCCACAGGACCCCAGCGTGGACGCTCAGGCCTTTGCAGCCGTCACCCCCGACCTAGCCCGGGCGCCCACTGTCCTTTCCGACCTCGCCCAGCCTGCGTTTCTTCGGCTGCCACGTCACCTGTGAGCTCCGAGGCGCAGGGCACGTCGGCCGTGTGGCCCTACTCCACCCTGTGCCCGACACCCGGGGCCGGCCCCTGCTGGGACCTCTGAATCCGGCCCTCTAGCAGCGAGTGTGTGCGCCCCCCGCACACAGTGGGCATTCTCGCAGGACGCCTGGCCGCGAGGCCCCGTGGAAGCCAAGGCGGCCCCGAGAGCGGGGCGGGAAGCTTCGGTGCGTGCCTCTCCCGGGCGAGGCAGATGGAGCGGGGCCTCTTGGGCCCCCAGGAGGGGCGCCCCCGGGGGCCCTGGGCCTCTGCTGACTACACAGCAGCACAGTGTGTCTCACGAACCACGCTGAGATAAGCTTACTGAGGGGCCCCCGAGCTTCCGCAGTGGACAAAGGTCTCGGAAGGGCTGGGAGACAGATGGAGGGACAGAAGGACACATGAGTCAGCAGGCTCCGTGCCCCTCAGAGGCACCGCCAGCGTCCGGCCAGCGTCCGGCCAGCACCGCGGCAGGCCAGCCCCCGGGGCAGCTGCCGGGGAGACTCGGGGTGCCGAGAGAATGAGCACCTCGCGTTGGCGGCCGCGTCTCAGGCTGCAGAGTGAGGGGCCCTCGTACCAGCCCCGCGGGGTGCGGGCAGGAGACCCGCTCGGCCTGCCCCCTCCCA
>CM053510.1:819727-859883 GCA_028627145.1 Eidolon dupreanum | reverse complement strand
CCGACCAGGGCTGTGCACAGGAGGCCTGCGTGTGCTGCTTGCTGGTCCCCAAGCTCTGATGGTTGCCCCGTCACAGACGAGAGCCCCCCGACCCCTGCCCTCGCCCTTCCCGGCTGTCTTCCTGCCGGCACGGTGACCGGGCACGTGGGATAGCGACCTGGGTTTCTGCACTGAGGCCCCGGCCGGGCAGCACGGGCGGGAATGAGCCCACAGGGCTGTTTGTCACCCGGCGGGACTGACCGCCCCGCCTCGCCCAGGGTCCCCTGGGTGTCCCGCACCCGACGCCGCGTCCAGGTGCTCAGTCAGCGCTCCGTGCCGAGCTCCTACTACGCGCGGGGCTCCTACTACGCGCGGGGCCCCTGTACATTGCTCAAGACTCAGCTCCGTCCGTCCGGCTCCTCGCAGATGTGGAAAGAGAAACGTCACTTGGGAGCCTGAAGCCAGCGCCCCGCCCCGCCCCGCCCCGTTTGCTGGGGGCCGCCTGGATCGGCTCCAGCCAGGAGAAGTACCACGCCTGCCCCCCTGGCCGTCCACGGCCCGGCTGCGTGGGAGTCCCGCACGGCCTGCCAGCGGGATTCTGGGGAGATAAGGCCTTCCGGGAGGCAGGCAGTGGAAATTCACCAGGCACGCAGGACTCGGCCTGTTTGTGCTGACACCACTTGGCAGGCGAACCCCTGGGAGGCCGCTGCCGAGGAGGGACACCCAGCAATTCCTAGATAGCCATCGTGGGTGTGGCACGGCCGAGGCCACATAGCTGACCGCTGGGCTGCCCTTTCCCACTGTGGCTTGGCCCGGCTAGCCACGCAGCTCTGCCACCTGAAAACAGCAGGCATGACGCGTCCAAGGAAGCGGGGGCCGGGGGCTCCTCAGCTCTGGGCTTATTTCTTGGCTTCTTTCCCCAGAGAGGGCAGCCTGAGCCTGGCCCGAAGGGGTGCAGGTAGCTTTGGGGTTATCTGTGACCCGCCTAGACGTGAAAACCGTAAACAATACAAACAGCAGTTAACTTGGGCCTAGCAACCAAGGTGGACAAAGTGGGTGAGAAACGGGGGTCTGGCTGCCACGGGTGGGGACCACAGAGCAAGTCCCGTCACTCCGGGTTCGGGAGAGGTCAAAGGCAGGGCGTGGCCTGGGGAGGCTCAAACCCTCTGAAATTGGCTTTTATAGGAAGGAATTTATCCTGAAGCTTCAGGCCTGAGGTTGACAGGGAAGTCCTGCTTTATCTCAGGTGGTCACGTCCCAGACTTGTCCCCTGGCAGAGGTCAGCCTTGCCCCTCCACCCCATCCTCACCGCAGGCCTCTGAGGGGGCTGGGGGAGACTCGGCGTTGGTTTTACAGTTTGCGTTAGTGTCGTTTCTGACCTGGCTGTCCCCTACCCCCTCAGTCACTGGAGCTTAGGCCCATGTGGTGGCTGCCCCATGCCTGGAGGCCAGGACTCCTGGGGGACAGCACCCAGAGAGACAGAGTACAGCCTGGGAATGCACATCGTGAGGGAGCAGGAAGCCAGGGCCAGGACCCGGGCCCGGTGTGGGGAGGCATGACGTCCTGTGTCGTGTGTCCGCCCACGGGAGGGACGCCGCGGCAGGCCCTCGAAGCCCGTTCCCGCCTGACATCGCCCCGGCCTTGGGGGCCTCGCTCCAGCCAGAGCCCGGGCCTGTGGCTGTGCCCGGCGCCCCCCGAGCCGTTGCCCACGCTGCGCCCTCTGCCTGGCATGCGTCTCCTTGGGGAGCCCATCCCGGGAAACCTCGGCGTCCCTGTCCACCCAGTGCATGTGCAGTCTCAGAGCCCTGTGCCCAGACCCGGTGACACGGTGACACAGTGACCCAGTGACACAGAGACGAGCAGAAGAGCAGGGAGCAGGCCTCCACTCCCCGCGATGACCGGACGGCTGCCCGGCTACCCCGATTCCACCCGAAGCTCCCTCGGACCTGCCTGAGGAGCCACGTGACGGAGGCTGGACCGCACGGCCCGGCGGGTGGCACGGTCAGCCCCTCACGCTGCCCGCAGGGTCCTGGGAGGGCCGGCCGGGGCCGGGCAGGGCCTCGGGGGGCCAGCGTCGGGGCTCGTGCTGCGTGAGGGCGACGTGGCCTGGCCCAGCTCCGGCGGTGTGGAACGCTAGCTCGCTCCTGGCCGGCTCGTCCCGGGGTGGGGGTGGGCAGGCACCGCGCCACACCCGTAACGGGCCCCAGCGACAGGAAAGGCTCAGGAAAGAGGCCTCAGCCCCCAGCTCGGGCCCAGAGCCGCTCCCCCGCCCGCACTGCTCTCCCTGCAGAGACTCCCGTGGGCGGGGGGCTGCGGGCCTGGCACCCCACCCCCCGGTGCTGGAGCCCCCTGAAGCGAGCGGGCACAGAGTGAGGCCCGGAGGACAAAGGTGGCGAGTGGCACACTGGGCCGTGCCCCTTGTGGGCCGGGCGGGGAGCGGGTGTCTGTCCATCTGGAAGCAATACCACAGCCACGTGAGCCAGCCAGGACCGGCTCGGCTCCGAATACGTGAACTCCGCAGCACGGAGCATGGGCTTCGTGGATAATCTTACCAGCAGCCAGAGAACCCAGAGTCCTGCCCGGGCCTTCGCCCTGCACTTGGCCTCCATGGCAGCCTGGCCCAGCCGGGGGCCAGCAGTGCCTGTGGCCGTGGCCTCCAGAAGCAGGGCCGCCCCAGGGACTCAGTTTACTTTTTCCATCCCTGGGGGCGGGCGTGGGTGGGTGTTGAGGACAGACACCCTCTCCAGGAGCCATGAGGGCGCCTGTCCTTGAGAACCCACCGAGGACAATGGAGTCCGGGAAAGTAAAGCGTGAGGGAGGGGGTGGTGAGTGAAAATCTGCAATGGCTCCGAAGTGCTCTGGAGTCTGGGGGGGAAGAAACCGTTTCTGCAGCTCTTCCCAACCTAATATAGCTGGAATAATAAAATAAAACAATAAAAACCACAGCGGAAAAGATGACCGAGGCGTTTTTATGGCGAACAGCAGAAGAAGAACCCAGAAGGCCCGACGGAGCAGGGAACAATGGGGTTCAGGGGCCGTTTGCAGAAGGGGGGAGGGGCTGAATGCCGGCGGCCGGGGTGGGGGGTACAGGGGGAGTGGGGCGCCCCGCATGGAAACCGCAACCCAGGCAGGGACCCGGCTGCTCTCTGGGTCCCATTTCAGAGGCTCGTTCATCCCCCACAATGCAAAACCCCCAAACACCACACGTTTCACCAAGTGGTTACTGTCAGGGGAGTCAGCCCACACCCCCCCTCCCTGTTCTGGGGCCTCTGTTCCTGTCTCTGCCCATTTGCAAGCGAGGGGCTTCCAGAGGGGGGAACTGGCTCCGGGAACAGCCTCGCGGGGAGAGGCGGGGGGCCCTCCAGCCCCCACAGCCTGCTCGGGTCCAGCTGAAGCCTCTCCAGGAGACAGCGTGTGCTGCCGGAGCCAGGAGAGAGAGTCACGTGCAGACAAGGCGCGGGAGCCTGGGCGTCCTGGCGTCCCCACCACAGGGTGTGGCTGCAGGAGGGCTGGGGGGCGGGGGGCCCTGGGGCTGGGGCCCTCCCGGCCCCATCTGCACATTCCAGGGGGGAGGTGAGCCCCAGAGCTCCACTGCCCGCCCTAACCTCATGAAGTGGGGACGAGGCTCAGAGGCTGACACCCCGACCAGTGTGCTTTGGCGGGGGGTGGTACAGCCTGCGCCCCAGGAGCAGGCAGGGAAGGACCCCCGTCCTCTGCCCCGCAGCACCTCACTGCGAGCCCTGCTCTGAGCCTCCCCAGGGCCTTGGGGGCCTGCCGGTAAGAACGGGGTGCCCATTTAGACCCCAGCCCCAGCAAATCTGTCACGAGCTCTCTGAGGCCAGGCAGCCCAGCGGGCCCCTACACCCTGCTGGTGGGGAGCACCAGGGCCCACGCACACCCCACACCCAGCAGAGGGCCGGGGGCACGGAAGGTGCTCAGGAAGTGTAGAACGTGTGGATGGACGTGGTGAATGAGTGACACTTGAGACTTAAATAAGACACACACACAAAGCCTCTCCCCGGGCTCCCAAAGGACGCACAAGTCATTACCTCCTTGGACCTGGTCCCCTCGGCTTTCCGGGAGGCAGAGAATATAGGCAATGTGTCCCCCTTTTATAGCCGGGGCATACCAGCTCACAAGGATCCAATCTGGTCCAAAAAGCTTGGCCCAGCCCCATCCCAGGGATAGACACAGGTGAGCAGGTGAGCAGCCGCAGCTACCTGGCACCTGCCACAGGCTCCAGGTGAGCTCGCCATGGTCTGACTCTGCCTCCCTTCAAAGGTGCCCTCCTCAGAAGCAGTGCCAGGACCCTTCCCACTAGGGCTGCAGACTGGATTCGAGACCTTGAGTTGAAAGGAAATTTAAAAAGTCAGATTCCTTTCGTAAGCTGCCACGGGCTTGTCTCCCTGGCGGGGAGGCCCCAGGACGCCTGCCCTGGTCTTCAGGGACTATTTGTCAGTCGTGGGGACCTGTGATCAAACTGCTTGTGTGAGAAACAGTTCACATATTCCTATGGACCTCGCTAGAGTTTCCACTCCCTGTGCCCAGTCTTGGGGTACACAGGGGGTGAGACGGTGGAGCCTAGCCTTGAGGAGGCACAGTCTGGGGTGGCCCTCACACTTGGCGGTCCATGACCAAGGCATATGAAGAGCCCCTACAAAGGGCATGGGAGCCCCTGGATGTGAGGGGTAACTCGGGGGACCCATAGGGACATGGAAGAGCCCATAGAAGAGAGAGGAGTGCGTGTCCCAGGCAGGGATGCGAGACGTGCAAAGCCGTGGACAGGGCAACGGTGTGTGCGTGGCTATGAGACAGGGCCGTGAGGAAGCAGTGCTGGAGCCCACAGAGGGGCCTGGGTGCCCAGGGAGGCTCTGGGGAGGATACACCTGGAGGCTGGGCAGGGGCAGCTGCTGGCCACTGTTGCACAAACCCCCACGGGAGCGAGGAAAGAAGTGCAAAACTTATACCTGAAAACTACACGATATTCTTGAAAGAAACGAGAAGAGATCTGAATGAGATGAAAGACATCCCATGTTCATGGACGGAAGACAACGGAGCTGAGACGCCCATCTTCCCCGGCCTCGATGCGACCCCTCTCAGAAGCTCAGCTGGCTTCTTTGCAGAGATCAACAAGCCGATCCTAAAATTCGAATAGACACTCAAGGGACCCAGCGTAGCCAAACAATCTTGAAAAAGAGGAACAAAGCTGAAGGCCTCACACTTCCCGATTTCTAACTTACTACGAAGCCACAGTGAGGAAGACGGAGTGGTCCTGACATAAACATAGACACACAGACCAATAGGATGGAACCAAGAGTCCAGAAATAAACCCTCATTTATGGTCAATTGCTTTTGACAAGGCTGCATCAAAAACTTAGAGGTAAAAGCTAAAACCACAAAACTCTTAGAAGAAAACACAGGAGTAAATCTTTGTAACCTTAGATTTGCACATTGTTACTTAGTTACAGCATTAAAAATGCAAACAGCAAAAGAAAAAAAATGAATACATTGGACTTTATCAAAATCAAAAAATTTTATGGCTCCAAGGATACCATCAAGAATGTGAAAAGACAACCCATAAAATGGGAGAAAATATATCTGATAAGGGACTTATATCTAGACTATATCAAGAACTGTACTCAAGAATAAAAAGGTAAACAACCCAATGATAATCGAGCAAAGAGTCTAATCAGGCATTTTATAAAAGAAGATACAAAAATGGGAAATAAACACGTGTTTGACAGCATCAGCCATCAGGGAAATACAAATCAAAAGCACCACACATTACTTCACAGCTACCAGGATGACTAAAATGAAAACGACAGATAGTGACGGGTGTTGGCAAGGACACAGAGAAAGCCGAACCCTCATAGGAGGCTGGCGGGGAGGTGACGTGGTGTGGCCATTTTGGAAGACAGGCTGGCAGCCCCTTCCAGGGTTAAATGTGGAGCCTCCACGTGACCTCACAATTCTGCTCCTCGGTGCTTACCCAGGATCAATGAAAACCTATGTCCGTAAAAAAGGCTTGTTCCCGACCGTTGATGGCAACGTTATCCATGTGGCTGAGAAGTGGACACGGTCTTGGCGCCCAGCATCAGGGGACGCGTGGGCGAATCGAACATGGTCTAGCCATGCAGTGTAATATTATTTGGCTGCAAAGATGAACGAGGCACCAGAACGTGCTATGACATGGATAAACTGCAAAGACACTGTGCTCGGTGAAAGGCGCCGGTTGCAGAAGACCACATATTGTCAGACTCCATTTATGTAAAATATCCAGAACGGACAAACTCGCAGAGATGGAAAGTAGAGAGGTGGCTGCCTGGGGTTGGGGAGTGACAGCTACAGGAGCCCAGGTTTCTCTGAGGGGTGCCGAAGACATTCTGGAACTCAATAGAGGTGGTGGCTGCACAACGCAGAACAAACTGACAAGCGCTGAACTGTACACTTTAAACGGGAGAACCGTGTGGTGTATGAACGATATCTGAATAAAGCTGTTAGGAAAACAAAAATCAAAACCGAGAAACACAAAGCGAACAAACAACCCTGCAGGACCACAACGGGCCCCGAGAGCGGCCCCCAACTCCGGACGCCGCTGCAGGTGGGGGCCCGGGAAGCCCCCCCTCCCGGCTCCGGGGGCCAAGCTCCTACCCACGTCCTGCTCTAGAGCTCCCAGGTTGGATGTTTCTCATGGTGAAGGCCCAGGGACAGCGAGCCAGAAGCCGGCTGCAGCTGGGGTGGGGGGAGGGTGGGGGGCCTGGAAGCCGTGCAGCAGAGATGGAGAATCCCACGCTCCAGGGCCAAGCTGACGTGACTAAAGCTAAACAGACCCCATGCCACAACGGGGTTACAGCTAATTCTGAGCAGTGCTCAGAGCCCCTCGCCAGCAATGGCAGCGTGGGGAGGGGCGGGGAGCAGGCAGCCCCAAAGGTAATTTGCACACGGAGTTTATAAGGCCCCTCAGCTCTTTTTAAACTATGCTTCTCTGATTATAAACAGCTGATGGCTCACAAGATTCAGATTTTCCAGCAAGGCTTCCAAAAAAAGATTACGCTCCAAGCAGAGAAAGGTGACCGGGTGCTTCGCGGCACTCGGCAGCTGCAGCCGACCTGTTGCCAGGCGTGTCACATCTGTAAAATGTTTGCTGCCATCGACATGTCCCTAGGAGGGCTCTGGCCCTGGTCGTGGGCCTGGGGGTTGGGGAGGAACAGGGTGAAGGACGTGGCGCCCCATCTCGGAGGGGTCCCGCCTCCTCGGAGCTGAGGCTCAGTGGAGCCTCCACCCCCTGCCTTTGGACAGGGTCCCGGGGCCGGGGCCAGAGCTGGGGGCCCTGGGATGAGGCCTCTCCCTGCCCTCCCTGTGCACCCCAGAGTTCTCTGCACTGAGCCATTTGGGGGGACGCCCATGCGATTCCAGTTTCCACTGCCCTCCCTCTCTGAAGGTTTGGGGTCCACTGAAGGGAAGTAAGAAGAGGAACAAGGGAGAAATGGCTGAGGACCGAGCACCCGGACGGCACGACTCGTCGCCCTGCCCTGTTCTGTTCGTGGTTGGGGGCCCGGTGGCCGGGTGCCAGTCCCCAGAGGGGAGAGGGTCCTGCTGAGGACAGTGGCCCGGCCAGTCTGCTGGGGGCCGTGGCTGCAGTGAGAGGGGCTAGGCGTCCTCGGCCGACTGAGGACTCCCCGAGGCCTCCCCGACTGTGTACAGCCGAACATTGTGTCCAAGTGGAATGATTTTTGAGTGGGGTTCCTAGGGTCCCCAATCTTGGTCATCTGTAGGGGAGTCTGGGGAGCGGGGGCATAGCCCTGAGGGGCCTGGCACCTCTGGGGGTCGGCTGCCCATGCCGCCTCCACCACTGGGCACACACGGGGATCCGGGAAGAGGGGGCACACCGGGCTTCAGTATCTGGGAGGCGCCACATCCACGAGGGGACTGCCCCCCAGCCGTGTGGCTGCTGTGTGAGCAGGCGTTGCGTCTCACCCCGAGGCCATGTGGTGGAGGAGAGGACAGACAGACGGATGGACAGAGCCCAGCTCCAGCACAGGCGACCTGTGTGACACCTGGCAAGCCCCTTGACCCGGCCATGCCTCGGTTTCCCCACCTCCACGTGGGTTGCGATAGGATAAAGCAAGTCGCTGCCTGGCCACACCCACTCGCCGCCCTCCGCGGCTTCGTGGCGGCTCCGACAGGGTGTGGGGTGGGCAGCTCGGGACGCCAGCCAGTGAGAGGGGCCTCGGGGCAGGGGCCGTCCGGGGTGCGGGGGCCTGGTCCACAGGCGGGGTCTGTGCTGGGCAGGCACATGCTGGCTTGGGGGCGTCTAAGGAACCCCTGTGATACACGCCATGTCCGCCTGTGGTTTTGGAGGGTGCCCAGGGAGCAGGAGCAGGACTCCCAGCACGCTCCGGCCTTTCCCGAAGCCCCAGGGAGCGCAGAACGGGAGGGGGCTCAGGGCCACACGGCACACCACCGTCACCGTCACCCAACGTGCCTGCTCCCTGTCCTCGTGGCTGGCCGACGGGAGGACCTGTCCCTGTTCCTGGGCACAGTAAACAAGTCGGGGACAGAGCTGGCTGCAGAGGGCCCCTAACCTGGGCTCTGACCACGTGAGGATGATCAGGGGTCAGGCGCTCTCTGTCCCTGGGCCGCAGGCCACAGCCCAGGACAGGAAGCTGTACCCTTGAGAAGCAAAAAGACGGATACAGGGGCTGAACTGCCAGCCCCTGGGGGCAGGTGCCAGTAAGGGATGGGACGGGGGTCCAGCACCACTGCACGGGGTTCCTGCCTGCCCCGGGTCAGTGCCCTCCAAGGTGGGCTGGGGACAGGCCGGTGGGGACCGGCTTAGAGACGGCTGAGAAGGCACCCCAACTCCCTGCTACCCAGTGCCCTGGAGACTGCCTCACGAGGTGGGGTCCCTGGTCACCGGCCTCAGGAGCGGCAGGCGTTGCCCCCAGTCCCACCATGTCCCACATAACTAAATCTGGATGTTCTATGGAGAAGAAAAAGTCGCCCGTTACAGTTGGGGGGTTACATTCCAGCTGTCAGCTTCTCTCAGCCATGAGCACGCTGTCGCAAAGCCACCCCCTGCTCCAACCCCAACAGCCTTCTGCTGCCCAGAGGCCAACTACTGAGTTGAAATTGCTTGTCCGTGGGAGTGGGCCCCACACAGGGGTGTGGCCCTCAGGGACACCCCAGGAGAAGAGCCACCAGCCCAGAGGACAGAATTCAAATTCTGAGAGGGCAGAGCTAGGACGTGCGCGCCCAGGCAGACGCAGGTGCCAGTCACAAAGCTGAGAAGATGGGCTGAGCCCTGCGAGGGAGGCAGCGCCAGCTCCTAGCGCCAGGCCCAAGCCCCCGACAACGTCACCGCCCAGGGCAGCGCACAAACATTCGCTGTCTCGCATGGCTTCTGGCGGGCAGGAGCCCCGGGGTGGGGGGCAGGCCGGTTCTGGCCCGGGGTCTCTTGTGAGGCTGAAGTCGGGATGTCGGTCCGGGCTTCGGTCATCCGATAGTTCGACCGGGGCTGGAGGGTCCATTTCCAAGATGGCCACTGGCTGGAGGCCACAGTTCTTCACCGCCTGGGCCTCTCCTCAGGGCTGCTCGAGCGTCCTCACGACATGGCAGCCGGCTTCTTCCATAGACAGTGGGTGACGCCGGTGAGAGAGCGGGGAGGGAGCTCGGATGTCACTGTGTCACCTCCAACATATGCTACTGGCCAGACACGTAGCACTCAGCCCAGCACATACCCAGGGGAGGGGCTGATCTCCACCTCCTGAGGGAAGGAGTCTCAGAGACCTCGGGGACAGATCTCAAAGCCACTCAGCCCCACGGGACCCCAGGCACACTGCCCTTGTCCCCAAAGTACGCCCAGCCTCTGCGCCAGCCCGGCTCTTCAGGACACTGTCACTGGTGTCTCCACGGCCCTTGTGGCCGGTCGCCACACACCCACTGCTCACCATAGCCCTGGAGGATCTCACGGCAGCCACCGCACCCTCCGTGAGCACGGAGTCGGGGACATAACCGGCTCTCTGCAACCTCACGTCCTCACGGCAAACATGGCCTGAGGGTCCTTCCACGATGCAGAAGAATCTACAACCACCAGAGCGACGGGCACGGGCTGCCTGCTAACCCCTTTCCCAGAACGCGAGAGAGTCAGGAACACTTTCTGGGGGGGCCCTGGCGGTGCAGCGTCCTCGAAGGCTTGGACCCACCCAACCCGCAGGGTGGGGAGACCGCTGGAGGGGGTGCCGCGGGAGTGGCAGCCCGGGCGGGAAGTGGAAGGCAGATAAGCCGCGGGCCGTACTGTGGGAAGAAGCCGCCTCTGGGAGAGAGAGGTTGGGGGGGCTCTGGCAGAGGTCTGGCTGACTCTGCTTTCCCACCCCTGCCCCTGGCCCCCGACCAGGCCCCGAGCAGGTGCTCAGGGGACAGCTGCTGAGATAGCCCGCATCGCAGCAGGGCTCTGAGGACGGGGCTGGCCAACCAAGGCTTGGCCATGCGGCCCACACCCCACGCTGCCACTCATCGGGACCCCCGCCTGCCCGGCCTGGTGGTGCTGCTGTCCCCTGTGCGGGAAAGCGGGTCTCCCTGCGATGGGGCTGATTCCAGGGCGTCAAACGGTCCAGTGGCACCCCATCACCGTCCTCACGCTGCTCTTGGGGCCCGGGGCTGTCCCGGAACCGGGGCCAGCCAGAGGGCCAGATCGTCACACGGTCGTCCTGAGCCATCTGCTGCACCCCAGGTCCGGGCAGCGAGGACAGCGAAAGAACCACAGGCGACAACCACGCAGCTGGGGCGGCGGGGGCTGACTCACGCACACAGCTTCTGAAGTCCCATCTCGTCTTAGCCTTCCCTCCCAACCCGTCCTAGGGGCCACCTGAAGCTCCGTCATGTCCCTGGCCACCGAGGCCCAAAAAGCCACCTCCCATGGGAGCACAGGCGTGGCCGCTTCTCACACCTCCTCAGCTGCCACTGTCCTCCCAGCGTCCTGCCTGCCTCACTGGGTGACGGCCAGTCCCTTCACGGTCCTCCTGGGCCCCAGAGCCTGCCCATCCCACTGGGGGCGCCAAGCTCTGCAACGGGGAGCACGAGGCAGAGAGCTTGGGGTGGGGACGTGGGGGTCTGCCACCCGTGGGTGTGGGGGAGCTGGGGGATAGAAGAGGTGGGCGCACGCATGCTGGGGGAGGGCAGGGAGTTGTCACCACATGGGGCGCAGGAGGCACACAGGGGTCAAGCAGGAGGAAGATTCCAGAAAGAAAACGTGGGAAACAGGGTCGGCAGAGACCTTCGCTTCGGGGTGGGTGAAGAAGCCCCTGGACGGAGGGCCAGGGGGTCACGCACGGAGCCCTCGCCCAGCACAGCCGCAGCGGTGTGTGGGCTGGTGGGTGTGTGCCCAAAGGGGGCTGCGGAGAGGCCGCTGGTGCTGGGGACGTGGGGACAGTGGGTGTCGGCCACAAGGGCTGAGCTTCGGAGTGGGCTTCTCGACAACCACGCCAGCCACTCAGGGGCGCCCCGGGCCCCGTGTGTCCCTCCACATTCCTGCCCACATCAGAGCAGCGCGGGCAGCGGCCCTCCTGGGAAGGTGGGGTGAGGCGCCACGTGGCCCTGGGCCTCTGCCTGGAGGGAAGCAGTCTCTGGGAACTCGGCTCAAGCTTGTCCCACCCTGAGACTCTGGGGGTGGGGGAGTGGTGGGGGTGAGCTGCGGCCCGGGGCCTGCCACGTCCCATCCCTCGGCGAGGGGCTCCCGCCCCCATCCCTTCCTCCGGCCTTGCCCAGGATGGAGGAGGGCGGGTGTTCTCCCCCGGGAAGCCGAGGGGCTCTGGGCCCCATCTGCACTTCTGTGCTGGCAAATGCAGGAGAATTAGCTCAGCCACTTCCTCCCCTAATCCCCCGCCCCCATTCCAAATACCACGGAATCAAGAGAAAAGCCGAGTGGACGTTCTGAGCCTAATTCTCTTCAGCTGTGTGTGCGTGTGTGCGTGCATGCTCTCAGGGGGCAGGCGCCTGCAGGGGAACCTCTTGAACCCCGAAAACTAGTGCTGGAGGGAGTGTGAAGCCATTAGATAGACCCCCACCACGCACAGATGAGCTAAACCAGACGTCCCCTGTCACGCAGGAGCCACCCTGCACCCACCCTGCAGTCCCGCACCCAAGGAGGAGACAAAGGCCAGGCCCCACAGCCCATGGCTTCCAGGGCCAGAGAGCCCCAGGCTGGGGGGAGACCCCAGCACAACAGAAAGAGTAGTTGGCTGTGCCTGCCACCCTTCCCCAGACTGGGGATGCCCACGGCCAGCTTCAGGCTCCCCCACCCAGTTTGCTGGCACCCCCAGTCTGCCCGGCTGGCCTGGAGTCCGCCCAGCCTCACATACTTCTTCAGCCAATTCCCACATGTCTCTTGTCTCCCGACGAGACAACAAACCCCTCTCCGTCTTGGACTGTTTTTCTCTCCGTGTCCCCCAAAGGACTAGAGCAGGGGGGCACACAACAGGTGCGTGGGGGCCAGCAGGCGGCACTGGCTGATTGACGGCACCCCGTGTGAAGTGCGGGGGTGAGGGGCGAGGACTCGGCCTGCGTGCAGCTCGGAACTCTCCTTCCCGACAACTGTGTCAACGTCCACGGCAGCGGGCTCCTTGGCCCCGTGGGGACAGTCACACGAGCACGCCAAGACGCGGTGCCTGCGGGGTGTCACCCTGGGGGGCGTTCCCTTAGCAAACCTCAGTGTCCAGGATCGGAGGGCCTGAGGCGAGAGGGCTCCGCGGAGCAAGCTCCAGGACGTGAAGACGTGCACGAAGGGACCCGGCCACTTGTGAGATGGGTCCCCATCCAGGTCCATGGTAGAACCCACATTTTGTTAAGTATAAGGTCAAATCAAGTCCATTTCCATGATTTTAAAAGGCAGTATTTAAGATGAAATCCAAGTCCACACCCTTTGTCACTCTTTACTAGAATGGTGGCCACCATTGTAAGTGAATTTGCTTTCGGTGGCTTTTCATCCCATGCTCAAAACCCTTGCTTTGAAGGCAAAACCCATGCCCAAACCAGAAGGCTGGGGGAAAGCTTGTGGTCACGAGCGAGGACCAGAGAGAGCTTCCTCACTGCGCAGCTGGCCACAGCAGCTCCGGGACCCAAGGGCCCTGACGGAGAAGAAGGTCCGGATGCTGAAGACGCCCCGTCTGCCGCCCCTGCTGGGACGCAGACCCACATCTGCAGGGCTCTGTGCCTTGCTGAGATCTGACACTGCTCCGAACACCCGGGGCCCTTACTCCCATGGCGACGCCAGGGAGGTGGACGTGGACGTGCCTGGAGGGTGTCCTTGGGAGCATTCTGGCCTGTGACAGAAGGACGTGGGAGGCCATGGGAGGCAGAGGTCTGGGTCATGTCCCGCTTCTCACGGTCGCGAGGAACAGGGTGGTGCCTAATGTCCCAGTGTTGCTTTTGCACACGGTCCCTCCTTGTCTCGACAGCTCTGTGAGGCTGGTGGCGTCACCTCCGCCTTGCAGGTAGGGGTCCCAGCGTTGCAGGGCATGGGGCAAGACTCCATCTCCCCCTGCCATTCTTGGCCAGGGGCAGAGTAACAGTGGCTACCCAGTGGGAGTGGGGACAGGAAGCTGGGCAGGCAGGAGGGCAGGCAGCTGAGAACCTGCCCCGAGGAGGCAAGGAGGTGGTGCGGACACGGGTGAGTCTGGCGCGTACTCCATTATTCCATCAGACTTCACTTACTAGACACAAGTTCAAAGATAAATTATTAAGAATTTCAAGATGGTGACAGCAGAGCATTGAACCCTAAGTGTGGGGCCCTTCAGAACTTGGGGCCCTGTGTGATGGTGCTGGTTACAACCAGCCTTCATGATAGGCAGAAGCCAAAAACACCCAGCCGGGTGGCACAGATGGGAACGACCCCCTGAATCCAGTGCCCCAACCCAGGCTTGCCCTCCGTCCTTCCTGTGGGCTGGGCAGGGACAGGGAGACCACCAATCTGGACAGTTTCTGACAGTCAGAAAGCAAGCTGTTACCCCCTGAAAAGATGACACCATTCCCCCTTTCTCCTCTGGGCTGAACCCCAAAGACAAAAACCGACTCAGTCACCCTTGGAGAGATTCCCAGCTCTTTGCAAACATATATTTCAGACAAAGGCAGTTGAGACGAATGGCCTCATTGCGTGCTTTGGGTGTGGGGACAATAGCTCACTTGGCTGGCTCCAGCCTCCTTCTTCCTCCCTTGTTTAAAGTCAACCCTGGGTGGAGGTGGCAGGGGGGACAACTTCTGAGAATATGCTGAGAGTTCTACATGCCAAAACCATTTTGCAATTCACACAAGAGGCCCAAATGGCCCCAGACTTGCTGGTAAAGCCTCAGTGGAGCAAGAGCTTCCCGAAGACAGGCTTCCTGACTGTTTGCCACAGGTCCCCAGGGCTCAGGGTGATGCCTGGCACCTAGGAAGGGCTCAGCAGTGCGAGATGGCCGGACGGATGGGTGGGTGGACGGGCGGATGGGTGGACGGATGGGTGGGTGGATGGATCATGGGTGGATGGATGGATGGATGCATGGACGGATGGGTGGGTGGATGGATCATGGGTGGATGGATGGATGGTAGGGAAGACAGTGAAGAGACAGACTCAGCCTCTAGGCACAAGGGAATCAGAAGGAAGAGGTCAAACACAAAGTTGTCAGGGTCAAGGCGGGAGGCTGACCACCTGGGTCATCTCAGTTATGGCACACACTGTAGGGTGACCTGGACAAGTCCTGGTCAGGGCACCCCAACTGTCAGTCCCAGCACCTTCCTCCCTCCCAAAGACCGATCAACAGAATGTCTTTAGCAGAGCCACGGCCATGGGTCATTTTGAAAACACTGGCCGCCCGCCTTCGTGGACCCCCATGGTGAGGGTCTGCAGTGGGCGGCCGAGTGCCGCAAATGGCTCGCGGGGTCACCTTGGAGCCCGGGGCGTCACACGGAAGAACAGCTCCAGCTTTTTGCGACTCCGCTCAGCCCAAATGCAGATGTACAGATGCGAACCGCGACACTGTGCGTGGGCCCTGGGACGGCGGGGTGGGGGCGGCGCTGCCTCCAAGCCCTGCGCAGACGGGGCGGGGCGCGGCACGTGGGTCTGAATTCGCCTGGCCAATCCAAGGTCCGGTGGCATTGGCCCCGGCCCCTCTCGGCCAATGGCAGAGCGCGGCACTCCACTTGCCGCGGCCAGCCAATCCACGCGGCGGCAGGCGGCAAGCCCACCCCGCAGGCCCGTCCAATCAGCGGCGGGGCGGCCGCCACGTCAGCCTGGGTCTGGGCACAGCGGCGCCCGCCCGGCAGACGGTCGCCGCGCCCGCCACGCGGCACACGGCTCCGTCCGCGCCGCCTGGTCCGAGCCTCTGTCGGCCGCGCCCGCCACGCGCCGCGCTGCGCCGCTCCGCGCGCTCCTGAGTCGGCGCTGCTCACGGCCGGCGCCCCTCGCGGCCCCCGGCGCTCCGGGCGCGGCTGCACCGGGCGGCGCGGGACGCGCGATCGCCGGCGCTCCGAGGTGAGCTCCGCGGCGGGCGGGCGGGCGGGCGGGCGGTGGGGTCGCCGCGCTCGGCGGCCCCCGCTCCCCGGGCCTCGTGGAGAGCCGCGTTGGGGGCGGGGGCCGTGTAGTGGTTCCGTGCCCGCGACCGGCGTCTGGGTCCGGGTCTGAGTCGGGGATCGGACTCAGGGACTGGAGCCCGAGCTGGGATCCGGGTCCTACGGCGGGGTCCACCTGGTGCCTCCAAGTCTGGGGTCCGATTCCTCGTGCCTCCGAGTCGCGGCGCCGAGTCGGGGCCTGAGGGGCAGCGTTCCGGGCGGCGGTGGGGTTCCGAGTCCGGGGTCCGATTCCGCGTGCGGTCCGCCTGTGCCTCCGAGTTTGGGGTCCCGGTCGGGAGCCCAGGGGCTGCGTTCCGGGGGCGGTGGGTTCCGTGTCCGGGGTCCGATTCCGCGTGCGGTCCGCCTGGTGCCTCCGAGTCCGGGGTCCGATTCCGCGTGCGGTCCGCCTCGTGCCTCCGAGTTTGGGGTCCCAGGGACAGCGTTCCGGGGGCGATAGGATTCCGAGTCCGGGGTCCGATTCCGCGTGCGGTCTGCCTGTGCCTCCGAGTTTGGGGTCCCGGTCGGGAGCCCAGGGGCTGCGTTCCGGGGGCGGTGGGTTCCGTGTCCGGGGTCCGATTCCGCGTGCGGTCCGCCTGTGCCTCCGAGTTCAGGGTCCCGAGTCGGGGGCCCAGGGGCTGTGTTCCGGGGGCGGTGGGGTTCCGAGTTGGGGTCCGATTCCGCGTGCGGTCCGCCTGGTGCCTCCGAGCTCGGGGTCCCAGGGGCAGCGTTCCGGGCGGCGGTGGGTTCCGAGTCCGGGATCGGGGCCTGGGTCAGGAGTCGGCGTCGTGTGTGTGTGTGTGGCTCCGCGTCCAGGATCAGCGGTCCTGGGGAGGGCGACGGGGGACGAGTCCGGGGTCAGATTCCGAAGCTCCTGCCGTCTGCCTCTCGTCCGAGTCGGGGATCCGAGGGTTAACATCCTGGTGGGAAGTCGGAGTTTCGAAACCCGGGTGGGAGGCCCCAACAGGGATCGGAGTTGGAATGTGCTTTCTGGGTCTGGAGCCCACATTGTGGTTCAGAGGCAAAGGTCGGGGGTGCTGGGGAGGGGGGCTATTGTCTGTCAAGGCCGAGCTAGGATCAAAGTTCCAAGTCCGAGGTCTGAGGGATTTCGTGGAGAGGGCTGTGCAACCGCGGAGGGATTTTGGAGTAGGGGCCCAGTGGGGGATGCGAGTTGGGGAGTTGGGGAGTTGGGGTTGGGTGCAGATCAGTGTTGGGGTTACGGGGTCCCAGGTGAGGATCAGAGTCAGGAGTTGAAATCGGGGTTTCTGATGGGGGTGCGGATTCAGAGCCAAAGGTCTGTCGAGCGGGGACTGGAGTCTCCGTCAGCTCCAGTGTTGACTGGGGGCAGGTCTCAGTGTGGGCGGTAGCTGGGGACAGCCGGTGGTGCACCCCACACCAACCCCGGTGTTCGGGGTGGCCTTTTCTGTGGACTGGGGACAAGTGCCTTCCCGTAGGATTGTTCTGGAGGGAAAAGGATAGGTTTATCTGCACAGAATAGTCGCGTCCTAGATGGAGTGTCACAAAGTACAAAGCGAAGCGACAACTGTGACATTAGAGGTGCATTTACCCGTCCCTTTCCTTGCTGCCCTGCCTGTGCTGGACCGGGCGCTCCCAGGGGGCACTCTTCTGTTTTGTTCTCGGCCGCCCCGCACCCAGCGGAGAGCCTCATGCACAGCCTCCCTGAGGCCATGCTGTGGAGGGAAAGCGGGCAGGCAGGATTACCCAGATTTCTACGGTGTCTCAAAAGATCCATTTCTGCACCTGTTTTCCAGAGACTCACTGGGAGAAAAATTTAAGGATTGGGTTGCTTAATTACGGTTCCATTTTAATGTTTCCAAACATGCTGAAGTGAAAAGCGGGCTGTTTCAGGATTTATGCTCCAGCTAGAGGGATCTTTTTAAATTGCAAATCAGAGCATGTCCAAAATCAAATAAGGAGAGCATAAGAAAAGAAAATTATGAACTGTTTCCCTTATGGACATAGAGGCAGAAGTCCCACGTACAGCTTTAGCTAACCGAGTCCAATGGTATATTAAACAATTCTTAAACAAGTGGGATTTCTCCCAGGAATGCAGAGATGATCCAATATCAGAAACTCTATCCGTGTAATTCACCACATTAAGAGTCTGGAGGAGAAAAACCATATGGTTCTCTCAACAGAGGCAGAAAAAATGTATGGTAAAGTTTAATGCCTATGTATGATTTTAGGGAGGGGGACGCCCCTTAGCCAGCCAGGACTAGAAGAAAACTCCCCTAACTTGATACAAACTATGTACCCAAACTTTACTTTTCAGCAAACTTAATAAAAGAACCCAAAGTGTGTCTGTCCCTTTAAGATAGGAGTACGCCGAGGGTGCCATCCTGGCCGTCCCCCGACACGAGAAGGGGAAATAGGGTGCCAGGAGAGGGCCGGGGACAGGGAGTAGACTGACTGACTGTGTCGGGGTCTCTAAAGCTTTGGTCTCAGGACCCTTTGTGCTGTTAACGGTGACCTACGTCCCCAAGGAGCTTTTGTTAATATGGGTTATGTCTGTTGACAGTTACCGTCTTCGAAGTTAAAACTGAGAAATGCAGAAAGGTCCATACAAGCACACAAGCCAGGAGGGCCGTGCCGCCTGTAAAAAACTAACTCTGTGTGTGAGTGTGGAAGCAGAAAAGGCAAATAATGTCTGGGTATTATTAGAGAAACAGCCCGACCTCGTGGGGAGGGGGTCTCAGGGCCTCCCGGGGTCCTTGGACCACACTTTGAAAACTGCTGAGCTACAGGGAAAAAAAAAATTAAGATTTTAGAACTAAAAAGAGACTTTACCAAAGTTTTTGGATGTCAGATCAGCATATAGGACATCCTCACATGAAGTCCTCGGTAGCTTCTGTGACTTTAAGAGAAACACACAATGAAACCGATTTTACCGCAGGCTAATTGATGTAAACAAGAGTTCAGTTCCTGCGGCACCTCATCAATGTTAGGGAGCTGGCTAGAGCAGCAGTGGAGGAATGTTATTCGAGGACCCGCCCTGCCCCCCGGGCCCCCCAGAGTGTCTTTGTGTGAGCACGAGTAACTGAAAAGTATGAGAAGTTAAGGTAGCAATCAGAACAGCGGCGAAATTTGTATCAGGTCTAGAAATGAACAAAGCAGACTTTTATGGAGAAAATGTTTAAACTGTGGAAGGGCATAAAGGAGGAGCTTTTGATGTGGAGGCAGATTCCGTTCCCTTGGACGGGGCGGCTTAGCTTTAGAAAGATGTCGGGTCTCTTTCCAAATCCGTAAATTCAGTACAGCTCCGCCTAAACGTCCAGTTGGAGCTGTGGAAGAACTTGACAAACGTATTCTAAAAAGTATGTGAAAGAAAAAGATCGACAAACACCAAGTGAACTCTGAAAAGGGAGAACAGAGCGAGCCTTGTGCCTGTGGATCTGGGGGCACACTCCAGGCCCCAGTAATCAGAGGGTGGGGGACCGGGGCCCAGAAGAGACTTCAGAGGCAGCTTTGCCTCTGGTGGGAGGTGGCCCCACATGCCTGTGGGAACTATTTAGAAGACGAGGCTGGGAAAATTAGGCCGGAATGGAGAAATATAAATGTGGATTCTACTTGATCTGCTAGAAAAAGCAGGCTCCGAGTGAACTAAAGCTTTAAAAGTAAAAGATACTTGATGTTTGTTTAGTAGAAAACTATGAAGAATAATTTCACGGCCCAGGGTGGCCTTGAGGTCTTAAACAGGAACCAGAAAATACAGACTTTAAGACTAAATTTATGAACTTGAATACATGCAAATTAAGTATTTCTCTTAACTAAATCCATCGTGGCAAAGGTCAAAACAATTTTCATAATGCTACTAAGATGTGACTTGCCTTTTTCAGCCTTACTGTGGGACTTTGCCCAGGTTACAGATAACAAATTACCAGATATGTGAAACAACCAAAACCGATAAGGGAACAATAGCTAAAATATATTAGAAAAGTCCTGCAAATGAGTAAGACCAAGACGGGAAGCCCGAGTGACACTAGTTGGCATTTTTTTTTTTCTGGAGGGCTAACAAATGCATGAAAGGGTGCTCCAGCTCCTCAGTGATCAGGGACACGCAAATGAAAGTGACAGCCAGCCTTGTCCGGAGAGGCCGAGACGGTCCGGTCGTGCCGGAGAACGCCCTTGCGGGCGGAGGTGCGGGGCGCAGTCAGGCACGGCCGCTCCGTCCAGCGCTTCCCCCCACATAAAACGCCCAATACCTGCAACCCCGCCGGCTCCCTCCCGGTAAACAGCTAGGGCAGCTCCCCCCAACAACAGCCAGGGTGAGGGGTGGGTGCGCGCTCAGGGCCCCGGCCCGGGGGGCGCCTGGCGGCGAGGTCTGGATCAACACCCCCGGCTGCAGCGAGACGTGCGCAGACACGGTGCCGAGTGACACGTGCTAGACAGAGCGAGGGCCTCGGGACACGGCTCGGGGCTGAACTCGAAAGCACACTCCACCCCGCCGAGCTGGAGCAGTGGCCTCCATGACCAGGGCACAGGCACACAGAGGTGGATCACGGCGGAGCAGCGCCCGAGGCGGGGGTGGGGCGTGCGGGGCTGGGGAGTGGGGACCGCGACGCCTCGCATGGGCCCTCGCAGGGCGACGGCGTTTCACGAACGTGGGGCCGTGACTAACCCTGTGTCCCGTCCAGTAGCGTCCCCAAAGCCCAGAATGAATGACGGAATGAAAGCGTGTCCCCTCAGTCCCCCGACAGACACCCTGTGGTGGTTTCTAGTTCTAAGGAGCAAAACTCGGGTCCCATCAAGTTACAAGGCCTGCCCACACTCCTGTCCCTCTCCTTCCCAGCTCCTATCACTCTGGCCTTCCTTCCGCCTCGTTCTCAGGCCAGCCAAGTGCCTCAGGGCTTTGCACTGGCCGCCTTGCCTGCCCCCCGTCCCTGCGGCGTTCCGTGACAATGCCTTCACACTCTTCAGGTGTCACCTGAAAGGCTGCTTGCCAGGGCCACCTTCTCCGACCTGCCATTCCGGTCGGCTCCTTCAGTCACGTGCTAGGCCAGCACTCTGTTTCAAGCCTCTACAAGCAAGGGCCTTGCCGCGGAATTTTCTAGTTCCGTAGGCATCTACTGATTTGTGGCCTGCCTGTCCCCTCCACCGGAAGAGAGGCCCCGTGAGCGCGCGCCTGTCTGTTCACGGCGGTGTGGCTCACACTCCCCTTGAATGGCTCCATTGATCTGGTGACCGAGGGCCAGGCCGGGCCAGGCATGCGAGCACCCACCTCCTGAGCGTGGGGAAGGGCAGAAGCGGCACGTGAGGGTCCGGTCCCCCCGCCCCCCGGCGATGCCTGGGGCCGGACCACTCTGGGCGGGGAGGGGGGGCTGTCTTTTGAGTTGTAGGGTGTTTAGCAACCTCTACCTAGTAGATACCTGAGGCACCCCCACAGTCGTGATCATCACAGATGTCTCCAGACAGTGCCACGTGTCCCCTGGGGGCACTCCAGGTGGGGGCCGCGCCCGGTCCCGGGGTCTGGCATGGTCTCTTCTGGCCCTTTAAATGAAGCCAGCTGTAGCCAGCACCCTTCTTGGTGAGAGAGACCCCACCCCAGGCCTGGCCCGCGGTGTCAGGGCAGTGCCACCCTGAGCCGCAGTCCCCGAGCCGCTCTGTCACGGGCACCTTTGGCTTGTCTGGCTAGAGGTTAGTGGCCAGCAGGCCCTTCGGCCCCTTGGAGCTGACTGACGAGAGAGGCTGTCCCTGGACAGCCGGTCCGGGGGTCTGCAGTGTGCTCCAGGAGGGAGTGCGTCCAGGGGGCCTCCGAGCAGGCCCCTGGCGGGGAGCAGGGTGGCTGCTGATACTGGCCTCCCTGCCCCAGTGCCCAGCAGTCTTTGCCACCTTCCTCTAGGCTGGCCGGCCACAAGACGGGGTCACTGACTAGAACCGATGACCCTGGGTTCCAATCAGGTCCTCTGCACCAGGCCAGCACACGCCCATTCGCCCATTCCCTGTGGCCTTTCTCTGGGGCCCCATTTGGCCTGGGCCCGGCCCTTGTTTGCAATTTAAATGTGCCCGGCTGGGACCCACCCCTGCCCGGACAGCCTCGGGCTCCTCCTCAGGCTCGGCCTGGGCCAGCAGGAGAAACTGAGCTAATAGGCCTTTCTCCCGCTAATTGTAGCGATTAGTGTCACAGGATGGGGACGCCCTGGGGGCCAGTGCCCAGCACACAGGCCTGTCCCCAGCTGGGGCCCAGGCAGGGGAGGGAGGGTCAGGCCGCTGGGTGCTCAAGGGACTTGTGGCGAGTGTGCTCGCAGACAGGTGACCCTGGGCGATGACATGTGACTCTCCCAGAAGACGGCCTAGCGGGAACAAAAGGCCAGACCGTGCCTAGGAGGGCAGAAGTGAGGGCCATCGACGGTGTGACAGAAAGCACTCTTGGAACAAAATCCTCTGCCAGTTTGGGGGCCGTTCCCCAGTGTGGCTGAGGGGACCCCTTTCTCCCCCGACTCCACGGGCAGGCTTACGGGCCCTGCTGCCCGGCACCACACTGGGAGACGGCAGTGGGCCCTCGCCAAGCACATGCATGCCGCACGCGTGCCACACGCCCCCGGGGATGGAAGCCACGGCACAGCTGACTCACAGGCACCGTCCTGCCGTCCGCAGCCCGTTCCCGGGCAGCCACCGCGCCCGAGAGCCAGGGCAGTGCCCGCTGCGCCCTTTTCCACTCGCCCAGTGAGAAGTCTTTGTTGAAAGCTCACCCAGCAGACAGACAGACACTGCCTGGGGCGCAGGGACCGGGGACGGGACAGGGGCAGGGACCCAGCGCCCCGCCCTCGGGGCTCCCGCGGCCCAGAGGGGCACTGCCACAGGGGGACAGTGGGTGTGTGCTGGACTGCGCCCCAAGGGGCGCGGCAGGGGGTGCTCTGCAGGGGTCACCGCGGTCCAGTGAGCCCCCGGAAGGGGGTGCGCACCGGGACCGAGTCCAGGCTCCCGGAGCTCCCTCGGGGGAGGCGGGCGCAGGGCCGGTGAGCCGAGGGACAGAGAAGCCACCCGGACCGCGGGAGGTTCAAGGAGGCGGGTGGAGGCCAGCCCACACAGGCCACTCTGTTCCGAGAGCCCAGGGGCCACTGCGTTCTGGGAGGGTCTCCCTTCTGAGTAGACAGTGGGCCTGAAGGGGACAGGGGTGTTGCGGGGTGACGTGGGCAGCCCGGAGGGAGGTGGGTGCGGCGTGTTCCAGGGTTTTCCTGCGTGGCAGTGGGGGGAGGCAGGGACGCTTGCTGGAGACGATGGGCTTGCTGGGGTGCAGTGTGCAGGAGATGGGGGGCTGTGGGGTGGAGGGCCTGGCTGGGGAGACACTCGAGAGTCAGGGACCCACGGACGGGGCCCAAAGCTGCAGGCGCCAGGGCTGCAGCTCAGGAAGCTGGTTTGGAGGGACAAGAGATGCCAGCCCGGGACAGGACCCCAGGAGCTCTCGTGCCAGCCAGTGGGGAGGGCTTGCAGAGGAGACCCCGACAGAGCCAGAGAGGTGGTGGGAGGGGAAGTCGGTCACCCGCCTCCAGGGGTCTGTCCCTGCAGAGGCCTGACTGGAACCAGTGCTCTGCACTCTGACCATGTGCCACTCAGCAGCCCAGGGATGGCCCTGCTGTCCGCCTGTCCCCAGGGTGGACGGGGTGGGACCCCTCCCCCATCACTTGCCCTTGGAATGGGGGCAGCAGGGCCCCACACTCCCCACAGCACGTGCAGAGGAAGCGGGTGACTCCCCTCTCCCGCGGGGCGGCCTCGGCCTCGCCCAGCTATTTCATAACCTCGGGAGGGAGGAAAAACCCCCCACTCTGAACGTGAAGCCAGCAAGCTGAAAATGGCCTTGAGCAGGCCGAGATGGGAAAACAGAGCCGGCGGGGCGGTGGAGGGGGCAGGGCGCCCGCTGGGCCCCGTGCAGACCGCAGCCTCGGTTTCAGTGCCCAGACCGAGGGGCCAGGGCACGGCTGGGGGGGCGCAGCGGCCCTCCGCCCAGCCTCCCTGGTCACCGGCTCCACAGGCTGCAGAGCTCAAAGGGGTTAACTGCACAGCCTCCAACTCCTCCGCCTGCTAATTTTTAAACGCAGCTGAGCTCCGCGCCCCTCCCAGAGAGGGGTTCTGCACAGCCCCCACCCTGGGTCGGTGGCCAGGAATCCACGTGCATCTGGAACAAAGACTCCCCACTCCCTCCCTCCCTCCCGCCCTCTCTCCCTCCCTCCGCTTGTTCTGAGGCCTGAGCCAGGACTTCGCCCCGAAGCCTCTGCCCCCAGCCCCAGCCCCAGCCTGGTGGGCTTCAGCTCGGGGCCTCTACTCCCGAATGAACCTTCCAGCCCGACTCAGAGGAGCCGGGCCCCGCAGCCAGGCCCACCCGGCCGAGAGGGGTGGCCGGGCGCCTGTGTCCCAGAGAGCAGCCCCCAGCGGCGGGAGGGCAGCAGCCTGGCGCCAGGCCGATGGGGCAGTCTCGCATGCCCGAGCTCCACAGCCTCGGGGACTTTTCCCCCACCCGAGGGCCCCGGGGCGCACGCCCCATCCTTACGCGCCCAGATGGGATGAAAACACCTCAGACATTCCGACAGACAGCCCCCTGCCCCGTGCCCGTTGACTCAGTCACTAAGACATGCGAGCACCCAGCGCATGACACGCTCCCTGATGAGGCCTGGGGCTCTGTCCCCTCTTCATGCCACTTCTTGCCCACCCCCTGCCCCTGTGGCAGCTCCAGGCACAGTGGCTATTCCCAAGGTCCCAGAACCTGGCCTCTGCTCACACCCTGCCCCACCCCTGGACCCTGGGACCCCTGCCCTGCTCAGATGGGGACAGGCACACGTCCCACGTGAACGGCCATGCTAGCAGCAATAGCGCCCCGAGCCCGTGCCGGCACCTCACCACGTCGACTTTACTCCGTGCCCATAACAGCACCACAGGGACGAGACACCGTCCACACAGGCAGACGCAGCCCAGGGCAGCCCACCCTCCACACGCAGTGGCTCGCCCGAGGCCTCTAGACCCCGCCACGGCAGAATTCAGCCCGGTCTCTGGGGAGACCAGCCCACCACGTTCTCTCATGCCCACAGGGGGCCTCGGGCCTTAGCCAGGCCCCCCGCCCCCCATCCTAACCCTGGAAGAGAGAGCCCCTGTCAGCTCTGCCTGAGAAGCGGGCCGGGACTGGGACTGGGGAGAAGCGGGGCTGGCTGCTCAGGCCTCCTCAGCCCAAGCAGACGCCCCTGGGCCCGGCCGAGGCAGGCACTGTCGCAAGAGCAGCCCAGGACCGACAGGCCTCCCTCTCACGTGCCCGGAAACAGCCGGAGGCCCCGGCCAGGCACCTGGGAGGCCCTGTGTTACCCCAGTAAGGCATTGCCCCCCTTGCTACGGGGGCTGCTCGGGAGCCAGTGCCATCCTGTTGAGAAGTGGGACGGGGCCCAGCCTGGGAGCAAAGGGCAGTGACCCTCGCGGCCACTCACCCAGCCCTGGCCGCCTCACAGGCCACTTGCCAGCTTGTTTTGTTCCTAAAGGGTCTGGGTGATTGAGACTCTAGAAGATGTTCCTGCAGACGGTTTCGTTATTGTTCTCGTCTGCTCCTCCTGCCCGGGCCCGGTGCTTAGACACGGGCCATCAGAGGGGTGCTCGCTGTGAGTGTCCCGGCTGGCAGACAGGGCACGGGGCAGTGGCTATGAGGTGGGATGGTTTTAGGGGGGACACAGGAGCTGGCTGGGGCAAGGCTCCTTCTGGGCCAGGGAGAGAGGGTGTCCCTCACAACCCTCCTCCTCGCAGGGCTTTCTGAGGGCTGCCGTGCCCGGAGGTGGCGGTGCAGAGACCAGGGGGCCTCTGGGAGCCTGCGTCCTGGCAGGCCACCCTCCCCCCCTTCCCATTCCCCAGGGGGGACTGCCTCCACCTCCACGGGCTGCTTTTCCCAAGGCCACCAGAAAAGGCCTCCTCGGACCCTAAGGGGGGCAGCGCGGGAGTGGGTGGCACTGTGTCCCAGGGTGGGGTGGGGATTATCTGTGCAGGGCCGACAGGGACCTCCCCCAAGGGCTGACTTCAAAGCCTCTGCCTAACCCCCTGCATCAAAGTCAGGGGGCGGGGCTGTTTGCTCACTCAGAGGGGAGGGGCGGCCTCCCAGTCACCTGGGCCTCCCTCTTCCGTCCTCAGGGTCTCAGGCCTTCCTGCACAGGCAGGTGGGGGCCAGACCCCCCTACCGCCCTACTCCCAGGCTGCCGAGCCACTGCGGGGGAGGGGTAACCGCCCTCAAACTCTGCAGATGGTTCCCTGCCTGCTGCAGCCTCTGGCTTCTCATCCAGAGCCTGCTCCCCCAGCCGTCCCCGGCTCCCCAGCCGTCCCCGGCTCCTCATCCTCAGCCGTCCCTGGCTCCCCAGCCGTCCCCTGCTCCCCAGCCGTCCCCGGCTCCTCATCCTCAGCCGTCCCTGGCTCCCCAGCCGTCCCCGGCTCCCCAGCCGTCCCCGGCTCCTCATCCTCAGCCGTCCCTGGCTCCCCAGCCGTCCCCTGCTCCCCAGCCGTCCCCGGCTCCCTGTCCCCGGCTTCTCATCCCCAGCCGTCCCTGGCTCCTCGTCCCCGGCTCCTCAGCCGTCCCTGGCTACCTCCCCAAGGCTCTTTCGGGGAGCCCCCGCCTGCCCTCCAACCTCCACAGGCGGTGTGGGGGGGACAATGGAGAGCCCCCCAGCCCGGTCGAGCTCATGACCTTGCCACGTGGCGTCTGGCCTGCCCGCTCCCATACGGCACCTCGGGGTAGGGGTGGGGGTGACAGTGTGTAGGTGAGGTGTAGCAGGACAGCATGGCAGCAGCAAACAGCAGTCCGGGCCACCCGGGTGGGACCCCAGCCCCAGTGCGGGCACCTGACCCCTCTGTGAGCCACAGTGGGGTGTCTGCTGGGGCCGTCGGGCTGGTTGGAGGGTCAGCTCGTCCCTGAGTTCAGGAGAGTGCCTGCCGTGTCAGCTGTGTGTGTGGGGATGGTGGCACTGGGGCCACCAGGCTTGGCTGCGTGACCTCCACCCGGCCGGCCACGAGGACGCTCCCCCAAGAGGCTATGTGAGTGGCCCCCTCGGGCTGTCCCGAGGCCTCAGCGTCCAGGCAGAGGCTGGTCGTGGCGTCCCCTCCCATCAGACAGCAGTGTGAAGGACGCGGCCCTCGCCCCGTGGCCGCTGCAGACCCTCCCTGCCCTCCGCGGACAACGCCGGGGTTTTTCCACCCGGCCTCCTGCCCCACCCCGCCTGCCGCGGGCCCCCTGCCTGACCCCAGCATACCCAGGCCCCAGGGGCACAGCCGGCTGCAGCCCAGGGAGCGTGTGCCCGCGCTGCCCGGGGGTGCTGCCCCCCCATAGGAGACATCAAAGGGAAGCAGGAAGCCGTGGGCCCCGCCGACCCCCCGCGGCGGGAGGAGTGCGTGTGGCGGCGCGGCCCGGGCCGCTGCTGTGCTGGGGATTTTCCATCCGCAGGATTTCCGCAGGACACCCCTGCTCCAGCCTCTGCGCTGGAGCGGGGCGGGGGGCCCCCGGCGAGCCCGGGGCCAGCGGGCCCTGTCCACAGTCCCCCCGCGACCTGCGGGCGCGTCAGGACACTGCCCTGGGCACTGGCCACATCTGGACGGCGGGGGGCCAGGGCCGCCCAGTAGGCCCGCCGGGGAGAAGACCCCCCCGCGATCGGCCCGGGGTCCCCGGTTCCCAGGACGGCCCTCCTGAGTGCCGCAGCAGCCTGGGGACCCGGCACCGCCACCAGCCCCTGCGCTTGGTGGGCAAGCCCAGCCTCAGACCTCTGCAGCGCGGCCACGGGCTGCCTCAGGCGTCTGTCACCCCCTGTCCTGGCCCCCCCAGAGCTGAGAATGCCAGGCCTTCGCCCCAAGCTCCGGCTCCTGCCCCAGCAAGCCAGGCCTGGCCCCATCCTCGCCTCCGGTCACCGGGAGGTTGAACCAGGCGTGCCCTGGGTCACCAAGGCCCTCATAGACACGGGTTGGCCAACACATGCCAGGACCCTCCGGCCGGAGGGAGCTGCCCAGAGACCCTTCGGCTGTTCCCTGTGCGGGGAGGGGTGCGTACTCGAGAGGGGGTGCAGTTTTGTAGCTGGAAGCCACTGGTCCCAGGCTGAAAACGGATGGGGAGGGCACCCCAGCCTCGAACGCAGGTTTGCCACGCCAGCGGCCCGCGTCCGGTCCAGCAGCCGGGCTCTGCACAGCCCGGAGGTGGCCCCTGAGCACACACAGCACGTGGGAAGCGCTGGCAGCCGGACTCCCGGTCCGGTTACAGCAGCTGTCACGCAGGAACGCGCTGGCCGGGGGGCGGGCGGGGGGCAGGATGGGCAGGCACAGCTGCGTTCTCAGGAAGGCACGGGAAAGCGTGAGGGGGCGGGAAGGGGCGAAGGCCCACACTTGACCATCGACTCGGGCCTGCCGGGGCCGGCCCAGCTCCCTTCCCTGCTCCCCGTCTCCCAGAGTGCGTGGGCCTCGCCCGTGGCACCGTGGGCTGATGGCAGAGGGGCCGGGACTCCGGCAGCCTCGCCCACAGGGGACACGTGGCCCCCCACCCCAGGCACTGGCCGAGACCTTGGTGGAAGCAGCCGCGGCCCACCGCCCAGGAGGCCGGGCTGACCCGAGCACTGAGGGCGGACGCCCCTCTACGTGTCATCGAAGCCCGTGTGGCACTGAGACTCCGTGCCCGGTGGGAGGCTGGGGCCATGGCCTCTGGTGCCCGCCTGCCTGGCGTCTGAGCTCTGGCTGTGCGGTGGGCGCCGCTTCGGACAGCGGGGCCAGCCTCCCGCCCTGGAGGTGGGCAGCCCGCTGGTGTGGCCCATCAGGCCGGCGACGTGCTGGGCTTCCCATTCAGGGTTCCGTGTGAAAGGGGACCCACCGACACCCGTCCAGCATTAGGACAGGGCTGGGACACAGAGGCACGAAGCTCTGGTTAGGGGTGGGAGGTGGCCGGCCTGCGTGCTCGCGGGTGGGGGACGTCGCCGAGAGGACACTGTGGCCACGTGGCAGCCCTCCCCGTCTGATCAGCCCGGAGGCAGACCCTCCGTGCCCGTAGGAGCCCCTGCCCCCGTCGTCCCAGGAGGCACACGGCTTGGGTCCAGGGAGGAGGAGCACCGTGAGGCGGGGTGGCGGGAAGTCGCGAGTGGAAAACAGCAGGACTTCAGAAGTGGGGCCACTCCGCTTCCTCCTCAGCCTGCGGGCGCAGACGCGCCGCGTGGGCCGGGCACGTGGCCCGCCTTCCCACGGAGCGGAGGGCTTTCGGGATGGGACCTGCGTCCCGGGGGGCTCTCTGCAGGGCTGGTCACAGGCTCGCCTGGGGCCCTCTCCCAGCCCCCTCGGCCAGGGCGAGTCCTCGGTTGGCTGCCAGCTCCCGGCCAGGCCGTGGGGCCTGGTCACCTAGGAAAGATGAGCCTCGGCCCAGAAGTCACTTCCGGGACACCTAACAGAGGAAGAGGGGAGGCCAGCTGGGCGACCCCAGGACGTGGGCCGTCTAGCAGGGCAGCATGCCCACAGTGGGAGGCCGCTGGGGGGGTGGGCACCGGGGACCGGGCCACTCGTCTCGTGCTGGCAGCAGGCCCTCGCCTGGGCCACCTCGCAGGGCGGGTCGGGGACAGGGATGGGGTGGGGACGGGCACGCACCTTCACGGACAGCTGCCCGTCTCCTGGCAGAGCCCCCCACGGGGACAGCATAGCCCTCCCTGAGCCCGGCCGCGTGCGCCCTGTTCGCAGGGATCGGGGTCCCCCGGGCACCCGCGTGAGAGGCAGCGGTTAACGTGTCAGTGGCTCCACGTGACGTCTCGATAAAGAGGACGACGTGCTGGTGTTGACGGGGACAGACCGGTTGCCAGGGAGATGCCGCTAAACGGAAAGAAGCCAAAGGCAGTGGCCAGGCCTCGCCGGACGAGGACGGGCACCCCTCCGGCCATCTCTCCTGTCGGGGTTCCGGGGAGAGGCCAGCGACGCCAGTGTGGGGTGCAGGCCCGGCCATGGGCGGCCTGGAGCTGGAGCTGCGGGGAGGCGGGAGGGCCCGGCCGTCACACGGGCGGTCACACGGGCCGTCACACCAGGCGCTGAGGCGGGCAGGGAGGGGTGCGGAGTGGCCCGGGCAGCTGCGTCTGCAGCGAGCTGGGCTGGGGCGGCGCCCACGGTCATGGTCGGCACCCGGACCCCTGCTTCTCCAAGTCTCGCTCTGTGATAAATCTCTGCCCCTCAGCGGTTCGAAAAGTCTACTCTGAACCAAGCTCCATGTTTTAACGCATCATGTTTTAATAGGAAAACCATCTTTGATGGGGTCACGTGCCACCCCGAGCCCAGGACAGGCCCTCGCGGGCGTGGTGGCAGCGGGCGGCCCGGCTCGGGGCGGGGAGCAGGCCTTCGCGTGGTGCCCCGCGGGTGAAACGCCGTTCGCTGCCCGTGCTCGGGCCAGCGGTGCCTCTGTCCCTCTGGACGCGGCCGGGGCCCGGGCGCCACACACCTGGGCAGCTCCGCAGGAGACGCCGTGCTCTGCCCGGGAACACCCGCCGTCCCCAAGCCGTGGTCCCCGACCTCCAGAAACAGCCCCCACTTACCACCAGTCAGCCCTTGACCTCCCGCATTCCCAGAAGGGAGTGGGCTCCTGGGCCGAGATTCTTCGGCACTGCAGTGGGGGCTGCGTCCCCGGGGAGGAGCAGGGCTGAATGAACACAGTCCCAGGCCCGCGTGGGTGGCTTGGTGGCAGGCCCCTAGCTGGCGTCCGCCCGACTGACCCACGCGCAAACCCTCTCACTTATTCATTCCGTTAGTCACTCATCAGACATTCGCAGAGGCGCCGTGATGGGCAGGCTCCCCACGGACCGAGTGCTGAAGATGCCAGCGCTGAACAGCAACGGCCGGCTTCTGCCGCCCTGGCCCACGCGGGTGCAGGCGGCCGTCAGTAAACCCTGCGCCACAAGTCAACATGCAGTGACACGTGAGGGGCGGGGGTGGGACAGGGCGCCCAGAAACCGCCGCTCCGAGGCCAGGACCCTGCGGCTGGGCCCACCGGGTGCGTCGGCCCCGGCCTGGGGCGGACGCGCGGGTCAGGACGGAGCTCGCATGTTTAAAATGACACTACGGATATTTGAGGAGCCGTGGTGACTCCGTCAGCACCACAGCTCAGGGTCACTGCTAGCTTGGTGACCTTGGGCCCTGGACTTACCCTTTCAAGCCGCAGCTCGGTTATATATAAAGCGGGAGCGATAACGGCCTGATGTCAGAAGCCGCCGTGACGTAAGCGTCAGCGAGGTGATGTTTGCAAGCGCCCCCCCCGCACGGCAGCCGCCCCAGGAGCACGGTGCTGCCACTTTACGACGCTGCTCCAGCCCACACGTGTGTGCAGGGCGGGCGAGTTTCCCCTCGCAAGCCGTAGTGTCGCCCGCTCTGGCCCCGAGGTGCCCAGGGAGCGCCGACGCGGGGACCTCTGAGCACAGGGGCTGCCCCAGCCGACTCGGGCTCTGGGGCCGATGGTCCCGGCCACGCAGCCTCACCCACGCCTCCTTCACGGAGGAGAGACGCCCAGCCGACCATGGGCCCTGGGGCTGATGGTCCCGGCCACGCAGGCTCACCCACGCCTCCTTCACGGAGGAGAGACGCCCAGTTGACTTGGGCCCTGGGGCCGATGGTCCCGGCCACGCAGCCTCACCCACACCTCCTTCACGGAGGAGAGACGCACGGGCCAGCCCTGGGGAGCCCTGGGCGGTCCAGGTTGGAGCCGCCCTCTGCCCCTGCTAACGTGGGGTGTGCAGGTGTGGGGGTGCACAGGGGAAAGCTGCCGAGAAGTCAAAGGCGAGTCCCCCTGCCCTGGCTTTGTGGGCCGGCCCAGCCCAGGCTGTTGGGGAGCTTCACCAAGCCCCAGATCCCATCACGGGAGCCTGAGGCCATGAAGGCCAGCTGACCCCACCCCTCCCCAGAGCTCACGGGGTCCCCCACGCGTGTGCAGCCATCCCAGCCCCAAGAGCTGTCCTCTTCGCGGGGCGAGCAGGGGCCTTCAGCACTAGGGAGGGAGACGGTGAGGCGGGCGGCGTGGGGTGGGGGGGAGTGGAAGGTCCTGGGAGAAGGTGAGGTGCCCTCTCGGGGGGCATCCTGGGCAGTGATGGCCTCCGCCCAGCCTCCCTGGACGGCCCTGGCCTCCTGCGCACCCCCAGCATCCATCCCACAGGGCGCCTCTTGCTCCCTTCCACGCCCCCTTGTCATCACTGTAAACGGGTGAAGAGCGCTGCTCCCCGAATGCGCTCGGCAGTCAGAAATACGAGTGTCGTACAAGAAGGAAACCCTGCCGTCCGTGACGATGGGGGTGGACGCGGGGACAGCGAAATAAGCCAGACGCAGGACGAATACTGTGCGACGTCACTTATGCCAGGGCCCTAAACGAGTCAGGCTCACGGGCGCGGAGCTGAGTGGTGGCCGCCGGGGCGGGGCGGGGCCGGGGCAGGACGAGGGTACAGTGGCATCTCTGCGGGATGAGTGGGCCCCGGAGAGGGGCCGTCCAGCGCCGTGCCTGCAGCCAGCGGACTGCGCCGTGACTCAGGAAGCCCCGTGAGGCTGGGCCTGGTGCTGGGTGTGCTTCATAAAGTCGTCCCACTGCGAACGAGAACGTGGTGGCCGTGCACGGCCTGGACCGTGGCGACGCCTCGCGGGCGCACCCTCATCTCCCAACGCACCCGATGCCAGCCGTTCCTCGACACAGTGGTTTTTACAAAAGAATTACAAACAAAACAATAAAGTCATCACATCCTTAACACAACCTCCCAAAGTTTCTTACAGAGCCAGGATTCCACCGATGCCCCACTCTGACAAGGCCAGCACACCATCTCACCTGAGATAGTTCCTGCAGAGTCCTAAACAAATATGACAGAAACGGGTCCACCGGCCCAAGTTCTGAAGGCCCCGTATCACGTGACCCCCTTTGCAGAGCATCGCACTGACAGATTAAAGGCAGAACAATGGCTGCCAGGGGCTAAGGACGGGGCAGGGGCGAGTGTGGCTCTACAAGGGCCACCTGAGGGACCCCCTGGGTGACAGGCCCCCCCGAGATCAGTGCCTGCGTCCTGGCCTTGCTCTCGTCCACCGTTGGCAAGGTGTTACGGTTGGGGAAGCCGGATAAAGGCCACATGGGATCTGTGATTTCTTACAACTGCATGTCAGCCTACAATTCTCTTTAAAAGGTTTAACTAAAAAAATCACGATCCCCAAATTTAAAAATCGGTAGTCATAAAAACACCCAATAATTAATTTTTAAATGCATAGAACCTTATGAACAGAGGGATACAAAGTACCGTGGGGCGTCACGGCTCACCTAAACGCCTCCTCCACTGGCCAGAGACTTCTCCTACGAAAGGGAATCTAAGTTGGTCTAAGTCGATGGCAGCTTCGGGAGAGGACGACCAACAACATGGCTGGTTACACACCTACATGCGCACATGCGTGCATGCACGCGTGCACACACACACACAGGGTTTTAAAACCAGGCAAGCCGATTCTGAAGTTCATGTGAGAACAATGGGCATGTATGCATGTCCTGTGAAATTCTGAAAAAGTGCTGTCCAGAGCCCGTGGGTGGCAGCCTGGCCCCCCTGTACCCCAGAGAGGCGGTGGAGTGTAAGGATCTCCCATCGTCCCGGATCGTTTCATGGGGGGGTGGGAGGAGCTGTGGTTTCCCTGAAGCTGGTGCCACTACCCAGACTGCCCTCCTGTCGGCGCGTCAGGCACCCGTGTGAGCGAGGTGGGTGGCCTGGTGGCCCACGGGAGGTGCTGCCCGCGTGCAGCCAGCACTCCGGGACCTCACCACTGTCGGCCGCTTTAGCCTGCCAGCACCCCGTTGTGGAAGGCCCTCTTCCTTCTTACCCCCGTGCACAGAGAGGGAAACTGAGGCAGAGGCCGACTGGCTCACGGGGAGTGGTGCCGAGGGGTTCGCACTTGGGCTCTGCTCCAGATTCCACTCCTACCCGCTGCCTTTTGTGTACAAGTTACAAAGGGCTGGAGAAGCCGCCTTGGCACAGGTGGCCCTGGCTGGGCAGGGACACGGAGCCGCTGCTGTCCACGCTGCGGCGCGAGGCCATTCGACCTGCACTGGTCGTCACAGCACCCCTCGGTGACTCTGTCCTGCGGTTTGTCCCCTTTTGGTGGCTGGCATGGCGGAGGGCCTGGCCACACGTTCCAGATTTCGTTTCTTCCTGTGGTTTTCTCCTCCTTGAGCGAGGCTTGTTTTTTTCTTTTGTTCTCTGTCGAGTTCCTGAGTTCCTGAGACTGTGACCGCACAGGCACGGGACGTGGCCCCTGGGTCAGCTGTGACAGCCGCGTGAGTGGGCTCTGGGGGAGGCGGCAGCTCCCCGACTTTGCTAGCCTCCTAGATGGGGACTCGGTCCCACACACTAGAGCTGGTCCCGTGTCCGCATCCGCAGTGCTTAGACGTGAGGCCATGCTGTGGGACGCACAGCTTCCTCTTACTGGGTCTTCGGTGACAGACGGAGGACACCTGTCACACTCGTGTGTCATGGAGTTCATGAGCCACAGCCAGGCCGGCCTGTCACGGGGCCCCCCTGCCGTCCAGACGACGGTCTAAAAGAGGTCACGTGCAATGAGAGTGTGAAAGACGATAAAGGTGGCAGTTGATGGCCGGGGACAGGTGATGCACTCGGCATTGGGACTAGTTAGACACAGAGAATAAACTGGATTTAATGGCGCCTGATGCTGAAATCCAGATAAAGCACTATTTAAATACGAAAAACATAAGTGAAAGAAAAAAACACGGGGGAATGAACCTCGGTGAAATTTTTTCAAAATTTAAGACAAGGACCCTAAATCACAAAAGACCGCCAAAGTCAACTATCTCAAAAAATTTTAAACCCTGCCAGGAGAGACACTAAAAGGCCAGAGGAAAAGTGGGACAAAGTATTTTCTGACACGTGACAGAGTTCCCACAACTCAGTAAGAAGCAGCATTCCAAAAATGAGGTATGGAGAAATGGTTCGTGGAAAAGGAAAACAGATGCTTTTAATTATTTGAAAAGCTGAAAACCTCAGTTACAATGAAAGTTGTAAGTTAAAACTCAGCCATACCATTTCTCTCTGCTGGATCAGTGGAGACGAAGCCGAGACACGGGGTGGGTGAGGCCGCCCGGCTGGCCCTGCGCTTTGCCGCCGTGTGTGTGTGGGTGCAGCCTTCCCTGTCAGAACCTGTACCCCCATCTTAACCCTGCTGAAAATGGGGGGAAAGTGGACCTCTTGGAGTGAGTCCACTTAAAACAGAAAACAAAATTTCATGAAAAAAGAGATTCGATGGGGAGATTCCCTTGAAAACTCACAATAATAGTTAGGAAACTAAGATTACCCTACTTAAAAGAAGTTGTCACTGCAGCTAGCGACTCATTTTAGAAGACAGTAATCGAGAGTGGTTCTGTGTGACGTTTTGGAACGTGACATGACACCCGAGTGTGGCACTTTTACTTCTTTGTGGACTTTGCAGGACCAGGTCTGTGGGAGACGGGGCCGCCCTTAATCTTTTCCTATTTCATTTGCTCGCCTTTGAAATGCTTATCTAGGCGTCAGCCCCGGTTCTTGGGTTCTGCCTAATCTCCTGATCTCTGATCAAGAGATTCTTCCATTTCACGTCCCTTCGCTTCTTGGCCAGAGCTGCGACTCTTCTTTCTAAGCGATTTTCTTTGTGCTGTCCTCGTCTGCTGAAGGACAAGCCTGCAAGGAGGCGCAGTCAACAGAGAGCGAGCAGGGACAGGCCAGGCGGGAGAGACGAGCGTGCGCAGCGGGGCTGGGGCTTCGCAGGGCGGACGAACCTTACGAGCCGGCGGCTCCCGCGGGCGCGCGAACGGGTGGTGGCGGGCGTCAGCGGCCTCCTGCGTCCGTCCTTCACTAGGGGACTTGTTCCGCACAGCGGGGCCTGGTGGAGCGCCCTGCAGCTGGTGTTAAGATGCACTCGCGGCCTTATTAGTCACCCACCTCCAGGACGCACGGCCACCGTCCCTGTGAACGGGGCCCGCCGAGCACGGAGGGTCCCCTACAGCCGGGACCCTGCAGAGACAGGTCCCAGCGTGGCGCCCTGGCCGGCCCCGCTCTCTGCGGCCGCCCTGGGGTTGCTTCGTGCTCATGGGCCGCGTGTGCGTGTGCTGCCGGCCACCTCCCGCCAGCCCGTGCAAGCCAGTGTCGCCCTTGGGATGCTCGGGCCTCCTCCAGGCCATAACGGTGGCCCATCCCTGTGTCCCTTGGTGGACCGCTGGCAGGGTAACGGCAGTGTGCCATCCCTTGGCCCCCTTCCTGCCTGCCGGCCCGCCACCCACGTGGGCTCCTCAGGTGGCTGGCTCCCCGTCCTCGCCAGAAGTGGACACGGCGCCAGAGAGGGTGGCGGTCCTGTGACCACAGTCCGTCGGGGGGAGCCCGGCCCCGTGCGCCGGGGGCAGAGGTCAGCTGCCCCGTGCTGAGCTGTGCCCGTCCACACGCGTGCGCGGCGCCATCAAATGAAATCGCCCCCCCGAAGCGTCGCCCTGGGGTGGGTGGACCCCGTCGGGGCCGCCCGGAGCCGCGGGCACCCGCGTGCTACGTCCAGGAGGGCGCACTGCAGGTCGGCCGCAGCGTCACCACACGCGTGTCCCTGCGGAACTGGGGCGGGGTGCTGGGAAGCTCAGGCGGCAGGGCGTGGGGGGCGGCCTGCCCCCCTGCCCCCTGCTCCCCCGTTCCCGCCTGTGCTCGGAGCCTCGGAGCCTCTGGACGTGCCGCGCGTGTGCAAAGCCTGCCTTACGACTGTCTTTTCAGCGTGGCGCTTTCGGCCATGAGAGTGGCGCCCGCAGCGTGCTGGACGCCCAGCCGGCTGGGGCGGGGTGCGGGCGTGGCCCCGGCCCGCCGTGTGCCCCCGGGAGCAGGCTGCACAGGCACAAAGAGCTTTTTGACAGGGAGAGGCCGGTGGAGTGAGAGCAGGCCCTGGGCCGGCGCCCGGCGAGCCCACCCTGTGCGGGCCGCCCCCGCCCCCCAAGCCCCGCCGGTGTCCGCGCAGGCCTGGGAGGGGGCGCCTGCCGCAGGAAGGGACGTGCGCGGCGTGTCCTGACCGCTGGGCCTCGTTAAGCCTCACGTTTCCGTATAGCTTTTTCCACTTTTAGCTCGTCTTTGACTTCGACGAGTGCAACGCGGACAGCGCGTGATGTGTTTTTCAGTCGGCCTGCCTGATGCCGACGCTCCTCGAGAACCCCCCGACACAGCCTCGCCCTCCTCGCTCCTTTGCTTCAGCTGCGGCCGAGCCCCGTCCCCACATCCACGCTCTCCCTCGCCAGGGCTGCCCTGGGGAGGAGCGTGCGTCTTCGCTGCTGGAAGAACGCCGCCCGGGGGCCACCTGGGGGCCGCCCGGGGCCAGGTGTTCTGGGGAAGTGACACGATGTTGGCCCAGGAGGGGCGAGCGCTCCCCAAGGGGCCCCGGCCCCAGCGGGGGAGGGGAGGAGGGGAAGACGAGGCTGGGGACCCGCCCACCCTCGGCCTCTGCAGGGGCTCTGCCCTGGGCGCCCCTGTCCCCTGCCCGGGCACGGGGTGGCCCGGATGTGCCGCTGGTGGAGGAACTGGGCGGGACGGGGGCGGCGGGGCGCCCACCGCCGGGAGAGGACACGGGGAGAGACCGCTCCGGTCCGCCCGGAGCGGGGCTGGGGACCGGCAGCTGGAGCTGACACAAAGGACTTTTCAGACCGCGCGGCCGAGGTGCCCAGCGAGCGCTTTTTCACAGCCGGTCGGGTGACAAGCCTTTCCGAAGGCCAGCCGTTGGCCGGGGCCTCCAGGAAGCTGGTCTGCCATCGGGCTGGGACAGCAGCGACTTTAACGAGTTAACTTCAGAAGGAAGAATCATCGGGAAGGCTTTAGGGTCCAACAAACTTTCTGAGCTATTTTGCAAAAAGCTCTGGCTTTCAGGTTCAAAGGCGGGTTCTGCCATGGCTGTTTGAAGCCAGAGCCTCAGAGTCACGGGCCCGCCTGGGTCCGACGCGCGCGCCCCGGGTGTTTGTGTCAGCCCCTCGGACAGGCCTCCCAAGTGCCACGGGGTCCGAGGTCGCCGTTCGTGTCTCACGAAGCCCCCTCCACCGCATGCCGCGCCCTCTGCCAGCACCCACGGCCGTGCGCACACGCACGCCTTCCCCAGGCAGGAAGCGGCGCTTTGCCAAGGGCGGATGGAATTCAGATTTCCAGAGGGCGTCCTTGGCCTCCGCTCCACGGCCGCACGCCGAAGAAAGGTCCTAGTGTGTGTGCTGGGGGCTGAGGGAGAGGGGCCTCCATCTCGGCTCACATCTCTCTGGGCCCCAAGAAAAACCCACAAGCGGTTGCGCCCCCCTCAGCCACACCCGCCTCGGCCACATTCCTTCCCTTCCTGAGCCCGCACTGGGTGGCCCCGGCAAGCCGGCTTCCACACCGCCCTCCCCACCAGCCCGAGACCCAGGCCCGGCCCTCGTGGGGCCGCCAGCGGGTACGAGTGAGGGGCCGCGCCCCGGGCCAGAAGCTGCCGGAAACCACGGAGGGGCCTCAGGCCGGGCCTCCTTCCCGAGGCCTCCCCTCACCTACGGGGGCAGGGGGGGGAAGGCGGGCGCCAGCAGCAGGCCCCGGAGCCTGGCGCTGCAGGGAGCCCCTCCTCACAGCCGGCCTTTACCCTCCGGGGGTCCCCATGAGCCAGCAGGAAGGGCCACCCCCCGCTCCCCACCCCCCAGTCCGGGCTGGGCCTCCCGAGATCCGGCTTCCTCGAGGGTTAGATGTTTCTAGGCTGAGGTGACACCAACCCGGTCAGGGAGACGGGTCCATGATCAGCCGGGCACGGAGGGCTAGCTGGTCACGCTCAGCTCCTCTTTGGCCCAGGTCACCGGGACCCTGTGCCTGCATGGCCAGGCACAGAGCAGGCCTTTGGCAGGTCACTGGACCCGACGAGGGCTGTGGCAGCCCGGGGCACTGTTGACGTTTCGGGCGCCTGCTCCGATGTGGGGCCCGGGGGAGTGGCCGCTTCTGAACAAAGGCCGAGCCGCACGCCCTTGGACGGCCCCGTTTCCTCGTGAGCCCGTTGTCCAGGGCGGCGGCCCTGGGAGCCCGCACGTCCTGGGAGAAGCTGTGGCTGGTGCTGGGGCCCGGAGTCCACTGTTGGCCTCTGGCTCCACTCAGGGCTACCCAGCTTCTCCTGTCCGGGTCAGGGGTGGTGGCACCTCGCCCTGGTCTTGCCCACTGGGGTCTCTGGCCGGGTACCATGGGGTCCTGCCATCCCCAAGAGGCCAGCTTCACTGTCCCTGCTCACCAGCCCAGGCCCCGCGTTTCAGCGTTTACATGATACCTCGGCCCTGCCAGCTTCTCCTTCCAGGCCTGGCCTGCAAGGGACCCAACCAGGGGACACTGGGGCGCTGTTCCCTGCCCCTGGGGGAGGCCCGGAGTGTGGGAGAAGCAGCAGGGTGAGGAGCGGCCGGGCCCAGGCCCAGGGCCTCTGTGCTGCCCTCCTGGGTGGCGGGGACTGGCTCGCAGGAAGTGCCCGGCCAGCCGCCGGGAGTGGGGTCGCTTGGTCCGGCTGATGAAGGGCACGGGCTGGACCCGGCGCAGGCGGGGAGGACAGGCCCGTCGGGGACAGCAAGAGAACACAGGCCTCAGAGCCAGGGGCCCGGGGCCTGGCCCTGCCGGCAGCTGGCACACGCTCTGGGCGAGGTCTCCTCTCTGGCCTCGGGGCTCCCATTTCCCAATCCGTCTGACACCTACAGGGAGGTTTCTCACCCACCCCTGGCCACGTGGTCTGATGACGTCACTTCCCAGAGCAGGACACGGGTGCCCGTGAGCACAGTTCCCAGGCCCTGCCCCGGCTGTGGGGCTCGCTGGGGGCGGCGTCGCAGGTAAAGCCCTTTGAGCCCCCGGGATGGTCCCAACCTGGCCCCCCCCCCCAGCGGCACGAGCGCAGCCAAGCTGGGAGCTAGTTCTCCTGAGCGGTTGGACCCAAGGCCGCCCCCATCCCAGGACGCCATGAGCTGCCACCTGGAGCCCACACCCGGCTGGAGGCCTCACAGGCCAGTTCAGAAGAAAAGGCCGAGAAGAAGGATGCAGGTGTTTCAGACTGGAAGATTCAGTTCCGCAAACCGGACACGAACCCGAGGAGAACGCTGAAAGACAAGCCCAGCGCCAGATGGCACACGAGAAAGGTCCCCTCGGGGCCGAGGGTGGCTACCCGAGCCGGGCCAGGGAGTGGAAGACACTGGGCCCCAGCGCAGACCAGGCTGAGCCGGGGGACCAGCCCGGAGCACGCGCAAGGGTGTGAAGATCTTACCCTACACTTTATACCCCGGACACAGGTCACCTGCCTGAGGAACTGGGCTGGGGGCAGCGGGTGGCTGCCTGGTGCCACCCACCTCGTCTTCCCAGGCCTCTGGGGGCAGCTGGCTCGGGCTCGTAACCGCAGGTGGGGCTCTGGGCGCGCGTGCGTCTTTGTGCTCCAAACGGCCTTGCCTAGCGCCCGTCCTCCCAAACGTCCTCGACCGCCTTGCGAAGTCACCTGTCCCCACCTCCGTTTCCCCGGAAGGCACCGCAGGATACTGTGCGGCGAAGATGCACTTGGGGTGCAGAGTAGTCTGATCTCGGGTGATGATTCAGTTCCAAGGTCTGAGAAGACAGACTAGGGTCCCAGTCACCTTTGCGAATCCCTCGGA
>CM053510.1:801749-819227 GCA_028627145.1 Eidolon dupreanum | reverse complement strand
CCGGGCCGAGCACCCCGACGCAGGCCACAGAACTCAGTGTGGCCACGTCCCTCCCGGGTGCTGCCTGGGCCCTGCGCAGCCCGCCCACCACCCGGGACCCGGGACCCGCAGGGGCGGACGGAGGGGTGGGGAGCAGGCAGGCTGCCCCCCCAACGCACCTTCAAAAAGTTGCCAATGACGGTGCTGCCCGAGGGACACAGATTGTTCTTGAATATGGACGTGGTCAGTGACGTCAGGGTGTTGGAGCCGCAGCAGTTGAGCTGCAAAGACCCGGCATGCCCACGGTCAGCCCGCACGGGGAGGGGGCCAAGGGCAGCATCCCACTGGTGCTCCAGCCCGGCGTGGGGGCGGGGCACCGGGACGGTCCCCACAGGGGCCCCCCTCCGTCCCTTCCTCCTGCCCAGCTGTGCTGCACAGAGGTCCCAGCATCTGGGCAGGCCGGCCCCCCTGGCTCCCAGCCGGGACTCTCAGGTCCCCGAGAAGCCCTCCGCAAGGCTCGCAGACGGCGCCCCATGCCCCCCGAGGAGCAGGGCTACTGGGTCCCGAGCGCCCCCTCCTGCTCCCGAGGTCTGGGCTGAAGCCAGACTCAAGCCCAGCCAGGCTGCGCCCCGCCCCCACCCCGCCCTGTCCCCGGCTCCCCCAGGCCCACACCGTCTCGTGGAAGGTCTTCACCACGGCCTTGGCGTTGTTGGCCTCGTCGTCCACCGTGGCCTGCTGCAAGGCCTGGTCGTAGAACTGCTTCACGTCCTTGGCGATCTGGGGGAGGCACACGGCCACAGGCACAGTGCGGCCGCCCCCGAGGGTGTGCCTCCGCCTGGCTCTCCGGGGACGGTGTCGTGTCCGGGACAGACCCGGCACCGCTCCCCACCCCCTCCTCCAGGTAGCCTTCCCACCAGGCCAGCCCCAGGAGGCGCTCCAAAGGCCTGCCCCCCACAAACGGGGCAGCGGGTGCTTCTCCCTTCCGGGCTGGGACTGGCCCTCCCTGTGGACCCAGGCTTACCTGGTCCTTGTTGACAAAGCCCCAGATGCCGGCAGCCACTTCGCAGGCAAAGAGGATCACCAGGCAGGTGAAGAACTGGGGAGGCGTGCAGGGCGGGGGGGGCATAGAAGGGGGTCAGAGCAGGCCGGAGGCCAGTGGCAGTGGCTTGGGGCTTGGCTTCCACAGATCACGACACCCGAGTGACCAGGGGGTGTGTGGGGGTGGTTGGCAGTACCCCCTACCCACGTCTGACTGGGGAGCGGGAGGAGCTGCAGGGGGCGGAGAAGCAGAGTCTAAGACCCAACCTTCTCATCGTCCGCCCGGGACCAGGCTCCGCAGGACAGGACGGAGGTTAGGGCGCTAGGAGCTGGGTGGTCAGCAGTACAGGAGGGCACAGCCCCAGGGCCCCCTCCCTCCCTTTCTGCACGAGAGGGGGTCTCTGAAGTGTGCCTCAGTTTCCCCCACTGGAGACCCTGCCCTGGGGTCACACTGCGCACACCTCCTGGACCGTCCGGGCCCTGGACGCAGTGGTCAGTGGGGACAGGCCGAGGCACACCTAAGCTTGGCCACGCAGGTGGGACTCGGCCCGTTACATGTGGCTTTTTTTTAAAGAAACAATAAAAGCAACTTTGCAGCTTAGAAATGACCTAGCAGCCATCCGTCGTGGTGGTATTTATGAACCCAACACAGAACCGAGAGCCGGCGTCCAGGGGAAGGTCCCCGGCTGCCCGAGGCCCCCCGCCGCAGGCGTGTCGCTGGCCCAGAGCCGTCCCCACCAGGGCTCCCGGTCCTGTCCTCCAGCTCTGGCCCATGTCACCCCACCCCCTGAGCAAGCTGGACGCAGCAGCCCACCGCGGCCCAGGCCTTACCGTGCCCAGCAGGCACTGGGACTCCTGGATGGCCCCGTAGCAGCCCAGGAACCCCACGAACATCATCACGGCGCCCACGGCGATGAGAATGTAGATGCCTGCAGTGGGGAGCACAGGAGCCCTGGTGCTGGGAGGAGGGACGGGCGCCTGGGCCCCTGACACCCCCAAGCGCCCAGCACCGCAGACCTCCTCCCCGGCGCGGGCTCACACCCCTGCGCAGGATGCTGGAGGGTCAGCCGAGGCCTTGGGGAGGGGAGTGAGGGCGCCGCCCCTGCCTCAGCTCCCTCCTCCAGGCGCTGGCTGTCACTCCGTCAGGGGCTAAGAACGGGATCAGGGCTTTTCAGGGACTGTCCCTCCCTGTGTGATTCCTCTACAACTGCGTCTTCTGGTTCCCACGAGGCCCCCACCTTGGGGCCTCAGGGAGCAGGACCCGGCTGCTGGGCCGGGGGCGGGGTGCAGGGGGAAGCCCGGGGACCCACGGGCAGCACACAGCGCCCGCTTCAGTTGCCCCCCCCTTGGGCTCCTCGGAGGGCTAGGCCCCGACCCTGGGGCTGGAGCCCACTGGACGAGGCAGCCTGGAGGCTGGGGTGTGCGGCAGGAGGTGGCAGGCACCGTGCGGGGATGGCACACGGTCAGTTTGTCCTGACGGGCCCCGCAGGGCCCTCCTGTGCCCTGGTCCTGTGCCCGGTCCTTCCAGCCAGCCCGGCCTGTCCCCCAGGCCACGGCAACGCTGCGGGCGACCCGCGCCCACTCCACACAGCTGGACTACAGCTCCCAGCCTCCAGCACTCAGGGCTCACTGTCCCCTGCCGGGCCAACCCCGGGAGCGGGGGCCTGGGGTCCAGGACCCACTGCCGGAGTCAGCAAAGACCCAGGCCAGACAACATGTCCGGTGGCCCTGAGTGGACCTGGCCAAGGGGAAGGTTCCTGCTGCACCTGCCCTCAGGGGCTCCCCACGCACGGAGCACAGCACCCTCGACCAGGTCACCCCCACAGGCCCTGACACCCCCATCCACCCCCGTGTCACTACGTGAGGTTCAGTGACATGCCGCAGGCGCCTGGGTCCTCTCCCACACCCCCAGACCCACCCCGGACGTCCCCCAGTGCCAGGGCCCGTCTAGAGTCTGCGTGCCTGGCTCCGGCAAGTGGGCCTGCAGGCCGCCCGCTGAGCGAGCCCGGCTAACCCAGCCCAGGTCCGGGCCCTCACGGGGGCCATCTGACCCCCGCCTCCCCAGCAGGCCCGGCCCGTGTCGGGGCCAGCGAGAGGCCCCCAAAGGCCGATCCGGGAGGGGCGGGGTCACAGGCGTGTCCAGGGTGTGCGGGTCCGCCCTGCCTCCCAGGTGGTCCTGCAGCCGGGGCTGCTTCCCCAGGGCAGGCCCCACGTGCTGCCTGAGGTGGCACCTGGTGACGAGCGCCTGCCCCCACCGGCCGCCCCCATGGGACCACATCCCATCGGGCACAGCTGAGACCTCCATCCCCCGCCAGGCGCCAGAGCAGCCACAGACCTCCACTCTGTCCCCCGCCCAGCCCTGGCCCAAAGCCGGTGGGCCTTCACCCCCTCTCCCGCCACCCCAAGCCGCGAGCCAACGCCACTCCAGCCCCGCGGCTCGGCAGCCTGGCCCCGGGAAGGGGACGCCGTCCCATGTTGCCTGGTTCAGCTCTGCTGCTGGCAGAGCCCATCACCCCAGGGCCCCCAGGCCCTGAAAGTGGATGGGGAGAGAGGCGGCAGCCCCCCCCACACCTGGACACAAGGATGGGGACACGCTGGGTCATGCCTGGTTGCTGCTGGCCTGGACCCCTAGTGGGGGGTAGAGGGGCCGCCAAGGACCCCCTGGAGGAGAGGAACAGGCCCTGAGGGTCCCGGAGTACCCCAAGCCTTCAGACATCAGTGCAGCGGGCTCACCTGCTCTTCCTGAGACCCAGCCACCGAGGGGCTCCACGGCCGGGGGGGGCCTGGGAACACACCGCCCCTGGGCACTGCCAGGGCCCCAAGCTCCACTCCTGTCAGCTCCCTAGGACCCAGCTCTCTCCACCTCTCAGCCCAGAGGGAGCCACGGGCAGGAAAGGGCCTGGCCCCCCATCCCGTGGCTCCGTGTTCCCCACGTGGGATGGAAGGTGTGCGGAGCCACCCGCTTCAGCGGCTAAGCGTGCACCCCAAGTGCGCCTGGGCCCCGAGTGGCAGCTGGCAGGGACGCAGACCCCTCCCAGCCCCACAGAGGATGGAGGCCTCGCTCCAGCACAGGGCGTGGCCCCCGCAGGGAGCCCTGGACCCTGAAGGCCCAAGGGGGCCCGTGGGACCCGGACAAGCGGCAGGCCCAGCGGCCGTGACACGAGAGGACGGACTCGCGGCTACAACACCCAGCGCTCCAGAGGGGCCGGGCCCTGCTCCCGCTGTCTGGGGGCGGCTGGGGCGCGAGGTGGCAGGGGGCCATGGGCCCAGGAGGCACCCCTCCCTGGTCACGGCCCCGGGGTGCAGCAGGTTCCTGACACCCCGGGCTGCAGCTGGTGTCCTGGGGCCACAGATGGCCTAATAAGGCAGCGAGGTGTGGCTCTGGGGTGGCCTGAGTCAGCCAGCCCCCACCCTTCCTCCTGGGGCCGAGTCTGCATCCCCCGGGCTCAGGCATCCAGCCCCACCCCCGGCCACCGAGCTGCACCAAAATACCTACCATATGACACAGCTCCCCGCCCCCACCCAGCTGCTGCCCTCCGAACCTGCCCGGCCCCCACAGGGAATGCGGGGGCGGTGACAAGCCACACGCCCCACAGTTCCAGCGTTCCCTGGGGGCCTGGCTCCCGCCCCAAGGCCAGTGCTGGACGGCCCTGGGGAAACCCAGGCCCTGTGCTTCACCCAGGCTCTCAAGGCCTCAAGCTGACCTGGTCCCACTGTCTCACCCTCAGGCCCAAGGCCAGCCCTCCCTGGCTGGCCTCCTCCCCACCCCAGCGCACAGCAAGCCTGCTCAGGCCCTGCCTCCTCCTGGAAGCCCTCCCTGACTGCCTGCCTGCACCTCACTGAGCTTATGCTCAGACACCTTGATGGGCCATCGTGCTGGCTCCCAGCTCCTCTCACACTCACCTACGTAGAAGGTGTTAGGTGCGGGCTTGTCCCCGAGCTCCAGGTAGAGGATGTTGGTGGTCTGCGGGTCATGGCGGAGCCACAGGGCCACACCCAGGATCACGCCTCCGGCCAGCTGGGGAAAGAAAGGGCAGAGGTTACCTGTGGCGCCGGAAGGGGTGGGTGGCCCGCCCCCCTCTGCTGGGCCCGTGGCTCCAGGGCCACCGCAGGCTCTGAGACGCCCCGCGGACGTCTGCTCTGAGGCCCTGGTTTCCGGTACGCCTCAGGAAGGCCTGGGCGTGCGGCCCGTCCTGCCAGCGGGGACGCCACCTCACAGGCAGGGTGCTGGGACACACCTCGGGGACGACCTGCACTCCCCCAGCGGTTACCGATGCCCCGACCGACCTGCTGGTTACCCGCAGCCTGGCTCTCACCGGGCGTCCTGGGTTCCCACCTGCGAAGCCTGGCCAGGGGCCACACCAAACCCCAAGCACCCCAGGGAACGCCGGGCCCCCCTTCTGGGGGTGGCACTGCCGACAGTCCCAAGCTCATGGGGAGCTCCGTGGAGGGGACGCCAAGGAGAGCGGTGGGGTCTGGTGTCCCCCAGGGCCCCGGTGGGGCTGGCGGAGGGAAGTGTGGAGGGGGAGCAGCCGGGGCCGGCGGGATCCAGGAAGGCTGGGCGGAAGGGAAGGTGCTGCCCAGGCAGGAAGCCCCGAGCTCCCCAGATGGCCGGGGAGGGCCCCCACGCCCTCGCGGGCTCATCCCCTGGGTCCTTGGGGCTCAGTGGCAGGGGGCCTGCCTGTGAGGACAAGCTGACCGGGCCCAGCCAGGCCCACGCCTGCCCGAGCACCTGGCCACCCCGGCCAACGCCCGCTGCCCGCTGCCCCCGGCCCCCCTCTGTCACTCTGCCTTCCCTGTGCTGGCGGCCCGGGCCACCCCGCAGCGGCACCAGGAACCTCCAGACACTGACCCACACACACCCACAGCTCCCTGACCAGCGGGGACGAGAAACTGAACACCGAACCCCGAGAAAACCAGGTGACCGTCCGGCACCTGCCCCCAAGGCCCTGGCCAGGGAGAGCGTCCCCAGGGGCTGACAGGGGGACACACTCCGTCCAGGGTGTGAGGCTCAACGCCCCAGCACCAGGGCCCCCCGTCAGGAGAGTCCCCGAGCAGCCCGGGATCCCCAGGCGGGTGACACCCAGACAGTGGTGACGGGTGGGAGGGGCTGTGGGCCACACTGGGCGTGGCTAGTGGGGGCCCTGGCACCCAGCAGCAGCTCGGCTCCACCCCAAGGGATGCTGTCCCCGCAGAGGACCCGGCACCCCCACCCCTCTGGTACAGACCCCAGAGTTCCACTCAGCCTCCCAGCCTGGCGAGGGAGGAGTAGCCCCCCATCTCCATGCACCGCCGAGGCTCCGACGCCTCCTGCCCCTGGTGGTCCCACTGTCCAGCTGGCCCCGTCCCCTACCGGGGCACTCAGGCCCCTGCGAGCCCCTCAAAGGGCAGAGCCGTGGGCTCCAGACTCCCTGTCCCTGCCCTCTGGTGCCTGTCACACCCGGAGGAGGCTGAGGGCCGCGGGGCACGAGCGGGCGGCGGTGGGGGCAGGGCAGGCGCCCCGGAGTCCTCGTCCTCGGAGCTGGCTGCCATCTGCGGCTCTAGGGGAGGTGGTGAGGCTGAGGGTTGCCGTGGTAACTCGGGCTAGAAAACGTCACTTATTCAGTGTTGAAGCTGTGGTCCAGGGACGGCTTTGTGAGCCGTCCCAGGCCGGGGATGGGGGTGGGGCGCCCGTCCAGGGCCTCGGTGCCCCCACCCACGGCAGAGGAGACACTGGCGTGGTACAGTGGCTGGCTGGGCTGGGGCCACCCCCATCTTCGCTGTGCAGCCCCTTCACCCAGGAGCCGAGGGCACAGGCCTGTGTGGGGACACAGTCCCAGCGGAAACGCTGTGCCACCCGCCCCGAGCACTCCGGGGGGGGGCTGCACGACGCCACCCTGCCGTCTGGGAAGGGCAGGGCTTTTGGGTCCCGCCCGCGCTCCGGCGGCTACCGGGGTCCTGCCTAGAGGGCAGGGGACACTGGCTGCGGTGCCCCCTCCCGCCCAGCGCCGGTCATTCCAGGTCCTGCACAGACCAGCCGGGGCGCACGGGAAGGGCGGCCGGGGGGCAGGGGGCGGGGGGCAGGGAGGCGCTCCTGCCCGGGCCCACACCTCCGCCCCTGACCCCGTCCCTGACCCAGGAGGGCAGGGCTGGGTCCCCGGAACGGCGTGACTCAAGGCGAGCCACAGACTCGGGCTTAGGTGGCTAAGAAAGAACAGGCGCCCAAAGTTTGCGAAGAGCTCCCAAGACTCCAGGACAAATGGCGCGAGTTTCCGAGCGGAGCGGAGCTGTGACAGGCGCTTCGCCTGAGAGGCGGGCAGACGCTCGGGAGTCGCTCCGCGGCACGAGCTGTGGGGGGAGCCCGCACCCCGCGGGGAGCCCCGCACCCCGGAGAGGGGCTGCACTGAGCCCGCCAACCGAGGGCCCCCAGGGGGCCGGGGACGGGGGTGTCTAGAAGTTAAACCTCCTCCCACCGTGAGTCCAGCCGTGCCGCCCGCCCCCCTGGCTCCTCCCCACGGGGACCGAAACCGGTGTCCACGCCACCGAGCCCCGTCCCCGGCGTTCCCGCAGCCCCGCACTGGGAGCAGTGCCCCAGGTGGGCTTCGGCTGGGGACCAGAGAGATGAACAAAGCAAACTGTGGTGTGACGGCCCCGTGGGACCCTCCCAGCGAGACAGTCACTGACGCAACATCTCGCTGGCCGCAGACTCCCGCCGGCGGACACCCCAGCGGGAGGAAGCGAGTCACCTTCCGCTCTCACTAAACAGAAGCAGAAGATGCAAATTACGTGCGGCGACAGGAGAGGGGCCGTGGTCGCCTGGGATGGGGGTGGGGGACGCGCGAGGGACCACGAGGCCCCGAGGACACTTGCAAGGTGACGGGTGCGTCCCCTGTCCTGAGGGTGCTGATGGTTTCACGGGTCGACTGGTGTCAAAACCTAACCAACCCCGCGCGGTAAACGTGCATTTACACCCGCGGGGCTGTTTGAAACCTCGCCCGCATCCCGGCCCACGGCGCTCCTAAGCAAGGCCTTCGGCGGTGCACGCGCCCTCTGCGTCCCCAAGCGCCCACACTGCCGTCTTGGTGGCAGTGGCCAGCGCCTGAAACACCGCGGTCCTGCCCAGACCGAGGACACACGTCTGCTCATTGCAACACAGCGTCCGGCGCCCGCGGACGGCACGTCACAATGGCGCCGGGCAGGGCCACCCCGAGCCCCCCGGGCACACCCTGGAGCCTCAACGTGCCCGTCCGGGACACGGGGAAACAGGAGCATGAGGCGCGAGGGTGCGGCTGTGGCGCCCCACGCGGGTCCTCGGGCGCCCCATCCCCGCCCCAGCAGAAAGGCCAGGGGGCCCCCGAGGCACCGCGCCGGAGGGCGGGACACGCCGCGGCCAGCCGCTCCTGCCCCGAGACGCCCCCAGCCCCCCGCAGGAGTCTGCCACCTCTGCCGCTTTCCTCCTCCTGAGAATCAGTGCATAGCGGCGCTGGCCAAGTGCGCTGGGTGCCTGCCCGGGCCAGCCACCATTTCCAAGAAGCCGCTGGGGGCGGGCTGCCCGGCTGGCCTGGGGCACCCTCACGCCAGGACCCGGCCAGGAGCGGGGCCTCCCCGCCCCTCCCCACCCCCACCAGGCGGGCCCAGTGCCCGCCACGTCCTGCCCACGCATTCCACAGGCAACAAGGCCCACGGCCCCCACACTGACGGGCTCTCAAACCAGTGCCCTCAGAGGGCGGTCCCAATCGTAACCCAGGGGGGCTGCCAGGTGGAAGCCACCCGAGGGGCCTCGGCTCTGTGCAGGCTGCGCCCCCTGACCCGAGCCCACCATCTCATGCGCCCTTAAGTGCCAGCCCGGCTTGGCAACTGGGGGGCCCGGGAGCCCGAGGGCTGTGCCCTGGGCCGGGAGGGCCAGGGGGGGGAAGTCAGGAAGGTAATCCCCTAGAGACACCGCGCTCCGTGGGGCACGAGGCTTCCGGGACCGGGTGCAGAGGGGAGGCCGGTGCGGGGGGAGGAAGCCGGGTCTCTGCAGGCTGACCCTCGCCTCCCCACACCGGGAGGGGACAGGGCCCATCGCAGGGCTCAGGGCAGGAAGGAAGTGCAGAGGGAAGACAGGGCCCTGACCTCTGTGGCCGGCGGAAACCTCTCTCGGCCCCTTGACCTCAGGAAGCTGCCTGGCAAGACATCTAAAAATAGCTGGGGAGCTGCAGGAAGACACTGGCCCTGCTGGACGCCCTCGGCGGGGGCACGCAGCCCTTCTGCCCTTAGGAGGGGAGTGCAGGCCCCCAGGGCGGCCGGCCACCTCTCAGGGCGAAGTGCAGTGCACCTGGGTGCCAAGGGCCAGGCTGCCTCCGGGGCCGGACGCTGAGCCTGCCGCCCACCCCCAGGCGGGGGGCCAGGGAGCGGCCTGCTCCCCAACCCCAAACCCACGCCACTGGCTAGAAGAGGCCGTCTGTGGGAAGCCCGTTTCTGTCCACTTGGCCCCTGCAGATGCCGATGACCCAGCGACCTGCCAGAGAATGGCAGAGGGCCACATGCGTCCACCAAGGATGAGCTGGGTGGGCCAGACAGCCACTGGGGAGGGAGACGGGAGGTGGGTGGGCTCGGGCAGGGGACTGGAGAGGGAGTGGAGGGGTCCCAGGGCAGGTCAAGGTGGCCCTGGCTGGCCAAGGGCTGGAACCTGCCCGCACCTAGGCACAGCCAGCTGCCCTGGGCTGTGAACCACTGTGGCGTCCAGCCTGCCCCCACTGCTGCCTCACGTGGTCACCTGGGAACCTCGGCGTCCTTATCACCCCAGTGCGCCTGGCCACAGGAGTCAAAGGGCACACTCCAGCCCGGCGCCTGCTGGCGCAGGGCATGGCTACTTCGTGTGAGCCGGAGCTGCCATCCTGGGGACAGAGGAAGAGGCTATCTGTCCAGGGGGTGGGCACGCGGAGCCCCCGGGGGGTGCAGCGTGAGCCCCCGCGGACGGGGCGGGGCTGCGGTCAGCAGTTCCCAAACCCTAGGAAGCCCCCACACCCAGCCCCCTGGACTGGAGACCCAGGAGGATGGGTGGCCCGGGGTGCTCGCTCCTGCTCCCCAGCTGCACCCCGGCGTCCTGGCCTGAATGTCCAGCCCACCGCCAGGAGCTGGCTGTCAGCCTCAGCACAGAACCGGCCTCGATGCCACCCGCAGGGGACGGCTCAGGCAAGGCAGGTTACGGGGCGCTGTCAGACCTCTCCCCAAGGCTGGCCTGGGACAGTCCATGCAGGAGACTCCTGAGTGGCAGCGCTGGCCATTGGGGGGTGTCGACCCCCCACCTGCTCCCCAGGCCTCCATGCCAGGAGGACCCCACGTCTGCCTGGCTCTCGGCCCTCCCTGCACCGTCCTAGGTGTCCCCACAGCCGGGTGCTGACAGCAGCTGGGATGGGGACAGCCAACCGCCAGCCCCTTGGCCATGGCCCCTGCCCACCTGTGGGGCCCATCAGGAGAAGCTGGGGCGGGGCCCCGAAGTACGTGTGTGTGTGTGTGTGTGTGTGTGTGTGTGTGTGTGTGTGAGAGAGAGAGAGAGAGAGACAGAGAGAGAGAGAGAGAGAGAGAGAGAGAGAGAGAGAGAAAGAGAAAGAGACAGTGTGTGTGTGTGTGGGGGGGGCACTGAGGAGTCCAGAGGCTTCCGGAAGCGTGCTGGCTCAAGCTGCATTCGGCTAGACAAGTGGAGAACAGAGGGGTGGCAAGGGCCGACTCGGGGCGAGCCTAGGTCTCTGTCTCGGAGTCTCGGCCACCAGGCAGGTGATGCAACCAGGGCCAAAAACTACCCGGCCCTCTCCGGGTGCCTGGCCTGGGTCCTGGGGGCCGAGGCCAGAACCAGAGCACCTGGCCTTCTCCCTGACCCCCACCCCAGGGGCCAGGGCAAAGGTGACCGTCTGCCTTTCCCACGGGTTCCTGGACTCTCAGCCTTATCAATCTGGTGACCCAGTTTCCGCCCCGCCGCGGGCCGGGGGCAGAGCACTCGGGAGGGACGGCCTGGTCACCCCCATCCTGGACGTGGGGGCCGCATGAGACAGAGCAGCCTCAGCTCAGTCTGGGAACAGAACAGGCGAGGGGGTCGTGGGGGGCAGGGAGGGCCCCGTGGGCACCAGAGCGGGGCCTGCCCCCCGCTGCCCTGATGCCCTTGGAGGGGCCGAGCTCACACTTCCTCTTCCCCAGGCCCGGCCCAACGGCCGTGTCCCCAGAGCTCAGCAGCCAGACACCGGGGGGCACCGGGGGCACTCCGGTCACCCGCCCGCTGAAACCAGGTGCAAGACACCCCCCCCCCCCCCCGCCGAGCCCGCACCCCAGCTCCCGGAAGCGGGGCGACGGAGCCACTCAGCGACAGACGGTCATGTGCTGTCTGGAAGCGAGAATTAAATGCCAGTTAGCGAGGCTTCTAATCAGCCTCGTTCTCGGCCGAGTCTGGCCACCCTCCTCTGGAAGACAGCCACCGGCTGCATTAGGTGGCAGGCCAGCCAGTCTCGGGCAGGGCTTTCCCACAAGGACCGGTGGCACCTCCAGGGCTCTCTGGCCGGCCTCCGAGGAGAGGGCTACGGTCATACCTGCTTCACAGATGAGGACGGCGGGGCTCATGCGGGCCTGTGGCCCGCCCCGGGTCACCCGCTGACCTCTGCTCTTCCTGATCCACCCCAGCGGCGAGAGTCCAGGTGCCAGCCCCTCTGCCGGGCAGCCCCCCGTCCCACCCCGTCGGACAGGACCGCCACCTGTCTGGCACCATCTCTACTCCTCGGGCCCGGCCTCGTCCCCACCACCCAGGGGGCCCCGGGTCTCCGTGCGGGGAGGGAAGGACAGCAAGTGTGTGTGGGTGCACCCAGGCCGGGGGCGTGTGGCCCCCCCGCCCCCTCCTGGAGAAGCATGCCAGGCTGCCCTGAGGCCAGCTCCCACGTGGGGGCCTTGCCGCTTAATGCTCTGAGATGCAACTTTCAAAAGTTCCCGCATCCAGACACCCACTGTCACCCTCCTCTCCCGGCTCCCACCCCTGGCACCCCGTCCTGCACTGTGGCTGGGCTGCACAGCGAGCGAGGCAGGCCGGGCCCCTCCCCAAGGGGCACAGTCTTCCTGCCGCGGCTGGCCCGATATCCACTTCCTGAGTCTGGCCCTGACCAACCACCCCAGAAGACAGCATTCGGAGGACCCCACTTCGGCGGGGAAGAAGCGGAGGACCAGGACAGCGGGGTGCAGAGAGGGGCTCCTGCAGGTGTGCCCCCCAGCCCCGCACCCCCTCCCGCGGGGCGCGATGCAGCGTGGGGGTGGGGTTGCAGTGACGACCTTGGTGGCTGTGGACTGGTAAGTTCTCGGTGCTCGGCAGGGGAGCCAGGAGAGGCGGGGCCTCAGAACCGTTTCCTTAAGCCTCTTCCTTAGTCTCGGTAAAGAACGGCCCCCGGGGAAGTGTGGGGCCTCTGCCCCAGCTGCCTGGGGAACCACCAGACTCACCCCGCTGAGCTCCGGGGGGGCCTGGCCTGCAGACCCACCAGGCCGGGCAGCGGGGACGGACGTGCCCACCCCGACACCCGACCCGAAGACAAGAGTCCGCTCCTGGAGAAGTCGCCTTCCTCTGCCTACTCTCCCGGCCCCCACATCCAGGCTCAGCTTGTGGGGGACAAGGCTCAGGGGCCAGCAGAGGGGCGTCTGGATGCCCCGTTGACCCCTACTTGCACGGCCAAAGCAGGCAAACGCTAAATCCACGAGGATACCAGTCCTTCGGCAAAGGCCCTGGTGGCTGCCGGGGGCCACACCTGGCCCAACCCCAGGGCAGAGGCCGATGGCCTCAGTGGCGCCCACCAGGTGCCCCCCCAGTTGATGCGACATCCCCACAGTACTCCCAGCTGGGGTGCAGTCCGGTCCCCGTCCTCCCCACCCCAAACCCTGCACTGTCCGAGATTCACTCTGGGGTCCCGCCTGTCCGGGGGGTTGGCAGATGTCCCCAGCACACGGACTTGCTCCAGGGGCCATTTTAAAAGTTTACTGTCCATGTATCCACTGGGGAAATACACTGCCCACCCGAAAGCACCTGGTCCTCTGTGGCCAGGCAGCATGGAGGGGCCTGGGAGCGGGTCCCAGTCCCGGCCATCAGCGGGGCTCCTGCCGTGTGCACACTTTCGGTCCCTTCCCCCGCCCCCTGCCCCTTCCAGCACTGACAGGAAATGGAATCAAAAGCAAAAGCTCCACCAGTTCCAGGCCGGTAGCGGAGACCGAGATCGGAGACAGCCGAAGACGACCACCCCGTGGACACTTCTCTCCCAAGTGGGTGCCCCCGCCAGCCCCAGGCCCCCGAGCTCAGGGACACCAGGTCTGGGCCCTGCCCAGGCCTGACCCAGCCCTGCTCCCCTCCAGGCCTCCGCCGCCCCCAGGGCCAGGCCGGGCTGGGCTCTGTCTCTGGGCGAGGAGGGCAGGGTGATCGACACCCCCACACCGGAGCCACCCTGGTGCAGGCAGGCCAGCACGCGGCCACGCCGGGCGCGGGCTCTTCTTGTCTGCTCGCCCCAGGCCGGGACCCCCAGGATGAGCCCCAGAATAGCAACAGCGGAGTGGGGGGGTTCGAGCTGCAATGGGTCATGAGTGGGGTGGACGGTCCCCAAAACTCGGACAGCGTGTGCAGCCCCCACCTGGCTGTCCATCCAGGGGCGGTGGCCCGGATGAGCTCATAGGGGAGGGGCGCCGTGAGCCCCGCCTCCGAGCCCCCCCCTCCCCGCGAGGCAGGGTGGTCCCAGATACAGCAGCTTGCGGAGCTGAGCACAGCCGCGACAAGGCCCACACCTACCCGCACCCGCCACCATCAGGAAGTGGGAACAGATCAGAGTTCGCCAAAAGCCCATGCCCCGCCGCGGGGCTCCGGGCCCCAACGCCCACAGGCCCCCAAACCTGGCTTGCAGCCCCCAGGCCCGCGGTCGAGGGGCGCAGAGGCCCCGGACGACCCCCACCATCGCGGCCTGCCGGCCCAGGACGCCCCCCCCCGCCCCGCGCCCGGCGCGCACAGGTGGCCCCGCAACTTGGCGGCCCGGCGGCGCCCCCCTCGGCGGGGCCTAGCGGGAAGCGCGGCCTGCGGGCCCCGCGGCGCCCCCGGCCCGCCCCGCGCCCCGCGCCCCGCGCCCGGCCGAGGCTCACCCAGAAGACGAAATTGAAGACGAAGAGCAGGTACTTGATGCACTTGGTGCAGCCCTCCACCCCCATGGCGGCGCGGGCTGCGGGCGGCCTGCGGGGCGCGGGCCGGGCCGGGGCGACGGGGCGCGGGGCCTGGGGGCCTGGTGAGCGGCCGCGGACCGGGACGGCGGCCGGGGGTGTCGGAGCGGCTCGGGGCGCGAGGGACGAGTGGCGCGGGAGGCTGGGCCGGGACTCGCGAGGTTGTCGCCGCCGCTGCGCGCTCGCAGTGTGGCCGGGCGCGCGCCCCCTCTCCGCTTCTTATAGGGCGCCTAGGCCCCGCCCCCCCCGTCTGCTCCGCCCCGGGCTCCGCAGCCCCCCGCCCGCGCCGCAGCCCCTCCCCGGCGCCCGCGCTCTTCGGGGACTTGGTGCAGCCAGGGCCCCAGACCCGGGAGCGCGGTGCTGGGCGCCGCGGCTTCCCCAGCTGCCGGCGCCCCCGGGCCCGCAGGGGATGCGCCCGAGGAGAAGCCTGCGGCCAGGAAGCCCGCGGAAGCGCCTCTTCCTCTCTCCCCCAGCCACCTTGTCCTGCCCCAGGAGGCTTCATGGAAGAGGTGACGGGCCAGCGAAGGCTAAGCTTTGCGCGCCGGCCCCCTGGGATGGAAGCCCGGCTGGAGGTTGAGGCCTGAGGGTAAGCAGGCCTTGGCCGTCCCAGGCAGCCGAGCCCTTGACCCGTGGCCGGAGGCGTTGCTCACCGCTGCTAGAGAGCTCTGTGTTTGGGAAGGTCGCTGGGAGGGTGTCTGTCCCCTAGGCCAGTGTTAAGGGTCTAGGAAGCCCAAGCCGCCTGTAGGACCTCCAAATGTGTGTATTTCACGCACACATGGGTGACGCCTGCACACCCCCCCCAAGGCCGCCCCACACTCCCGCTGTCTTCCTGAAATGTGGGGCCAGCCCCCCACCCCCCACTGCCTGGGCTGGTGAGCAGGTGGTAGGTGACTCCTCAGGCGAGGGGTGCTTTCTCCCCAGTGGTGGGGCGAGTCCGCAGCGGTGACACGGGACGAAGACGTGGACGTGACCGCTAGCCCAAGGACTGCCGACCACGGGCAAGGCGGCCAGTGCCACTGCAGAGGTCATGGCCGTCGCTGCCCACGCAGGGCGGCGGGTGGCGGCCGGCAGCCCGCCGCGGGGCGTCTGTGCCCCGCCGCGCCCCGCCTCGCCCCGCCCCGCCCCGTGGCGCTCTCGGCCCCGCCCCGCCCCGTGGCGTGCTCGGAGGTTCGTTTTAAATTTGATTTCTCCTGCGCGCCCATGTCAGAGCTCCAAGCTCGCGGTCACGCCGCGCATTTTCTCCGTGCGCGTCGGACGTTGTCACAAGAGTGAGCTGAGCCTTCATGGCGCCCTGCTCGCCCCCCAGGTCCCCGCCGCCCCAGGTACGGGACGTTCCTGCCGAAGGTGTGGGCTGCGTCCTCAGGGAAGGCCTCCCCTGGGCCCTCGGGGACGGGAGGAGCAGAGGGGACACGGAGCCCTCCCTCAGGGAGCAGGACAGGGCAGAACCAGGCCCGCTGTGTCCTTCGCCCGCCAGCCCCCAGGGCAGGTGGCGCTGGCCAGCCTGGCCTGCATCCCTTGTCACATATTCAGTGGGTGCCAGGAACTAGTTCAGGTGCTGGCCACAGGCAGGTGGGCAGCCAGGGCCCTTCCCTCAAGGTCCTTAGGCTCTGGTGACGGTGACAGATGTCACCCCACGATGAACCCTCTGACCTCGACTCTGGGAAGGGGTGGAATCTCCAGGGTGCTTGAAAGAGACTCAGAGGAGCGGGGGGCAGGGGCCCTGCATGGGGGCTTGGAGGGGTCCACAGTGGGTCCAGGCCCCGAGGAGTGACAGGGAGAGTGGGGACGCGTTGGCGGGAAGGAAGCTGGTGGGACGGGAGCGGGGGGCAGGAAGGGGGCTGGGCTCCGAGGTCAGTGAGGTGCGTTGGCACTCAGGGCTGAAGGCCAGCGTGGGCCGCCTTCGCTTCTGACCGCAGCGGGGGCCTTCGGAGGGGTCCACAGGGGCGCCGCAGGCCTGGTCCCGAGCTGAAGGGCGACGCGGGTGGCAGCAGGGTACCTCGGCCCACGGTGGGGCTGGCACTCACACGCCTGGGGGCTCGCCGGGAACATGGGCCTCGAGTGTCCAGCCCACCTACAGGCACTGGTACGTGTGGGGTCTCCCCAGGGACCACTTCTGCAGTGTCTTCCCAGTGGCCTGCCGACTGCCCTGCTGACCTTGTGAGGACTGAAGGGGGGCCACCAGAGTGCCAGTCAGGGCTGTCCAGAGAAGCCACCAGCAGGAGACATGCGTGTGCGTGCGTGCGCACGCGTGTGTGTGTTATACACCGTGTAGCGTGAGGGAGGTTTGTGGTTGCAGCTCGGCTCGCGTGACCTAGGGCACCGTCTGCATGCCACAGCCCCAGCAAAGCGGTGGCCCGGCATGGCTCCAGTCGGAGTCCCCAGAGCCAGGAGCTCCTGAGTTCGTCCCAGACCGAAGGCTGGAGACGAGAGGAGAAGGCCCAGCTCCAGGGGGAAGCAGGAGAGGGAGTTCCTACTCCCTCCACCTCAGGGGACTGGGAGAGACCCCCACATCGGGAGGGCCACCTGCTTTACTGAGTCCCCCCGGGGGCACCCCCAGAGAGGACATCCCGCCTGGGCCTCCTGTGGCCAGTCACGGTGACACACTACACTAAACGCCACGGGCATCGATGGCACGTGTCCTGGTGTGGTCCCCCAGGGACCGCGTCCATCGTGGGCTAGGTGGCAGGCGGGGCTTCCGTCGGGCTCTGAGACGCGGGGACAGCCCCCAGATGAGCTCGTGGGAGAACCAGGGACAGACAGGAGGGGCCCGGCTTGCGCCACGCCTGGGCTGGGCGACCCCGCTGTGCTTCCCCTGGGGGAGGGGCCCCTGCCCTGAGGACAGGGGTGTGGACGGCGTGGCGGGGACGCGTGGGCCCTGCTGCCCTTGGCTCTGAATCCTCCCCTCCGTGGGACTGCGGGCTGGTCCTCCGCTCCCCCACGGGCGGGGGTGCCCTGGGGCACAAGGGCATCGCGGGGCAGGTCTGGCCCGCGGGACGCTGGAGGTCACTGCCTCCTTCAGCCTGGGAGACTGACGGGCTTCTCTGCCAAGCACAGCTCCGGGGACTCGTGACTCACTGCTTTCCCAGGGTGCGCGTTCTAGGGGGTGCGGGTGGGGCGGGGAACCACCGGACCCCGCCCTGCGCCTTGATTTCTCGTGGAAGTAAACAAAGCCCACCCAAATGAATGAAACCGAGGCTGTTTACGCGGAGAACGTGGCACAAAGGAGTCAGCCACCCTTGCTGCACTTGGCCGAGACTCAGAGGCAGGCCCCAAGGGGGGGGG
>CM053510.1:783153-801249 GCA_028627145.1 Eidolon dupreanum | reverse complement strand
TGCCCGAGTGTCCGCTTTGGAAGAGTTTGGGACCAGTTCCCACCGGGCCTAAGAGCTCAGGGATGACTTCCTGGAGGAGGGGGTCCTGGAAGGCCCAGGTAGGAGGGAGCTGGGAAGGGGCTCGAGGTGGACTCCCTGCGGGGTAATCTCCCATGGGGGATCATCGAGCCAGGCAGCTGGTCCCTCCTGCAGATGCTGAGAAATGGCCCCGGAGAAGGGACAGGGTGGTGTGTTCACAGCTGGGGTGGGCGCACAGGAGCCTGCAGGCGGCCCAGGCTGGGGAACAGGCGGTGCACACGGGGGAGGCCCCGGACCGAGGGACACGTGGGCCAGGGTCCCCCCTGGGCCAGGGCGCCGGGAGAGCCGGGAAGCAGGCGTGAGGGGGGCCACCAGCAGGAGCCTCAACACACGCTGCCGTCCGCCGTGCTCGTGCTGGGCAGCGGGGACCCCCGCCCCAGGCTCTCATTTCACATCCTGGCCCCCTCCCCTGCCACTGGTCCTGCCCCCGCTGGCTCGTCTGGGCAGCTCCGTCTCTGCAGACCGGTCCCTGCACGTCCCTGCAAGACAGCGGACCCGTACCAAGGCACCATATAAAGACAAAGGAGCCGGCCCGGCCTGATCCATCTGCAGCCCACGTGGCTCCACGCAGCTCACAAGCCGTCGGTCCGCTGAGCCGGCGGGGCCTCCTGGGAAGCAGACAGAGAGGTGGCGTCCAGCGAAGGGTCCAGGAGCCCTCGGACCCCAGGCCGGCTGCCCACAGGAGCAGAGATTGCCAACGGCGTCCCCTCTAAGGTTCAGCCCAGCCACAGCTGGCCCCGGGCAGAGACCACTTGTCCTCCACCATGAGAGGACACCCCCTGGGGACAGGCCCCAGCACGCAGATGTCCAAGGGGTGACGAGCTGCCTCACCAGGAAGTCCTCATTTTACGGGACTGTTTGAGGAGGCCGTGCAGAGGGGTGAAGGGCCCTGAGCTCCCGCCGGAGCAGAGGTGGGAAGCGGCTCTCCCCGAGGGCCTGTCCACCAGCCAGCCTGCGGTCTCAGGGCTGGCCTTGGGGGGTGACCGGGGCTGGGACCCACAGGCAGGACACCAGCAGCCCGGGCCGGCCGGACGGCAGACCTTGGAGGGCGGAGGGGAGAGTTCACGGCCGCCGGTGGAGCCCCCAGCCCCGGCAGCTGGCCCGGCCTCCACACCTGTCTCTGTTTGCTCAAATCCCGTCCCCAGCAGGCGTGACCGCTGAGCTTTGATGACGGTGCCAGGGCCCCACGCAGGCCTCCCTGGCCATGGCGAACAAACACACCATTGTCTGCGGCCCCCCCACCGGCCAGCCTGTTAATGGGTAAACCGAGGGAAGGCGCGGGTGGCACCCGCCAGGCATGGCCTGGGCTCACCCCCCACCCCCCACAGGGTGCTACCATCCTGCACTGGGGCCCCAGCAAGCAAAGAGCACCGGCTTCTCCCCTGTTCTAGAACCAGCCTCCAAAACCCTACAACCAGGACATAGGCCCAGGGCACACGGATGCAGCCAGCGGCAAGAGAGCCACTCCACATACCCCACAGTGGGGCCGGGGGCGAGAGGGTAGAGTGGTCTAAAATGGTCTAAAAACAGGGCAGCTCCTCAAAGTCTCGATGTAGATTCACCACGTGGCCCAGCGGTTCCTTGGCAGAGACCCAGAGAAGGGGAAGCAGTCTTAAAGGGACACTTGCACACTTGCACACTTGCACACCCACGTCCAGAGCGGCACTAGCCACACCCGCCGAGAGGCAGACCGCCCGCGTGCCCATCGACGGAGGGAGGGCTGGATAAGCAAAGGCGGCCAGCCACATGCCGACTGCGATTCAGCCGCAAAAACGGTGACACATGGACACACGGACGCAGGACATGCCGAGCGGAGGAAGCCGGACACGGAACGACCACGCATCGTGTGGCCCGTTTATATGAAACGTCCAGAAGAGATAAACCCTTGGACAGCAGTGGGCCGGGGGTGTCGGCGGGGGCTGGAGGGGTGGGAATGGGGAGCGAACAGTCACGAGGACGGGTCTCCTTTTGGGGTGATGCCAATGTTTTGGGGCCAGACCCGGGAGGTGTCACACGGCATCGCGGATGCACTAAATTGTTGCTGAACTGTGCGTTTTAAAATAGCTAATTTTAATATTCTGTGAATTTCTCCTCAATTTTAAAGTCGTCACCCACTGAGATCGATGCAGACGGTAGGTCCAGCGTGTGGGACCCCGGGTGGGGCGGTCTGACGCAGACCTCAGCTCCGCCCGTTCTTGGCCGTGACCTTGTGCAGGTGACGTGGGCTCCTGGAGCCTGGGTCCCCCCATCCGTGGAGCGGGGCCGCCCCTCACTGCTGGGAGCAGCCAGACACTGAGTGGTGACAGCACACACTCAGAGTTAGTGGTGGCTCCCGGAAGGAGCCCCTGACCAGCTGTGGCCACACTCACCACCCCCCGCCCGAGGATCCCTGCTCCTGCCCACCACCCTTTCCCACGGAGGAGGTAAAGACCTCCCCACTGCCGGCCCCGTGGAGCAGGTTCTAGGGGAGACGGGCGAATACGGGGTGACTGAACACCCGCAGCCTAGAGAGGGGTATGTGCGGTGGTCAGGCGAATCCTTGGGCACTGCCCTCTGAGGAAGGACTGCCGTGTCCCCAGGAGGCAGCCCCTGCCCCCGCCCCCGTCCCCTCCTAGGCTCCCAACCCACCAACCGATACTTATAGGCCTGGGCTGGGGGCTGGGCCAGGGGCCACCCCGCCCCACTCCACCCCTCCGTGAAATGTCCAAAGTGGGGAGGGATCTGCTGGTGTCCAGGGGCAGCCTGCCTCCTGCTGACCCCACCGCCAATGGGGACCCAGATCCTCGTCTGAGGTCACTCTGGTCTCCGAGCCACAGGTCAGGACTCCTGGACTGTCCAGGACACCACGCAGCGTCCCCGGGTCAGGCTGGCTCATCCTGCTCTGCAGAGAGGCCACCTGCACGTGGTGTCCTGACCCCTGGTGCCCCAGCCTTCAGGGACACCCGGCCCCACATCGCAGCTGTACCTCCCCCAGTGCCCCCGCCCGCTCTCCAGGCCGGTCAGCCTCCCGGCTCCCGGCTCCCGCGTCGGCTGCTCTCACAGTGCCCTTCCTGCGGCCGCTCACACCCTCCCCAGCACGAGCCCCCGCTTCCACTCATCGCTCCCGTGTCCCTCCATCGTCTTCCTTGCTCCCCACCTGTATCCTCACCTTCCATTCTCCTCCATCTGAGCCCCCAACCTGGACAGCGGCCCCTCCAAGGGCCTGATGGGGTCAGGGGATTATACATATCCGGGGGTCACAGTCCCAGGGGCTCCCTGGCCAGCTCACATGCGCACACTCCCCCGATCTCCCCCATCGACCTGCAGGCCTCTGGCTCCTGGGCGGGGGGGCTGCCCGCCGTCTGCAGACTCCCCAGTGCCTCCAGCTCCCCGCTTCCGAGAGCCCACCCTGGACGGCCCCACCCCACTCCTGACGCCTCAGATCCCCTCAATGGGACCCAAGCATGGGGGATTTTTTTTTATTTTTATTTTTTTACTAACAGCCTTGTTTTAGAATAGATTTAGGCCTACAGAGAACCAAACAGGAAGCACAGCATCCCCGTACCCCTCTTTCCCCCCAGTACCCCCGATATCAGTATGCCGTGAGGGAGGTGGCAGCCAGCGGGCGCCCGAGGCAGGCATGTCTCTCAGCCTGGACCGCTGGCCACTCAGGCCCCAGTGGTGGACGGTCCCAGAAGGCTCAGCCCACAGCAGACTCCTTGGGACTGGGTGGGATTCTGAGCTGCCCCCTCCCTCCCTCTTGCCCCCCTCCCCCGTGTGTGTGTGTGTGTGTGTGTGTGTGCACGTGCGCGTGTGCAGTTACACGCACCCTGACATCCACAGTGACCCATTGGGAGACAGACAGAGCCCTGTGGTCCTTGGGCCGGGCTCCTGCGCCCATCCTCCCAGGGGGGTGCCAGGCACCCACAGCTCACCGAGGCACGTGCCCAGCCCTGGCTGGAGCACGCGCACCCACACCCACAGCCACACCCGCAAGGACCCAACCCTCCTGCCCAGCCGCCTGCCGGCAGCGACAGCTCACAGACACACAGATGCCCAGGCCACGTCCTCGGCCACGTCCACCCAGCGCAGGCTCAGACAGGCACGCGCTTCGGGGCCCGAGGCGGCGAGCTCGCCCGGAGCCCAGCCCGCTGGACGGGGAGGCCCACGGACGGGCAGACACGTCTGCAGGACCCGCTGTCCCTGTAGGCCCGCCCGGCCCCCACAGACGGCTCGGGGTCCAGGGCAGCTTCCCCGACGCCCCGACGCCGGCGGGCTCGCCCTGCAGACCCTGCCTCTGAGGCCCGGGACGCCCTTGTGCGAGGGCACCCAGCCCCGGCACCGGTCCCTGGCTACCGCGCTTGGCTGCTAACTCCTCACCGGCCCCTCCCGTGACTCACGCTCAGGCCGACGGGAGGCCATGGACACCCCCAGGCAGCCCGGCCAGGAGGGGACCCCTGAGTAGAAAAGGCCGGGCCGGCCTCAAAGCTTCCGCTCTGAGGCGCCATTCGCACCCCGGGGCCCTCATGGGGACCCTCTCCTTGCTAATCTGCTTTCCTGGCCCCTCCCCCCATCCAGAGGGCTCCCCCTCTCACTCCGGGGGGACAGGCCAGGAGAGGCCCTCGGAAGTCCTGAGGTCGTGACAGGGCCAAGTGTGAGGAGATCCTTGGAAGGTGGGCTTGGGGTGCAGCAGGGCCTGTACCCCAGCCGTGCTGTACCCCAGCCACATCCCAGCCCTTAAGAACCACAGGGGAAGCTGAACCAGAGGGCGGTGGGAGGGGCAGTGGCTCAGAGCTGTGAATCCGCCCCGCAAAGTCGGGGGTGACAGCCCCAGGGCCTCCTGGCAGCCCGTGGAGAGGCAAAGGCACAGAGCCAGGGCCGGCCCAGGACAGGGCTGCGGGAGCCCCGAGCGGCAGAGAAGGGTGGACGCAGCCTGGACAAGTGCCTGACGGGAAGGAAGACCCTGAGACCCTGAGTCCTCGACTCCCCAAGGACCCCAGGCCTGCAGAAAAGCCGCCTTCGGAAGGGCTCACCACACCTGCTTGAAGACCACGCAGGCTCCTGAGTGAGACGAGCGTCTTACGGGGCGATGCCTGCCCCCCTCCCTGCCTGGCCCCCAGGCCGCAGCTAAGACGGAGTCTCAGCGTGACTTGATAAGGTGGCCAGGGGCCACACACCCAAGAGGCTGCACGGCGGGCTAGCAGGAACCCAGGGCCGACGGGGAGGGTCGGGGCAAAGCAGCGGAACTCGTGGGGTTGGGGGACTTTCCCAGGACCCGGGTCTGATCCCCGAGCAGGAACCCTGGGGGACAGTGCCAGTCACTACCGTGATGGCCCTCGGAAGCACAGGAAGCGCGAAGGCCGTGCCGTGGAGAGGCAAAGGCACAGAGCCAGGGCCACGCAGGAAGGAGAAGACCCAGAGGCCGGCGTGTCAGCCCGGCAGACCCCCCACCACGCGTCCAGAGGGCCCCACACGCTCCGCTTGCCGGGGCCACGGGCGGGGTCGGCGTGGGGCGTCAGCATCGTGTGGGGCTCGGCGGCGGTGCAGGCTCCGTCACAGAGCTGGGCTCCAGGGACAGGGCCAGGTGGGCACGATTACGTAACGGGCGGAGTTCGGGATGAACTGGGTCCCCTGAATTCACATGTCGAGGTCCTCACTCACCCCAACACCTCGGAAAGCGACTGGAGCACGGGGCTTCCAGGGGCGCGGGGTGGACTGCCTCCAGGCAGGAGATCCCTAAATACACAGAAACAAGAGACAAGACCGCGTGGCCCGAGGCAGAGGCTGCCCGCCCCAGGCCAGTCGCGACCCCGTGACCGGCCTCCAGACCTGAGCCAGTCCTTGGATACAGAGCCATCGACAGAAAGAGAAGCTGGGGCGCCATCAGGAAGGACCCCAAAATGCGGTTCCAAGTGCCTACGGCGGCATGTGCCTCTGTCCTCCGCCCAAGGGACCTACAGCCACCAGGTCAGAGAACCACGATGAAGCAGCGAGGGACCCAGAACTTTGCAGGGCTGTTGCCTGGCGGGGCAGGGGGATCTGAGCTCACACTGACACAGGGGCCCAAAGGGGCACCCCGGGTCCCCATTAGAGAAGTGGCGTTAAGGGTTAGGGAATAAGTGATGGAAACTCAGGGAAAGAATCAAATGGAAACGCTAGAATGAAAAACACCATAATCGAGATGGGAAGAATACCTTTGATGGGTTCATTAATAAACCCGACACAGCCAAGGAAAGAATCAGTGACCCTGAAAATAGGTCAACAGAAAATATTGAAGCTGAAATGCCAAGGGGACAAAATACTGAGAAGGGATGGGAAGTAACGGGACAGGGCGCCAGAGCATCAGGCGCTGGGGCACACTGCACGGGACGCTGGGGGCACAATCAAAGCCTCAGAGAGACAGGGTAGGAAGGGCGAAGAGACGACAGACGAGAAATTGACAGAATTATGATTCGAACAACACACCACCCCTCCAGGAAGCTCCGAGAACACCAGGGAAGAGGAATACCACGCAAAGAACCCAAGGTGTACCGTATTGAGACTGCTGAAAACCCAGGACAAAAGCGAAACCCTCGGGAGTAGCCAGAGAACACGGGCACGTTCCATTCGGAGGAAGAGACTGAAATTGCAGCACGTTTCTTGTCAGAAACCAAGTGAGCCAGGGCCGAAGCGGGGGAAAAAAAAAACACAGTCAACCCCAGAAATCTATACCCAGTGCAAATATCTTTCAGAAAAGGATGAGAAATAAGGTCTTTATCGGGCGACCAAAAAAAAAAAAAAATTGGGCAATTTGTTGCTGGAAGGCGTTTGTCACAGGAGCATTGGTGGGAGTTCTTGACAGAAGGATGGAAGACCAGGAGCAACGCGGGTGCACAAGGAGATGAAGCGTCTGGGGAACGGAACCAGCCGCGGCGCAAAGAGAATTCGGCAACCATCTAGAGAAAAAAACGGTGCGAATGTGTGTTTACAGCATGAGGTGAAGTATAATTTACGACAACAATAGCGCAAATAAGGGAGGCACTGATAACATGCCACTGTACATTTCTTATGTGACGCCTAATACAACGCCATAGTATTTGGTAGGCCTTGATTAATTAAAGATGCATATCGTGAAACCTAAAACAACGATTACTTGTTTAAAAAAGATTCTTTCTATTTTTTAAAAATTTATTTTTATTATGGTGACATTGGTTAATGAAATCCAGTAAGTTTCAAGTGTACAATTCAACAGTAAGGCATGTATATTTGTATATATACACACACACACATATATATATGTATGTGTGTGTGTGTATGCGCACACACACATACTGCATCGTGTGCTCACCACCCAAAAAAGATTTAAATAGTAAGGCAATAATGGAGATAAAATAAATAATAAAAAAATGGTCAGTTAATCCAAAAGAAGGCAGAAAGGGGGAAAAACAAATAATGGATGGAACAAACACATTAAATTTAAACAAATGCAACACACCAGTGAAAAAGAAAGAGGTTGTCAAATTGAATAAACAAAGCAAGACCTGACTAGATACTGTCTATAAGAAACCCAACTCAAACATAAAGACATAAGTAGATTTAAAGTGAAAAGATGGGGGAAAAAGCATGCCATACAAACACGTGTCAAAATAAAGCTGGAGTGGCTAGATGCGTCTCGGACAAAGTAGACTCAGAACAAGAAATATTGCAAAGAATGAGAAGGGAAACCATGTAATGAAAAAGGGATCTGTTTTCTAAGAAGAAAAAACAGGTCTCTAACGACAGAGGTTCAAATAACAGATGAGACAATTAGGAAGCAAAACCTGATAAAGAAAAATTCACCATTCATTCATAATTGAAAAAAAAACAAAAAAAACTCAGCAACCTAGGAGTATAAGAGAACTTCCTTCCTTAACTTAATAAAAGAAATCTTAAAACACACACACACACGCACACACACACACACACACAACAAAACAAAACAAAGAACAAAACAAAACAAAACCCTACCATGCTAACTGGTGAGAGACGTCATGCTTTCCCCTAAGATGGGGTTCAGGCCTGGGGATCCTCTTCCACAGCTGTGACGTTTTCCTGGAGGGCCTCGCCAGTACATAAGGCGAGAAAAGAAACAAACGGCACGCAGATCAAAAACAAAGAAGCGTCTACGGCCATGCCACCCTAAATGTGCCCGATCTTGTCTGATCTCGGAAGCTAAGCAGGGTCAGGCCTGGTTAGTACTTGGATGGGAGACCACCTAGGAAGACTAGATGCTGTAAGCGTTAAAAAAAAAAAAAGAAAAGAAAAGGAAGAAGCAAAACTATCTCTGTTCACAACATGTGAATGTTTATGTAGAAAACATTCTACGTAAACTACAGAAAACTCTTGGAATTAAGAGAGTTGAGCAAGAGCTCGGTATAAAGTCAGTATACAAAACTAATTCTATTTCTGTTTACTAGCAACGAACAATTAGAATTCTAAAATTTCAAGACCTGCTTTGCTTACAATAGCGCCAAAAAAAATGAAATATGATATGACAAAGAGTGTGTAGATTCTATATGCTAAAAACTATGAAACATTGATGAAAGAAATCAAAGACAGAAGTAAATGGAAAGATACAATATGTATTGGATGATTCAATATTGTTAAGATCAATTCTCCCCAAATGGATCAAAATTGATTCACGTATCTAATTGTGTCCCCAGCAGATTTTTTTGAAGGTGTCGATAAGTTGACTCTAAAATTAATACGGAAGCACAAATAAACCGGCATAGCTAAAACAATTTAGAAAAAGAACGTTGTCAGAAGACTCACACTACCTGATTACACTTTATTTTATGTCTACTAGTTACCACCGGATTTTACTAAAAACTGCAATAATCAAGAAAGCACGTTACTATGAAGGAAAAGACTCATAGATCAACGAGACAGACTCGAAAGCCCAGAAACAGACCCCCACAGACAGTCAATTGGGTTTTGGCAAAAAATGCAAATTCAGTTCAATGAAGAAAGGATGGTGTTTTCAACAAAAGATGCCAGATCAATTGTCAGATCTATATGCAAAAAGGGAAACTTGGCCCACATGTCTCACGCCTTATACAAAACTAACTCAGAATAAAATTCTAGCCCTTAATGTAAAATATAAAACTATAAAACATCTAGAAGAAAATACTGGAGGAAATCTTTGTGGCCTTAGGACAGCGTGAGTCTCCAGCCTCAGCACTGTTGGCGCTTGGGGCCAGATAATTCTCTGAGCGGGTGTCCACTGCCGGATCTGGAGCAGTATGACCCTCAGTTGTGCCAAACCAAGAAATGTCTCCAGATACCGCCGAGTATTCCTGGGTGTGAATGGCCCTTGGCCGAGAACCACTGGGTTAGCCGGAGAAATCTTTCTTTGGCGTCTCGATATGACACAGAAACATAACCCACATTGGACTGTGTTCAATTTAAAACTTTTCCTCTGTAAAAGGCAATGTTGAGACATTGAAAAGCCAAACCATAGACTGGGAGGCAATATTTACAAATCGCATATTAGATACAGAACTTTTATCCAGAATACGCAAAGACCTCTCAAGACTCAGCAATAAGAAAACAACCCAGTTAAGAAATCATCAACGATGAAGATGCATAGATGTCAGACGGGCACGTGGAAAGATAGGTGGTCAACTCCATTGGCCATTAGGGAAATGCAAATTAAAGCCACAGTGAGGCACCTAAAAGTAAGGCCAAACAATAGAAAACAAACAGAAAGGACACACCCCAAATGCTAGGAGGGGGGTGCCTCTGAGGGTGCCGGGGTCGGGGAGGGCATGGGACAGAGATGGTGGTGGTGGGCTCTTGGCACCTGCCTTCCTCCCCCAGCCCAGGGCTACCCGGGCCCATGAGCCACGAGGCCAAGCCCACATGGGGTGCGTGTCCGTGTGCATGCGCATATGTACATGTGTGTACGTGTGTGTATGAGTGTGACATGTGTGACTGTTACGTGTGTGTGCGTGTGGGAGGGAGGGAGGGAAGGTTCCTGCTGCCTGATCTTTCTTGAGCAAGGGCCCTGAGGCTGAGGGGGAGGAGGAGGCAGGGAGGGCCCGGCTGGGTGGAGGCGGCTCAAGCCTTCAGGTGAAGCGAGGCAGAAAGAGAAAGCAGGAATCCACCCCGGGGGCAGCTGCGCCCACGCCCAGAACAGGTCCGACCTGAACAGCACTGCCCGGCCGCCCTGGGGGTGGGGGCGCGGGCCGGGCAGGGAGGGGCAGCTGGGGGCGGGGTGGGTGCCCAGGCCTGGCTGAGCCTGTGGTCCACCGGGGGTCCCACAGCACACAGGAGCCCACGTGGGACCCCCGGAATGTTCTCCATTCTACAGGGCCCCCAGCCCCTGCCTCCAGGAAGCCCTCCCAGGCCCCCAGCCCCTGCCTCCAGCCCTAGCAGCGCACCCCCTCCAGTCCTCACCCCGCCCCGTACCCACAAGGCATCCAGGCGCAGGGGTCCCCGAGACCCTCATTGACACCTCCCTTGAAAGTCCCCACAGCTAGGGACTGAGGGGGGCGCCCCCTCGGCTCCCGCCCCAGGCCCAGCTCCACGCAGGAGTCAGGCCCCGCGTGGCCCTTCCAGCCGCCCCTCCGAGCTGTCTGACCTTTTTGTTTAAAACTGGTGCATCTATTCATTTTGACGACACTGCCTCATTCCAAAAGGAACGTGAGGAGAGAGAACAGATACGGGACCTCCCTGAACCCCCACGTCCACCTCTGCCCGACAGAGGGGCCCGGAGAGAGGAGTCGGAGCACAGGCCAATGCCCAACGGCCGAGGGGCGCCCGGCGACGCCCCCCCCACGCGCGCATACTCGCCGCTGCCCGCTGCCCCGTCTCCCCATCTGCTCAGCTCACAGCGGCCCCGGTGGCCACGCCGGAAGCGAATGCAGGGTGACAAGCCAGCCAGCCCTGCCTCCTGGGCAGGAGCACTGGACACACGAGAGCTGACGTGCACCAGGAGCAGGCTCGCGGGAGCCCCAGCGTCCCGGCCAGCAAGGAGCGTGGGCAAGGCCGGCCCAGACCGGCCACGCCGCCTGCCAAGCCGGAGGCCAGGGCAGGGGCGGAAGCTGGGGGCCTCGGGGACGCTGGCCCGGGCAGGGACACTTCGAATGGCGATCCAGATGCAGAGCATACAAGTGCACACATGTGTAAGACTCCTGGGCACACACTCCGGATCCACACGTGACGGGTGAACTGTACCCCCATTTAATGACAGCACTGTTCGTCCCGTGTCCCCATACTTGCAGACCCTCCATCAGCACCCGAAGGCCAGGGAGGAGAGGGACCCAGGCTGGGCGTGGGGCGGCCCGCAGGCTTCTGGAGCAGCCCAGCCCCCCAATGCATCCCTGAGTGGAGAGCCTGGGAGCCGTCGGGGTGGCGCGTCGTGGGTCTGAGGCTCCAAGGTGAGTCCCCAAAGCTTGTGCCCGCAGCCCCAGCCACACACTCCCTCCCGTCCCCAGCTGACCCCCGAGCAGCCAGGAAAGGGCCACTGGAAGGCAGGCCGGGCCGGGTGACCTCCGGCTGGGCAGCCCGGGTGGGGCGAGGTCACCTGACGCGGGTCTGTGACCGCCCCTCTGCATTCCAGCGGGTGAGTGGGGGGCTCGTGCAGCCGGCAGGCTGTCCCCGCAGCCTCCGCTCCCTGCGGCCCGGGGGCCCACAGGCCCTGTCACTCCTTGGTCCCCGGGCGAGGTGGCCCAACCCGAGTCCCCACAGAGCAGTTTTTCTCCAGACAGAGGTCACAACTCCGAGCCCGAAGGCGCTGGACACCCACTGCCCTTCCCGCCCCTGAAAACCCCGCCGGCCACCGGAGACCCTTGGCCCCCCTGAGGTTTCTGCCTGTCCCCAGTGCTCCTGAGCCCTCGGGACGAGCGGGCGGGGGCGCACCCAGGGGGGCTTCCCACCTCCTCACCACCCACCCCCGTGGCGCTGGCCCCTGCTCTCTCCCCGACTCCCCGGAGGCCCTTACGGGCCCTGCGGCTGGGCCGGAGCCGGGGTGGGGCAACCCTGGAGGCTGACCGCGAGTGTCTGCGGCGGCCACTGTGCGATTGTGCTGGCACGAGGGCAGCCCCGGCAGACGGGGCGTGGGTGTCGGGCCCCCTGGCCCTGGGCCCTGCACCACACGTGGTCATCCCCCCCCAGCCCTGGAAGTCGTCGGCCCATGGCTACAGGCCAGATGCGGGGCTCAGGTCAGAGTCGGGGCAATCGGGGCAGAAGGGGTGACTGCCAAAGGTGGCCGGCTACGGGAAAGGTGTCCCCCCGGCAGCCGCCCCCCAGCAGAGCGGCCGCTGTGTCCCCCTTCATCCCCCAGAAGTCTCGCTCAGCCCTGACCAGCCTTGGGGGCTCACTCCCAAGTCTCATCTGCACCCTCAAAAAAGCCGGCACGAGACACGGGATGGGCTGAGGGCTGCCGGGCGGTGGTGTGGGCGCGACCACCAGCGGGGGCAGTCAGGGTGGCGGCAGCACGGCCCAGGTGAGTTAGGCAGGGTGGGGAGGTGGGGGTGCCTGCTCCCCAGACCAGCCCCCATGCACACTGGGGCCCCTCAGTCGCCCACACTCAGCCGCGTGCTCACACCACTCCTGAGAGAACTGCACACCCCCCCCACCCCCGCTGCCTGGCCCTTGTGCCCAGCTCCTGTCCCGCCCCCGGCACCCACCAGGAAGTGACTCCCTAGCCCCCACACCCCTCCCACACAACCAGGCTCCCTCCTGGGATGGGGGACCCCAGGACCCCAGCCTTCCCCTGGCCCTGCAGAAATCAGCTGGGAGAGGGGACTGTGGGGCTGGGGGGTGGGCAGGGGCGGTCAGGGAGGGGTTGGGGGAGCCCCTGACGGCCTTGCCAGGTGGGGCGGTGTGACCTGGGGCGGGTGATGAGGGTGAGCACCGTACAGCTTGCATCTCCAACTAGCATGCCAGGCCGGCCTTTGTGTCCTGCAGCCGGCCCCTTCTCAACCCCTCCTGCCAGCCCACAAAAGGCATTCAAATGAGAGACAAATATTTGAGCAGGGGAGACCCAGCCCAGCCCAGCCTCTGGGCTGCCCTGCTGCTTGCTCCCAGGCCCTCATTTGGTTGCTAATTGGATTTCGTTTAGAGATTTGCATACTTATCACCGCCAGCGATGGCCAGCCCATTGGGGACCTGGACAGAGCCCCAGGACTTATAGGCAAATGCCAGGTGGGGAGTGGGGAGGACTCAGCCCTGGGTGGCCGCCAGCACCTCCTCAGTAATATCAGGACAGGTCACCTGAGCTGTGGGCAGCTCACCGCCCTGGTGCCTGGCCATGCTGCGGGAGGCCTGGCCTGGACCCCACACAGAACCCTGGGGTACAAGCGAGGAGAAGTAAGTGGCTCCCGCAGACTGGGTTCTGATGCCAACCTCCCCCCGACACCGCTCCCCACCACCCCACCCAGGGGACAGCCTTCTCCTGGGCTGTCTGTCACACGATGTCACAGGTGGTGGATGACAGGGGCCCTCCCTGCAAAGGCCTAGAGCCTGTTCTACCTTTTTGTGGGCTCACTGGGGTCCCAGGAGGAGAGGCCGCTCAGGGACCTAGTCCTCTCTGTCCTCAGCAGTAGCCACCCTCCCGAGGGGCCTGTGGCCGCTCGCCGGACCGGCTACGCCCCACAAGAGGAGCCTGGAGGGGACAGTACTGAACCCCGGGACGAGGCTGTCACAGTGGGGGAGGCGAAGTTGGAGTCCTTGGTGGGGGGGATGCAGTGCCCCCCCCAGGGGACTGGGGCTACTGGGAAGTCCTTTGTTCAGGCCTGTTATGGGTTGAGCTGTGTCCCCCCCAAATTCATACGGTGGAGCTGGAACCCCGAGGACCTCCGAAGGTGACCTCGTGTGGAAACTGTCCCTGCAGAGGAGGTAGAGTCATGGCGAGGTGCACAGAGTGGGCCCGCGCCCGCTGTGACCGGTGCCCTCACAAGAAGGAGAATCCGGACAGGGTCACTCAGAGAAGACGGCGCCCTCCAGGACGGGGCGATGGGTCCTGCGTCTGAGCCGTCCGCCCGTGCCGCCTGTCAGCAGCCCGGGCCGGTCGGTACGCTCCGCTCGAGGGCCCGGTTCTCGCCGTGGCCGGCCCAGACGGCCCTGGATGCGTAGACTCTGGGTCAGGTTTTCCTGCTCATCGAGGAGAAAGGGCTGTGCTGACTGCAGGCGGGCAGACAGAACCTGGCTCAGATCTCTCGCTGTCCCGCCGACCTTGTCACCTGGCATGCAGTGGGCCGGGTGAGCTGAGCAGGTAGCACCCCAGTTCTCCCTCCGTTTGGTGTAGGGGCTGCTCTGGGGGTGCTGACAGAGTAATCACCCCCTCGGCAGGCCCTTGCCTGCCTCTGGGAAGCTGGAGGCTCAGAACTCTGGTGACAAAGGCCCATTTCAATGTGGAAGGAGGGCTGGGGTCCCAGCCTCAGCAGGGGGCTCTGCTGGGGGCAAGGTTGGCTGGGCCGAGGGCAGTTCCCTGTGGCATTCAGGGCCCCCCGGCTGATAGATTTGCCCCATTAATCACAGCCGGCAGCTGGGGTCAGGGGCAAGGCTGGCATGGGCACCAGGCAGGAGGCCGTGGGGGGCCCAGGGGGTTCGGCAGGGGTCAGGACCTCGCTCACAGCCCCTCCTCCATCCACCCCTCTTTCTTCCCCCTTTCGCTCCAGCTCTGGCCAAGGAGTAGCCTGGGAAGGGGGCAGGGCCCCCCGGAAGCCCCCAGACCCCCGCCCTCCCTCCTCATCACGTGCACCTCCCCACGCCCCACCCATGTGCAGGCCGGGCGTCCCCCAGCCTGAGCCAGCGTCCTGGTTCCTCTCTGTCACTCACTGCTGGCGAGACCCACCATTCCCAGCAGGGAAACTGCGGTGACAGGCCCCTCCCGGCAGGTGGGGGCCCAAGGGAGGCACGAAGGAAGGCGTGATGGTGCCTCAGCTCTGGTACCTGCGGACCTCAGGCCGGCCACTGAGCCTCCCTGGGCCTGAATGTGGGGGTGACACCCCTCAGAGAGGGTTGGATTCCATGAGGGACCTGTCCCCTCATAATCCCCTAAGAGCTCAGGACGGACTCACAGCCCACAGGCTCAGGATGACTGCATCTAGCGGTCGCCTGGGAGTAAAGACCGAGGCTGTGGCCACGCACGTCACCCACCCACACGGGTACAGCCTCCTGCCGCAGAAAGCCACCCTCGACATTTACTGCTGGGAAAAGGTCAGGAGCCTGCTCCCGCGGGACCCCTTCCCCTCACGCCCCAGCAGGGGGGCTCTGCCCACCCCCTCCACAGTGTCCAGTGGGGGCCCCCCCTGCCCTCCCTACTCCCTGTCAACAGGGTGGCCAGCCCCCTCCCCAGGCCCATCCCATGGGGGTCCAGGACACCGGGAGGGAAGCAGGGCCCGACAGGGCCTGGAAGGTGCGTGTGGTCCAGTGTCTGCAACCTGCTGGCCCCGGGGGGAGCAGCCAACCCGTGTGACCTCCCCCCGAGCCCTCTAGGCCACACACAGCTGCTCCCCCACTTTACAGTGAGGACATGAGGGTGGGTGTCACTAAGCAGGAGTCTTTGTGGCCTCTCCCCAGCCTGGATGCCTCCCCCCACACACACACGCACACACACTGCAGCGGGTCCCTGGGTCCGGCCCCAGGCTAGGGGCTCTGAGGCTGCCCCTGGACGCCGCCGGCCGCCCACAGCCTCCACGAGGAGGGAGCGTGAGCCCCTGCGTGCCCGGGCCTCCCGTGGCCGAGCGGGGCGTGCTCGCCTCTGTCCTTCGGGAGGGCAGGGATCAGCTGCCTGCTGCCTCTCCAGAGGGCATTCCCACCCCCGGCTCTGGGGACAGGACCAGGACCACGGGCACGGGCGAAGGGCCGACACACGGGTCCAGCGCTGCGTGGGCCCCGCGCGGTTTAAGGCCGTCTTGAAATTCTTCCTTTTGCCTTCGACCGTGTGGACCCCCACGGAGGGAGGCCAGCGAGCCCCAACGCACGGAGAGGGCCGGCGCACTCCGTCCTCGCCCTCACGCCGAGGCCACGTTCACGGTCACCCGGCCCGGCTGGACACGCAGACGCAGTAACGCGCGCGGACGCCCCCGAGCCCACCCCCCTCCCTGAGCCGCGTCCCCACCTAGGCCACCCCCTCGGGCGAGAAGGGGTGACACGGAGGAAGGGGACGGGTGGGCCAGCCCGTCCTTTCTTCCTTTCCGTCCTTCCTGAGACGTCCACCGAAGGGACAGGGCGAAGGGGGACCGTGCGTATGGAGGAGTGAAAACAACAAAACGGCAAAAAGCACGCCGCCGCTTCCGTGTGGCGTCGCCTCTGGGCGGGAGCCGGTGTCCGGGTGCCCGCGGCGGCCCGCGGCGCCGTTTCCGTGACAGAAGCACTAGGCTCTTGTGTCTGCCTCGGCGGCTGGCTGGCCCTGCTCTGTGTGGACACAGGCGCTCAGCTCATGCCCACCATCTAAGCTGTTACTTTTTCTTAGAGCGACATTATGTAGCAAGTCGAAAACGCCAGCAGGTCAAGACGGGGACCATGTTTCAGCGCTTTCGCCTCACTCTTCCCCCCATTTCTGAACGGGGGCGCTGCGTTTTCATTTTGCCCCAAGCCCGGAAATGATGTAGCTGGCCCTGGGCGAGGGGAAGGGCTGGTGCTGGGTGTATTTGTTTTCCCAAAATGTTTAGAGACCCGGGAGGCTTCAGAGGCAGACTGACAGGTGGGCTGCCAGGGCCCCTTCCCCGAATTTGAAGCTAGAATGAGCAGTCCCAGCTGTCCTGGGACCTCCTCCTGGGGGTGTTGGGTGGGTTCCTCCCGAGGCTGGGACAGGCGAGGACCATTTCCAGCTTGGCCTTGACCAGGCCCGGTCTGCCCGACCCAGGACTGCTGCCGGTGGCCCGGGACCCAGTGTGCCCATCAGTGGCCAGACCGTGCGACCGACCCAGGGCTGCTGCACGTGTGTGTCCTCCTCAGCATGTGGGCTCTGTGAGGCAGGGTTTTCCCCAGGCACAGTGGTGTACCCCGAGTGCCTGGCACAGAGGTGCCCAGCACAGGTGCCGGAATGCATGGGCATGGGACCCGGGCGAACCTGGGTGCGTGGACCTCTGTCCTCGGGGCGGTCTGTATCCTAGAGCCCCCCATGTGGATGGCGTAGGGGGACACGTCTATTTTCTGACATGGTTGGGACAAAGTGGGTGAGTTTGGGCCACAGAGACCTTCCAGGATGGCAAGCCGTCTCCATGGGGTAACTCCTATCACAAAGAGACAAAAACGAATCACCTGCGAGTGCTCCCCAGGGCTCTGGACCCCCTGCTCCCCCCGCCGTGCCCGACCCAGAGTCTGCTGGGTCTCACTTGGTAGGGTCACCTCGGTATAGACCCGGCCCCAGCCAGCCTTACCCAAGGCCAGGGGCACCATGCCCCCATCCCATGGATTGTAGTTCTCAGGGCTTCCTGCTGGAACTCTGCCCTCCCGCCCCTGGTCACCTTCCCTCCGGAATTGACTTGCAGGCAGGGGCCAGGCCTGGACCACGGCCCCCTCCCCCCAAACCCGGCAGAGCCGCGGGACACTGGGCCGGGTGGGGACCTGTCCAGGCCTGTTGGTCCAGAACAGGAACTTGCCCGGTGTCCCCCCAGGACAGGCTCCGGGCGGCCCCGCCCTCTGGAAGGGTCACCCTGCAAGGACTTAGGAATGAAGCCGTCCCTGGCTTGAGGCCCGGTTCCCACCACTGCCGAGCTCCGGGACGTCAGAGCCCTCGTGGGAGCCGCCATTTCTACTTCTGTAAAGTGGGGCTGTCTTTGGCCTCAGTCAGTGACGCTGGCGAGGGCGGGGGGTGCGAGTGTCTAACTAGGGTGCTGGGCAGGCCCAGGGGACGTGCCCGTTGTCCTGCCTGACCACCGGCCATGGCCCTCTCCCCCTTGGACAGCTTGTGATCGGGTCACCGCATTGCTATTTCCTGACGGGACGCAGCCTCTCAAACGAGGCAACCCACACCAGGCCAGGACCTGGCCGCACGTCTGCTCCTGGCCCCCGCCCCAGCTTACAGAAGACACAGGGACAGACACGCGATTAATAACACCTGGGGGG
>CM053510.1:756690-782653 GCA_028627145.1 Eidolon dupreanum | reverse complement strand
CACAACTAAGACTTGTACCCCTAGAGAAAGGGCACACCGGTGGAGCCAAGGAGGGGGTTTCTGAACAAGGTTTAACTATTGATCAATGTAGGGAAACTGATCGGGATGTCTTGGGTCTCCCGTGACAATCTTCCAAACATTCCTCATTAAACCTCTGTCAAAAGAACCCTCTGGCGGCCAGTTTACATCAAAAGACGCCACTCGACTTCACACGATGTTCTTAGTTTACCTGGAGAAAACTTTATGCTATAGTCAGCTCCCTCTACAAACCCTTCTTTGAAATGTCGCAGGAGACACCCCAAGGGCGTCTTCTGTGAACTCGGGCTTCCCCCCATCGCTTGTGCAGAAAACAGAAAACAGACACTCAGACAAGAACAGTCACCGGGGTGCAGGTGGACCCAGAGAAGTCCGCCACCTGCCACCTGGACAGGACCAGAGACAAGAAACAGAACCTGACAACAGCGCACGGGAGGCAGCGTCCCACGGCCTGGCCACGGTCCGGGAGATGTGACTGCGTCCAGTCTCTCCGCGGACCCCCGTGACCGGTCAAGAGAACCAGGAAGGCACCTTTCATCCAGACGCCCAGGCCTCGGAGATTCCGGATTCCCGTCCGGACCAGGAACGAAGAACATGTCCTGAGAGTTGCGTCTTTCACGATTGCGTTGACCCTGCCATGGCATTCAAGGGCCCTGGAACGTCTCAGGTTGGCCACCCCTGTGAATCCGTAACAGGGACAGCAACCGCTTGGGAGGCCGGTCCGGTCTTAGACCTCAGGGCCACTCCCTGAGATCTCGCTGGGGCCTCCAAATGTTGTAGCCGCCAGCCCAAAAGACACACGGACCCCCAGAACTCGGTGCGTTACGGGAAACACACTCTTTATTTAGCCAGCCGGGTCTGCCAGGGGTACGCAGACCCCAAAGTAAGCAGCCCCGAAATGTAGAGGTACAGGGTTTTTAAGCCCAAAATTCCATTTTTCATTCCGTCTGAACACAAAGGTCTATTTTTCTTCTGTTCACTACCTGTCAACTCACGGGTCAGGTGCGTAAGCGGGTTACAGAGACAGAAGGCTTGTTTAGAATGTTATGTTCCTGTGGTCAAACACCCATGTTCCCATAGCGATAGTCAAACAGTGATTTGCAGTACGAGTCATTTTTTTAGCCACCACGGGGCTCCGGGAGGGGCCTGGGGGCTGAGGAGGCAGCTGGTGGGACGCGGTGGGGTACGGGGCAGGGATGCGGCCCCCATGCTGAAGCTGAGGAACAGGCCGCCCTGCGGGCCTCACGGCCGCGGTCCCCAAGTCTGGCCTCCCCACGGCACCCCGGGGAGGGGCGGGCACGGGGCTGTGAGCAGAGAGGCGACGTCCCTCGCAATCCCACTGCAGGGCCCAGGCCACGCACGGACGGGGCCTTGGGGGCACAGCGCCCCCGGTTCCTGGAACTAATGTGGAAAACGTCGCTTTGCTCCCCAGGGGGGTGGGGGGGACGCTTGCCACCAGCTGCGAGTGGGGCCACTCGGCCATCAGGCCCCTCGTTGGGACTCTAATGACCCTCGTGGCCTGGGAGATGCTGACGACCAAGGCGACGTCCCGCAGGCCCGGCCCAGGGAAATGGTGTGGAAACTGCAGTGTCAGCCCCAGGCCATCTGCCGGGCCGGGGGCCCGTGGGCCCCGTGGGCGGGCTGCAGGTGAGGCCTATAAAGCCGCCTCCAGCCCTCCGGCCGGCTGCATTCCCAGGCCACCAGCAAGCAGGTAGGTCCCAGGGGCTCTGCCTGGCTCAGCCTGGGTTGGGGACTCTCTCCTAGAGTGTTTCAGGGTGAGCCCTGAATCGGGGTCCACTTGCTGGCCTCCACCCTGCCTGTCCACAGGTCACCGCCACCCGCCATGGCCCTGTGGACGCGCCTCCTGCCCCTGCTGGCCCTGCTGGGCCTCTGGGCGCCCACGCCGGCCCCGGCCTTCGTCAGCCAGCACCTGTGCGGCTCGCACCTGGTGGAGGCGCTGTACCTGGTGTGCGGGGAGCGTGGCTTCTTCTACACGCCCAAGTCCCGCCGGGAGCTGGAGGACCCGCAGGGTGAGCCGCCGGCGCGGGGGGCCAGCAGGGCGCTCCCCAGAGGGTCCAGCACCCCCGTCATCCCTGACCCAGGGGCTGAGCCCCAGCAGCGCCTGGAGGGCGGGCTTGTCCCCCACACCTTCTCGCCCCGCCTGCTCCTGTCCCGCCCTGACACCACAGCCTCAGAGCCAGGTACCGAGTGCCCACGCTCTTGGGGCGACGCGGGGTGACGGGGACCCGGCCTCCTGCCCGCACACCTGTGGGACGGGGCCCGGTCCTGGGGGCTGGGGTGGGCTGCAAGGAGTCAGGAGTGGGGGACGGGCCCAGGGCCCGTGCTCAGGTCTCCACGGTGGCCCTGCCCCGGGGGACGGCTCCAGGTGTGGGGCTGGGGGGCGGGGGTAGCGGGCCGCTCCCCGCCCTGACCCTCGCCCCGTCTCTCCTCCGGGCAGCGGGGGAGGTGGAGCTGGACGGGGTCCCCAGCACGGGCAGCCAGCAGCCACTGACCCTGGACGGGCTCCGGCAGAGGCGTGGCATCGTGGACCAGTGCTGCACCAGCATCTGCTCCCTCTACCAGCTGGAGAACTACTGCAACTAGCCAGCAGCACCCCCGTCCTGCCCCGCCCCCGAGGGCCCTAATAAACACCTTGAATGAGCCTGGGTGCTGTGTTCTGTGTGGGGAGAGCTGGGAGGCAGGGCACGACACCGGCCGGGGCCGCGGCTTCCGGGGGGCCCCTCCCCGAGCATCCCTCCTCTGTCCTCTCTGTGCCCTCTGCCTGCCCGCGGCCAGTGCCCCTCAGCTGGTGGACGCCTGCCGGCTGCCTGCAGCCCCTGCCCGGGGTGCGGGGAGGACCCCCCGGCCCGGGCTGCTTGAGGGCAGGGCTGAGAGGGGGCTGTGGGGTCTGCGGGCCAGGGGCTGGCTGGGAGCTGACATGGGACGGACATGCCAGTGACCCCTTCCTCTGTCCGCCAGAACCTGCTCTCGGGGCTGGTCCTCATGGACCCCCTTGGAGGGAAGTGACCGGGTGGGGGGAGGCAGGGGACAGAGAGAGGCACGGCAGGCTGCCCGTCTGGGCTTTTCCCTGTGTCCCCCACCGGCCTGCTTCTGGATGGGCCCCGGGCGGCCTCAGCCCCTGCCCGGATCCAGCCAGAGGACACCCTGGAGGAAGCAGGACAGGCTGGACAGCGCCCCGGAGCCCGGGGACCGGCTCAGACCGCCACAGGCCTGGGGCCCAGCGCTCAGAACATCCTGGCCTTGTCCCCACGGAAAACTGCAGCCCCCGGGGCCGGCGGGCAGCCGAGTCTCCCCGCCACCACAGCCCCACACGCTACAGTTGTCCCCAAAAGCGCCATTGGGGCCCGAGGACAGGGTCCCCCGAGGTCCTGGTCTTCAGCAGTCCTGACACCCCACTTCCTCGGCACACATTGCAGCCCGAGTGTCTCTGTGGGCACCTTGCCTAGGCCGCCACCTGGCACGCTGGAGCTGGCTGCGGCCTGGGAGGTCAGCGGCTGACCCTGACCCTGACCGCACCAGCCTGCCAGCTGCCCAGGCCAAACCAATCACGCCCTCCCCAAAGGCCGGCCGCGCTGGGCGGGGCCCCGGTGGCTACAGACCGCTGAGGCCAGCCCCGGGGCAGAAGCCCACCCTCAAGCTGGACGCCGAGCTGCCCGGCCAGGCCTCCGGACACCCCTCCCCGCAGCCCCGGGGCTCCATCCCAGGCCACCCCTCCCCACAACCACCTCAACATCCCCCGAGGGCCGTGTGCTGGGCTGGCAGCTAGCCCTACCCCTGGACCGGGGGGGGGGGGGCAGGGCTGAGTGAGTGGGTGGACGACCGGACCCTGGACCTCCCAGGGGAGGAGGGATCTGGGGTTTACAGGAATTGCTTCTGGGGACACCAAGGTATCCCCAGGAGCCGGGTAGAGAAAGGGGCACCCTGCCGGAGCTGAGGTACGTGAGCCCCACAGCCGGGGCAGGTGGGGTGGACGGGGCCAGCGGGGTCGGGGTGCCTTCAAGGCAGCGGTCGGCCGAGCCTGTGTCCAGCCGCCCTGCCAGCCAGCAAGACCCTGGGGAGGACCCCGGAGCGTCCCTCCCTCCCGGGCTAGCAAACTGTGGAGGGGGAGGCGGGGCCCTCAGGGGTCGAGGGCCACGTGGACCCTACCGCCTGTCAGTCCAGGTCCATGCCCGCCCCCCCTGGGAACCGGAGGAACAATGTCCTCCCGTGTCCTCGGACGCCGTCCGTCCGTGGACTGGGCTCTATGTGCCCACGGCGACTGCGTCCAGCCCTGTGTGGGGATCCACCTGCCCACCCCGGCGGAGGGCAGGGGAGGTGGGAGCTGCTCCCCCAGCCCCCACCCTGCCGGGCCCCCCGGCCCCTGGCGAGGAGGCCGGGACCTCCTAGGGCATGTCAGCGATTGCAGCTCCATGCACGCCCCATGTCACCGTGGCGTCACCGTGTCCCATGGGCTGTGTGGGGCAGGTGCTGTTGAACCCGCGTCTCTGACGGGGAGACTGAGACCAGGGCCCGGACACCTGTCCCCCTGCCGCCCTGTCAGAGTGGCTGCCTCTGGGCTGCAGCCCGGGCCTTACTTGCCGCCTGGCACCGGTGAGCTGACCCCCGGCCTGGCCGTGGGGCTGTTTGCCTTCTGTTGGCAGTAAATATTTACCACACTCACTGTCCTCCGAGCCCGAATGAACCTGAGGAGCACGGGGGACGCAGGGGTGCCTGGAGGGGGCCCCCTGCGCTTCAGGGCCTGGTGCCTGGGGGTCTGGCTGGAGAAGAGAGGGGGAGGCCAGGAACCAGCGGCCCGAGCTGCAGGAAAAGGCCCCCTGGCCGAGCCCGGGCTGAGCCTCTGCAGGTGTCTGTGTCCCACTAGGCCGTGAGGAGGGACCCCTGTGTCCCCACCTCGAGACGCCCCCCCCCCCCCCCCCCCCGCATGCAGGCCCCCGTGGGGAGTGGGTGGACATCGGTCAAGGCGGCTGGAGCTGCTATTTGCAGATGCGACCAGCAGAGGGCGCCAGAGCCACACGTCTGCCGCGCTCCGCTCGCGGGTGGCTGTCCGTGGTGGCCTTGCGGGTCTGCGGCCCGCCCGCGGCCCTCGCTGGCACGTCAGGGGGCGCCCGAGGGGCTGGCGCCCCGTCTTCTGGAGGCTGGAGGTTTAGGAGGCAGAGAGGGTGTCCCAGGTCCCAGCCCCTAGCCAAGCGGCACCCCGCCTCTCAAGGGTCCCGGCATCCAGGGGAGCAGCCAGACAAATGTGCTGGGCCCCCAGCACCCCGGGAAAGTCCCCAGTGAAAGTCAGAGGCCAGGGAAGTCCTCCGGGGTGCCTTCTCCAGCACCCCACGCCACGGCAGAGCAAACGCAGAAGGCAGCCAGGCCCGGCCTGAGCCTTTGCCGCGGGTGTGCAGGGCCCCGGGGAGCGGAGGTGGGGGGCCACCTCGGCCGCACAGGCCAGAGGCTCACGTGAGAAAGGGCTTCGGGAGGAGACCCCAGAACCAGGGCCTCAGGCAGGGGCTCGGCGGGACCAGCTCGTCCCTCCCCACGCCTCCCGTCTCCCCGCCTCCCTGCCCCCAGCGTGGAGAGGGGAGGGTCAGCCCCGGCAGGAATACGTCTTGGGGGCAGGGGTGGCAGGGGCCTGGGAACCAGGACATGGCGACCCGGTGTTGGGGCGCTGCCTCCCGCCCCCCGCCCCCCCCAGCCGCAGCACTGTTGTTTCTGGCTGAGGAGTAGGGACAGCGGGCCGTTGTTTCTGGCTGAGGAGCAGGGACAGCGGGCCGATTCCTTCGAAAGTGGAGGTGCCCCCCCATCGTCCCCCGCAGCCTGGTCCGGCTGTGCCGGCGCCGAGCCGGGCCCCCGCACCCCTCCGGCCTGCACCTCACCGTCCACCCCTAGGTGGCCTGCCAGGGGCACCCCGCCTCAGCTCAGACTCCCCGCCACCTGCCCTCTGCTGTTGTTGGGGGACCCCATTCCCGGGACAGGGTCCAGGGCCCCACAGACCCCCGGAACCTGGGCTCGGGGCTTCTCTGAAGGGTCAACCCTGGTCCCCACCGTCTGAGGCACTGGTCCCATGCGGACCAGGCTGCGGAGCCGTCGGACCCTGGCGGGGAGGGGCGCACATTCCTCCGGCCTCACGCTGACCCCCTGCCCAGCCCATCTGTGTTTGTGGGAAACGGAGCCAGCACCCGGCAGGCTTGCGGCTCGGGGCCGGTCCCGCTGCGACCCACAGCGCACTTTTGTTCTTCAAAGTCCATCCGTGCTTCAGAACTTGGCCCCGTTCTGGCCCGGTCTCGCTCGGGGCCACCCTCCCACACGCGAAGCCCCGATCTGGGGGCCTGTCCCTCCCCGGGCCTCCGGTGCTGGGCTGTGGCTCAGTCCACATGGTGGCGAGGGCATGGCTGGCATGAGATGAACCGGGGCGCCCTGAGGTGGACCTCTAGCCCCAAACCTATGGCTCTGCCACCCCGGCCGTGCCTGGCCGTGCCTGGCACACTCCCGAGGTCTGACACGCTCAGCCTGTCCAAGACACCTTCAAGGGGCAGAGGGGACGGAGTGGAAGGCAGGCTCCCTCCCCCAGGATCTGGAGAGTGGGGTGGTCCTGTCACCCGCCAGGGTGCTCCCCCAAGCCCAGCCCAACCAGCAGGAGGAGGAGGTGGGGGATTGGGGCCACCCCACCTCAGCTCCGGCCGCACGAGCAGAGCTCAGATCTGCAGAGGCCGGAGAGGCAGGCTCGGGGGCTTCCTGGAGGCGGCGGCTGTGTTCCCACACAGGCACCTTGACCTTGAGAAAGAGTCCACGTCGGGCCGTCACTGCCGGGGGAAAGAGCCCAGCCCAGGGATGGCTATGAGTGGAGCCCGAGTCCCCTCCCTGGAGCCACGGGCGGCGGTGCCCACACAGAGCGGAAGGCCCGGCTTTCTCCACCGCTGGGCATGGGCTGCCCCTGGCTGAAAAGGCGGGACAGGCTGAGGCGTGCAGGATGCAGGGGCCGGCTCTGAGGGACCTCATCTCCCCAGGTGTCGGGCCAGCTGGACCTTCCGCCCGCCAACAGCACAGGGCCGACGTGGGAGATGGTGGCCGGGCAGGCGGGCTCACGTCTCACGGTGCCGCTCATGGCTGTGTGGCCTTGGGGGGTCAACCTCTGGGCCTCGGTTTCCCCGCCCGTGAAAAGGAGCCGAAGGAGGGGCCAGCCCTTGGCTGCGGCGAGGATGCTGTGGGGGCCGTGGGCAGGGAGCCCCTGGGCCAGGATCCAGCCTGATGCACGCCCACTCCTCCCCAGGGGACAAGCTGGGCAGTCGCAAACTGCCCCGTCGGCCACCGCTCAGAGCCTCGTCCCCCGTGGGCCAGGTGTGTGGCTGGGGTGTGGGGAAGGCCGAGGGCTTCAGGCCACCTGTCCTGACTCGTCTACTTCTTGCCTGGTGTCTCCGCAAGTCACTTCCCTTCTCTGGGCCTGAGTGACGAGCGGACAGCTCTGAGGGCTGTTTCCCACCGGATGGTCATGGGCAAGAGGAAGCGGAGGATTCTTCCAAGGTACAGCAGTGTTCCCATGGCCGCCAGGTGTGACCGGCCCCCAGGTGTGGCCCGTGGAGGTGTGACCAGCCTCCCAGGTGTGGCCCAGGCTGCGTGATCAGCCCGCAGGTGTGGCCGGGGCTGGGTCGCAGAGGGCTCACAGCCTGGACGGAAGGAGAGAGGGTGAGGCCTGCCGGTGGTAGGGTGGGAAGGAGGCGCAAGGCCAAGGCACGACTTGGGGGCTCCCTGCGCCGGAAGCCCCTCGAAGGGGCGGGGCCTCGGCAGCGCTTCGAACCCCAGCCCAGCAGCCAGCGAAGCGGGGGCGGGAGGAGATGCCCCGCCTTTCGGCCTCCTGCTCCCGGCGGCACAGGCTCTGGGTGGCGGATGGAGGGGACTCTGCAGGCAGGTGTGCGAGGACGGCCGGGGCCCGCGCTTCGGGGCCACCTCACTCGCCACCGGGAGCAGGTAGCAGCGAAGGCTGATGGGCATTCACTCTGCACCGGCCCCGAATCTATGGGCTTTGAACCCGTGAGGTCCCAGGGACACGGAGGTGGCTGACTCGTACGGGGCCTGACAGTGTGGAGCTCTCGGGATGGGGGTTCTGTGTTGCTGCCGCCTCCTCTCTCATCCCCAGGTTTGGGAAAGAGCCCAGGTGTTAATTATCCTAAGCGGAATAGCGACCGGTAATAGGAAAACCTGAGGCTTTCAGGGGCCGAGGCTGCACTTCTCCAATCGGCCACAAGGTGTCAGGCTCCGGCCAGGTTTGAGGGGCTTGGCTGGGGGGCTGCGTTCAGAGGGAGCCCACCCTTGCTATCTCAGGGTCCCCCACCTGCCCCAGCATGGGGTCCCAACATCCTGCCCCCGAGCCCCTCAGTAACATATCTGATTTTATTCTAAAGCAAACAGAACACAGTCCTTCTAGGTCCCAGAATACAACAGAAGCTTCTGGAAAGTGTCCCAGGTGTAACTGGTGGCTTTGCGCGTCCACTTGGCCACGTTCCCTGGGTGGAACCCCACAGCGGAGGACACCCCTCAAGCCTCCCGCTCCCCGCTCTGGAATGCCAGGGTGGAGGCAGATGAGAGCCTCAGATCCGAGCGCAGAGGTGCAGAGCCCGCGTGTACCCCACATTGCCGGGGGCCTCCTCTCGTGGGGAGGAACGGGGTCGTTTTGCCCCCCAGTCCTCTCTGCAGGGCGCCCCAAATTCAGTGCCTGGGACCTTTGGGCCGTGAGTCGCTGTAATTCCAGAAGTGGCCACGGGGTGGCAGCACGAGGCCGCTGAAGCGGCCAAGCGGCGGCAACCGGGCGTTAGCGATTTGTGGGAGTACTCTAGTTTTCTCTTGCTAAGTGGGGACCCAACGCGAACCCCAGGACGGAATGGCCCTCTCCCAGGCCCACGGCGCAGTGAGGTGACAAGAATTTTGTTACGAGACGTCCCTCACCCCTGCAGCCCGTTACTCACTTTGTGTGCCCTTCACTCCCCTGTACCTGCGTGTCCCCCCGGGAAAATGACGGACTGTGGTGCTGAGGGTCTGAGCCTCCAACCCTCATGCCTCTAGTCCTGCCTCTGGCGCCAGGGCCCCCCTCCCGCCCTCCGCGGCCTGGCCACCTCCCCTGGAGTCCAGCACACCCCATGCAGGAGCACTCTGGCTCCAAGACTCTGGTGGGCTGGGAGGTGACCACAGGGGTGAGCCCCGTGGGGCGGGGTGGGGAGCAGGAAGCTCCTCGTTCCTGTTCAGCCTGGGGACCCCGCTCTGTGGGCCTCTCGTCCGGCCAGGGGTCGGCCCTCCACTCTCCCTAACCCCACCTGCAGCTTGGGAAGCCCCGGCCAGGTCTCCCGATGGGGGCCTGGCAGTCACTCCTCGGGACACTGGGCACCTTGCAGACACTCCAGGGGATGCCAGGGCTGCAAAGCCGGCAAGCCACAGGCCCTGAGCGGAGCCAGGGCCAGCGGGAGCAGCGGCTGCTGCACCCCAGCTGCTGCACCCCGAACCCCATGTGTCCTGGGCCTGGCTCCGGGCCTTCAGCCTCCCTCGTCCCTCCCCACCTGCCCGCCCCCCGTGGAGTGCTGTGGCCCCCCGACATCTGCATCCTGTTTGGCACACCCCAGACAAATGTGACTCCCCTCAGGGCTGACTGTCTCCCCCTCCGAATGCCCTGTCCCTCCAGCCAAGCGGACAAAGGGAGAAGTGACCCCTGGGCCAGGCCGGTGGTGGTGGCCGGAGTCAGGCAAACCCACGGGGGAGCAGGACGCGGGGGGGGGGGGCGTGCGTGTGTGACTGGTGGTGGCCTTCTGCCTGTCAATGCAGCTTTGCCTCCCGCTCCCCCTGCAGGCCTGGGGAAGAAGTTTGAATTCCCAGTGAGACTTGGTCCCACCGGGTGGCAGGTCCCTGTGGGCCTGGGCCCTCCCCGGGCTGCTGCAGCCGGGGCCCGAGCCTTAGCTGCAGGGTCAGCCGGGCTCCAAGGGCACGGTCCTCGAGCACCTCGCCCCACTCCTGTAGGCGGGGGCCCTTTCGGGGTGTGGCTGGTGGAGGGGGAAAGCTCCCAGGGGGGTCCCCCACCTCCAGAAGGAGGAACGACCTGGCCGCACCGTGCTGAAGCTGCGTTGGGGTCCCCCAAAGTATGACTTTTCTGACTCTGCCCCCATTTTGCCCGTGCCATGCTCACCCACGTTCCGGGTGCCAAGTGTCAATCCAGCGAAGCCCTGAACCCCCCAACCAGCCCCCCGCCAGTCCCACCTCCCGGCTGGCGGGATCGCTTCCGGCTTGTGCCATCACCCGCAAACCCCCTTCAGCTGGGTTCGGGGTGGGCCGACCTCCGCCCCCCACGCTGTGCCCGGGCGTGGCGAGGTGCCCCAGCCAGCCGAGCAGGTGCCCTAACCTGGGGGGCTCGAGCCAAGGCATGGAGAGGGCAAAGGAGCGACTTCGGTTGGCACTTGGGCAGGCGTGGGGTCGGTGGTGGTGCTGCCCCCCGGTTCCGACCCGCTATCCACACCCTGAAAACTCCCTTCACCCTCTGCAGCCTCTGCCTTGTTCGCTGGCTCCTCTCCCGCGCCCGCCGGGCCGGGGGGCCCGGGCACCCCAGCCAGAGCGCCCCCTGCTTGGGTGGTGACTGCTAACGTCAGCCTGGCCGGCGGACCCCTGACCGGGCCGTGGGGGCAGAGTGCCCTGGGTCCCCGGGACTGTCGCGGGCTCCTCGTCCCCCGCCCAGGAGCTTCGGGGACGGTGCAGGCACTGGACCTCGTCAGGCAATGGACCTCGTCCTCGCCCACACGGCCCTGTGTCCCGGCACGGGCGGCCGGGGGCTCGGGGCAGCCGAGGGTCCGGTGTCTGCAGGAGGGAGGAACCTCTGCCCCCGAGGAGGGGACAGGAAAGGCAGGTGGCTGGTGAGGAGACGTCGCAGGCTTTTGCGAGGGGCTCAGCTTCCCCCCGCTGACCGCAGGCCGGGCCGGGCGGGGCGGCCCCTCCCAGGAGCGCATAGGTTTCTGCGTGAAAAGCTTCCTTTTGCTGAGCCCCCCGCCCCAGTCCCCACCGGCGACAAGCAGGAGACCATGCAGACAGGCCAAGGGCCCAAGATTTCGAAGCAGTTTTTTTAATACCATTTAAAAAGTCAGGCTTCCCTGTCCCCCCCCCGCCCCACACACACACCCACAACCAGAGTCCCAGCATGCGGCCGAGGAGGAGAGGGAGGTCGGCCGGGTCGTGCCCCCTGACACCCACAGCTGGACGAGCCCAGCTTCTCCCCGGGGCCCAGGCTCCGCTGGCGCTCGTGGGGAGGGGTCCACGCCCCACAGCTGCTAATCCCCCACCGCCAGCCACTGCCCAGCACAGAGCTGTGTCCTCTGCCTCGCGTCCACCAAGGCAGGAGTGTCGGGGACAAAGGTGGTCCCAGGGCTGGCCTGTGTGTGCAGCCCCACGCCTGTGCCCAGGGAGGGGGCAGCCGTCCGACAGAGGGTCTCCGGCCTTCCCAGGCCTGGCTGCTGGGAAGCCCAGCTGTCCGTGGACGGTGGGCCGGGGGGAGGGGGTCCTCGCACTTGGCAAAGGCAGAGCTCACAGGGACAGATGGGGGGAGCCACCCCAGGCCTGACGAGGTGGCTGACCCACAGGCCTCCCCACCCAGCGGCCAGGGCACGGGAGGGGACGGCTCGGGCTTGGGGGGCCTCTGGCGTAGAGGTCACCTTCAGAACACTTTGTGTTTCCCCAGGGGTCGCAAGGTCACGGCCGAGCTCCGGGAGGAGGCGGACCGCAGCCCCCAGCTCCAAGGCCCGGCAGAGCAGAGTCGCCCGGCCCGAGCCGCCGAGAACCCAGCCCGGAGGCCAGCCGCTGCTGCCTGTGTCCCAGGCGGTCCCCACGCCCACGGATCCGAGACCCGCGGCCAGCCCCGGCCCCACAGAGGTGAGCGTCTGCAGCCAGGCAGGCTCGAGGCACCCTGTCGCCCTGTGCACGTGCTCTGTCCCTGCAGGGCTCTGCCTGCTCAGCTCGGAGGAGGCCCAGGGGCGGTTCAGCCCGGGGCGGAGGGGGTGGGGGGCTCCTACGAGGAGCTGAAGCTCAGTGAGGCTGGGGTGCGTCCAGAGTCACATAGCCGGGGGGGTCTCCCATCCGGGGGGTGGCTCCAGGCGCCTCGCTGGCTCCCTGGGGTCTCGAGTGTGCAGAGCAGGCTCCCTGCAGTCTGGGTGGCCGGGGGGAGGTCCTCTCAGGTGCTCCTGGTGGAAGGCCAGAGGAGGGGACCAGCCTAGGCGAGAAAGCAGGGGTCAAGGAGAGGGCAGAGCCGAGGAGGGGGAAGAAAGGGGAAGAGGAGAGGGAGCACTCCCGAGTTAGGGAGCAATCAGGGACCCCAGGAAAGCTGGGGCCTGTGTGGCCTGCGCCCTAACCTGGGTCGCTGGCTCTGGGGTCTCACACCAGTGCCCTGACCTCTCTGTGTCCCCATTTGTGGACCTGGGGGACGGTCCTCGGCCCTCCTGGTCGTTCAGAACTGTGAAGAACCAGCGAGACAAGGACCAAAGGGAGAGGCGAGCTGAGCCCCCAGGAGGCCTCACGGCGCCTGTGGCGACTTCACCGTGCTGGAGGCGGGGGTCCTGCCTGTGAGTGGGGGTGGGGGTCACCACAAGGCCTGGGGGCCGGAGCGGCCTTGGATCTGGAGCAAGCGCGGGCGGGGACCGCAACGTTTACGGACCAGGTGTGGGTGTGGGGCGTGGGCTGGGGCGTCCTGAGGGACACTCAGCCCGCGGTCTCGGGGCAAGCTGCGTGTGTGCGAGTGGGGTGGCTCTGTGTCCCCGTGCCTGACCCCAGAGCAACAGAGGCCACCTCTCAGGGCCTGTCGACACGAAGCCACCCTGCAGGTGACCCCCCCCGGCCTGCGTGTCCATCTCGGACACAAGCCAAGAACGTTTTTTTTAAGCTGTCTTTAGGTCAGACACTAAATCAAATGGTCCAATGGTGGCCTCATCTGGGTCCCACCACTGTGTGAGCAGCCCAGACGCCTCCCCCGCGCCCCCACCCCAGCCCAAACGTACTTTTGTACTTTTGGCTCCTGGTTTGTTGACCAGTGGCTGGTGGCGCCTGTGACTCGGGCCTGTGACTCGGGGGCTGGTGCTGTGCGACGAGTCCTGCTGGCCTCTGCTCGGCCTTCGGTCGCCTGCTTCCAGAGGAGGTTCGGTTGGATGGGGCGTCTCTCCCAGACCCCAGTGCAGGTCAGGGTGTCCCGAGCAGGCACCCCGAGGGTGAGGCTGGGTGCTCACGGCTGGGGAGGGACCGGGGAGTGCACGAGGCCGGGAGCGAGGTGGCCGAGGCGCAGGCAGGGCCGGGCTCAGGGGTGAGCGAGCGCCGTGGGCCACGGGGCGTCTTCCGAATCCGGTGCGGGGGTCTGCGGGGAGCTGGCGCCGCCGCAGGGCTGGGGTCCTCGCCCGCCGAGCTCTGTGCTAGAGAGACCCCGGCCCCACAAGACAATCGCGTCGCTGGCAGGTCCCTTCCCGCCGTGGGGGCCGGAAGCTGCAGGGGTCACAGGCGGCCCTGGCCGGGGGCGGCCGTGTGACCTGGATCCACTCCCGCCAAGCCTGCCCCTCCGGCCACACTTTTGACTAAATAAGGCAAAGGTTCTTAGCGTGTGCCCCCCCCACCGCCCCAGGGCTCAGCGTGGCCCCCCAAGATGGCCTCAGCCTTCCTACCTCTGAGGTCCAGGCACGAGTCTCCAAGCACCAGGCAATGGCCTCTCCAGGGCAGGCGCCTCTGGGGGTACAGAAAGCGGGGTTGGGGTGGCAGCCCCCAAATGAGCCGTCTGAAGCGGGGCACTCGCCCCCCCCCACATCCCGCCCACCCCCAGTCTGGGCAGAGGCCCTGCCGCAGGACTGCAACCTGCTCTGGGCAAACGGGGACCCCGTCCGCAGGCAGACACAGCTCGAAGGCTCCCCAGCCCCAAATTCACAAGTCACCATGGAGTGGGGAGCAAGCCCAGCACAGGAGGCCCCCGGCCCAGGCTCCCCGCTCCCTCCCTCCTGCGGGCTCCCCGAGCAAGCGGGCCGTGGAGGGGGAGGGGGCAGGCCTGGGGGGGGGGCCAGGCCAGATGTTCCTGCAACGGACACGGGGTGATTGATGTGGGCTGGAATGTGAAGGGGGAACATTCCCCACGTGCCTTGGCCTCTGGTGGAAGGCGGGCTGTTTTCCCGCAGGCGGGGGTGGGCGCCCCTCGGGCCCGGGCTGCAGGGACAGGGCCGGCCAGCCAGCCAGCGGGTCCTCACACCTGTCCGATGGCATTAACCCCTGCCTTCCCAGTGCCAGGCTCTGAGCTGAGCCCCTGGTGGCTGGGGTGACGGCCCGACCGGGACCGCACCTTTCTGCTAAGTCCCCAGCAGTGAGCACGGTCCGGCAGCTCCTCAAGACCCCCCTGGGGTCACGATCACGCACCCCCAACATGGTGCAATCCTGAGGGGTGGCCCTGAGCCCAGCCGCGGGGCCTCAGGTCTGGCTGGGTTCAGCGTTTGCCCGACGGAAATGGACTCTCCTCGCGGCCGGCGCGGGGCAGGGAGCCGTCCCCGGGAAAAGGCTCAGAAAACGAAAGGAGGGCGCTGGCGCCCCCGCACCGGGCAGCCGGCCCCCCATCTCTGCCCCCCGCCTTTTCCTCCTCTTCCTCATTTCCTTCTTCCCTCGTTTCACACAACCGAAATTGGTTTCGCTGCAGTTTGGGGCCCGGGCAAGGCCCGGGCTGCGCTCGCGGAGCGCGGGGGCGGCGGGGGTGCCCGCCGGGGGTGCTCCCGGGCCCCCAAGCCGAGCCGGGGACGAGCCTGCCCGCGGCTTCGCCTAGGCTCGCGGCGCGGGAGCGCGTGGGCCGCGGCGGCGGGGAGCCCGCGGGCCTCCTCGGCGGCGGCGGCCGAGCGGGGTGCGGGGACCCCAGAGCGCCCGGGGAGCAGCGCCCCCGTCGCGGCCCAGCGGCTCTCGAACTTCTCCCTCCACCCGCCGGCCGCTGAGCCTCGACCACAGAAACGCTCTCGGTGGCGGGAAGGCCCCCCAAAAAAAAGAAAGAAAGAAAAAAAAAAAAGAGCGGCAACGTCGCCCCCAGCGCGCGCCCCGCCAGCCCCGCGCTCTGCGCCCGCGCCCCGCGTCCCGGGGAGGGCGCCCCTGCTCCGCGCGTCCCCAGGCCAGTGGATCCTCAACGGCGCGCGGCTTTCCCGGCCCCGTGAGCCTGGCCTCGCGAATGCAGACCCGTCCCGGCCCACGCAGCAGCCCCCCGCTCCCCTAAACACAGACAGGAGGTTTTCTTTCTTTCTTTCTTTTTTCTGGGATCCTTAAGTTACAGCTTTGCTCCCTGTTTTCCCCGCTTCCCAGGTCACAGTTTTCTTAGACATTAATTTCCCCGAACCTCGGAAACTCCTCAAGCCCCCAGTGGCTTCCCCAAGTTTCCACTAGTGGCCCTGGGTCCCCAAACTCACTGGGCGTTTTCCCCCGGACTCTTAACGCTTTGCGCACCCCCTCCAGGTCCTGCGGTCGCTGACCGCTTTGCCTGGCTCCCCACAATGTCGCCGGTGCCTTTCTGGCACTTACGCATTGGTCCCAAAATATTAAGTAGAGCTTTTTTCTTGTGGCCCCATAATTTTAGACCTTAACTACAGGGTCTCCCAAGCTTCTGTCCCTGTTCTGACACCCCCACACCCAAGCCCTGTTCCCCCCGGCTCCCCGCAGTTTCGGACCTTACCTCGCTGAGTTCCACAAAATTATTGGGAACGTGACCTGGGTTCCCTAAATTGCACACAAAGAATCCCAGGTCCCCCAACACACTGAGCACATTTCCCAGAACTCTGAGGACCTCACTTCCTAAGCCCCCGCCACGATTTAGGCGTTTACCCGCAAACTCACCAAGCGCTTTTCTGATGCGCAAAGCCTGCACGAATTTCCTGCATCCCACAAAACCCAGAGGGTGACTCCTGCTCCCCAAAACTCCTTGTGCGCTTTTTTTTTTGTGGGCCATGGAGTTTGGGGCATTCATTTCCGGGGCTCTCTAGGCTTCCCGGCCACTGCTCAGTGTCCCTCACATGTAGACACTGTCGCCCAGGCCTCCCGAACACGCACTGGGCAGTTGCCCGAGATGCGAGATGTATTCGGTTGACACTGTGGGTTACCCAGGGTCCCCCCGTTTCTCACATGGTCTCCCAGGTCCCCTGGGCCAGACCCCCACACACTAAAACACCCCGTGCACACAGCCCGTGCTTGTCACGCCCGGCTGTGTGGAGTGTCTCCAGTGACCAAAGATTCTAGACGTTTTCTCTCCGTCATAAACATTTTGAATTCTGAAACATTCCCTGGGCCCCCCTAGCTTACTGACAAGGACCCGGGTTTTCTAAAATTTGGACACTCATTCCAAATCCTAGGACATCCCTGGACCCCTTTCCTGATCCCCGATATTGGGACCTACTGACTCCTTTCAAATATTAGACATTTCGCTGCAGGCCCCCCAAACACATTCGGTGTGACCCCTGGGTCACAGAAAGACACTGATTTCTTGGGCTCCAAAGCTTCCCACGCACATACAGAGTCACCCCAAATTTAAGCAACATTTCCTGGGTCCCTCACACGCTGCTAATGTCCCGTAGGTCACCAATTTTGGACACCGTTTTTCCAGGCCCCGCGACTCAGGAACTCAATCCTTTTTTCCGTAAAAGTTAGATATCGACCCTCAGTTCTCCCGAGGACTTTGAGCAACTTCCCTGGGCCCCCAGACTCAAAAATTATTTTCCCGGGGCCTCGAAATTGAGGTACCGTCTCCCAGCCCTCCAAAATAAATTGAGATTTTTTTCCCTTCTCCATAAAACAATTGAGCTTTTTTGGAATATCGATTTATGGGTCGACCAACTCTATGAACATTGCCCCAAGTCCCCCTAAATTTAGGCAATTTTCCATGGGCCCCCCAAAATGAAAATGTCCAGGGCTGAAAAATATCCCCAGACCCTGGAAACGCCAGGCAGCCCCGGCCTGCGTCCTGTGAACCGGGAACCCTGAAATTTCGCTGTCAATCTCCACTGAACAATTTCCAGGGACACCCAAAACCTGGGCGACGTTTTACAAGGGTTCCCCAAATGCAGACCGTGCCCAGGAAAAGAGAATATTTCTTCCTGCTCACCAAAAAATAAGCCTACAGTAAATGAAATGAATTTAAAAAATCAGGCTAGAAAGGCCACTGATTTTCTGCATTCCCCAAATGTACTGATCACACCCCAGGTCCCCCGCCCCCCAATTTAGATCGTGTTTCGTGAGCCTCTGAGGGACATTGAGAATTTTCCCCGAAGCCACCACAATTATGGAAGCAGCTTTTCTTGAGTGCCCAGGCCGTGAACTTGCATTTCTAAATTGTGTGAAATTAACCTCTACTTTCCTTCACCACGTGGAGATTTTGCCTAAAGCTCCAATGGGTCTATTGTTTCCTCCCCTCAATTTTAGAAAATGTGTCTCTCGGGTCGCCCCCAAGTTCCACATCGAGAATTTCTCTTGAGTCACTCAAAATATTACTTTCCCCAGGAGCCACCTGGGATCCCCGCAAGCCCGCTGACCAAAATGCTGGGTTCCCCAGTGCTGGACCGGGATCCTCCGTCGCCCAGTTGCATGGAGCAGTTTCCCCTGATCCCCCAAAGCTGGGCTCTATTTTTCTGGAGTCTCGAATTTAGTCGTTAATCACAGTCCCACATCCCAGGGCCTCCCCTGGGTCCCCTACTTGAGGACACTCATTCTCTCGGCCTGCAAATAAGACAGAGCTGCGGCTCGTCCCTGATTTCTGGCATTGTCCTTGGGCCGCCAGCCGCCCTCCGCAGCCCCCAGTCCCGCGCAGGGCGGGCTCTGATCTCGGGCTTCTCTGTGTCTCCCACGAAAGTCCCGGAGCCCCTCGGATTTGCAGAATTTCTGCGTCCCCAAGCACACTTGGCCCGACTACGTGTCCGCCAGGACGTCGGCAGACCTTCTCCCGCGTCCAGGAAAACGACTGGGCATTGCCCCCAGTTTCCCCCAAATTTGGGCATTGTCCCCGGGTCTTCCAACGGGCTGGGCGTTGCCCCCGGACATTGGGGACTGACGGCGCCCGGGGTCTCGCTCACCTTCAGCGCTGTCCGCCGCCGGCCGCAGAGCGCTGTCTCCTGCCTCGGCTCCCAGCGCGCCCGCGGACGCAGCCTCCAGCCTCGCGGTGAGCTCCCCGCCGCCTCCACGCCGCAGCGCGGCTCCTGCCGGAGCCCCTCGCCGTCCCGCCGGGGCCGGCGCTCGCCTCGGGCAGCCGCCCGGGACACAGGCGCGGAGCGCGGGAACCCGCTGCGGGCTTTGCCGCGCTGGGCGGCCGTGCTCCTTGGGACCCGGCGCCCCGACACCGGCGCCGCTTTCGTTCGTTCTTTGCAAAGATCGTAACTGCGGGGAAAGCGCCTTGGCGGCCCCAGAGCGGGGCGGGCAGGGCGCCGGGTCGGAGGGACGCCGCAGAGAGGCGCACGGCGCTCGCGCGGCACTGCGCGGCGCCTCCAGCCCGCGGGGCAGAGGACTCGGGGAGGCGCGCGCGGAGCGCGGGCGAGGTGATTGATGGCGGAGCGAGGGGGCGAGCACGGCCCAGGCTTCCGCCGGCGGCGGCCCCTTCGCTCGGAGAGGCGCGGGCGGCCGGGGGTGCGGGGAGCGCGCGGCCGCTGGGGCCTATGCGTGGTTTTGAGTTAGTAAAAGCCACTTCTTACATCGTCCAAATTCTCCAGGAGATGGTTTCCGCAGCCCCCCAAATTATCGTGGTGGCCCCCGGGGCTGAACCCGAATCTACGCTAGCTTAGTCTAGCGCCCTGAGGATGGGGAGACCATTATCCGGATTTTTTGGGTGGGCCCCAAAGGCGAGCTGCTTAGACGCGCGCCGGGGCGCTGGGTCGTGCAGGTAGCATTTGTGTGGGGTTCCCCCCCCTGCCCCTCTCCCCGGCGGGCGCAGCCTCGGCAGGCCCCCCGCCTGGCCCACTTTCGAGTCGGGTCCCCACGGTCGCACCTGGCGGCCGCCGTGACCACTACCTGGCTCCCGCGCCGCACTGGGGGACGCTCGGGCTGAGGCTGCGGCACGAGACGCCGCGCCTGCTCGGGCAGGTGGAGGCTGCGCGCTCTGCGCGCGCCCAGAGACTCCCCCCTTCCCCACACTTCCCAGCGGGACTGGAGGACCCCCGACCCACGCCGAGACACCTGCGCCCTTAGTGCCACAGGGCGCCCCCGCCGCGGGTCGGGGAGCGGCGTGCCCTGTCACCGCTAGGGCCCGGGACACAGCTCTGCGACCCCCGCGCTGGAGCGCAGGGATCCCCGGAACCCGAGGCGGGGTCCCCAAACACTTTACAATGGTGATTTGGGACTTCTCGCACACTCTGCCGCTCCCTGCCCCCAATCCAATCTCGCCCCCGCGCACCCCACGGCCCCCCCACACCACCGCCTCCCGGGGCCCCGGGGCCCCGAAGCCCGCGCCCCCCTCCCCCTGGCTCGAGTTGCGGGGGCGGTCCGGGGGCGGGGCGAGGGCCCGGCGGGCGCCCATTGGCGCGGGCTCGAGGCCAGAGGGGCCCGAGCGGGCGCCGCGCCGCGGGGTGGCGCGGCTATAAGAGCCGGGCGTTGGCGCCCGGAGTTCGCCTGCTCTCCGGCGGAGCTGCGTGAGGCCAGGCCGGCCCCCGGCCCCCCCTTCCGGCCGCCCCCGCCTCCTGGCCCACGCCCGCCCGCGCTCGGCCCGCCAGCGCCTCCACCGGGCTGGCGGCCCCGCGTCGACGCCGTCCGCAACGCTGCTGACCCCCGTCTCGGGCGCCGTCGGCGGGGTCGCGCTCCGCCGGGCCTGCGGATTCCCCGCCGCCTCCTCTTCTATCTACCTCAACGCCCGTCCCGCTTCGCCCGAGGAGGCGGCCCCCCCCGCAGGCAGTCCGGCCCGCAGGCCGCCGGCGTCGTCATCTCCCGCGCTGCCCGCCCCAGCCCTCCCCGGTGCGCAGCTCGGCCGCTCTCACTCGTCGCTGCGTCCCGAGCGGCTCGGCGCTGTCACCACTGCCCCCCCGAGGTCCGGGTTCGCGACGGCCGAGGGCTCCGTCGGCCCAAACCGAGCTGGGTGCCCACGGCCCGGGTGACGCCTCCACTCCGCCCCCCCTCAGCGCCGCCCCCGGCCCCCGACGTTGCGCCCTTTCCTTCGCTTCTCTTTGCTCCCCCGTCCCCCTCTCCGGCCTCTGGTCCCGGCCCCCCGCTCTCTTTTCTCCCGCAGCCTTGCCTTCGCTCCCTCCCGTCCCCCCCAGCTCCCGCGCCTCCAACTCCCGCCCCCCCTTCAAGCCCGCCCTCGCCTCCACGGTCCCGAAGTGGATTAATTATACGCTTTCTGTTTCTCTGGACTGTTCTCTCCCGCTGTGCGCCTGCCCGCCTCTCGCTGTCCCCTCTCCCTCTCGAGCCCTCTCTTCGGCCCCCCCCTTTCACGTTCACTCTGTCTCTCTCACTATCTCTGCCCCCTTCTATCCTTGATACAACAGCTGACCTCATTTCCCGACACCCTTTCCCCCCCTAAAAGTACAACATCTAGCCCGCCCCAGCCCCCAAGACGGCCCGCCCCCCCAAACAATCAGACGATTTTCACCCCCCCCAAAAAAAGCCATCCCCCCGTTCTGCCGCGTCGCACATTCGGCCCCCGCGACGCGGCCAGAGCGGCGCTGGCAGAGGAGTGCCCGGCAGGAGGGCCAACGCCCGCTGTTCGGTTTGCGATGCGCAGCAGGGAGGTGGGCGACGGCGGTGCCGACTTCCAGGTAAGCGCCCCGCGGGCTGGCGGGCGGCGGGAGGTCGCGCCGCGCCCGGGGTGCGGGGCTGCGGGTCCGGTTCCCCGTCGCGAACCCCGAGCTCTCTGTGCTCTGCGCCGTGGCGGGGGTGGGGTGGGGGCTTCGGGAAATGCCGAGAGAGGTGTGAGCCGTCTGCAAAGGCGACTTCCTGGTCGGTTTTTGGGTGCGGGGTGGGGGGGGGAGGCGGTTGTTGCAGAAAGTTTGCGATTTGTGCCGTTCGGGGGGGCGGGGCCGTCCCCCAAGGGTGCTGGGTAACGAGAAGGGGCGCGAATCTCAGAAACCCACCCTGGTATGTTGACTCTGTGCCAGCGAGACCGAGAGGAAACGGGGTGGGCGGGGCCAGGATGGAGCGAGGGGGGCCGAGTTGGCAGCAGAGTCGTGCCAGACGCCACATTTGCAGTATCCCCCCCCCCCAGCTCCCCTCTCTCTGTCCCGAACGTTTCCAAGCGAGATTCTGGGGAGAGGGGCTGTTCTGCGCTCAGAAAGGCAGGAGCGTGCAGCTCGGAGAGGGTGACCGCCCCTGCTTCGTGGGCGGACACGTTTGCACACAAGGGGCTGGAAAGCAGCCCCCTCCCCGCCCCCACTGCACTGTGCTGACTTGGGCTGGGGGTGCAGAATGAGCCCCCCCCCTTCCCCTCCCCTCCCCCCGTGGTACTCTGCTTAGGGACGGTCCAGAGCTAACTGTTGGGGGTGCAGGAGAGAAGGGACTGGCTGGAAGCAGGGAGGGGGCGGGAGCAAAGGGGCGGGGGGAGTGGTCAGCAGGGAGAGGGGTGGGGGTAGGGTGGAGCCGGGACTGGGAGGAGCCCGCTCAGACATAAAAGCTGAGGCACTGACCAGCTTGGGGACCGGACTTTAGCTTCTCCTGTGAGGCAGTCTTCCAGTCTTCTCTGCTACTTCCATCTCCTCCAGCCCCAGGAGCCTCCTGTCCAGCTGCAGGTAACCAGAGCTGCTGGGCGAGAACCCCAGTGCCCTGCCGCTCCGGCCGCCGACCCTGCGCCGCGGCGCCCGCGGCTGCGGCTCAGCCACTGCCCGGGGCGCAGCCCCTGCGCCCTCTCGCCTGCCCGCCCGGGCGCTCTTGCTCACCTGCACGTCTGCATGCCTCTCGTCCAGCCTTGCGTTCCCTGCTGGTGCCCTGGACTGGACCCCACCCTGGATGGAGCTGCCGCTCGGCGGGTGCCGAGCCACTAGCTGGCCCCGCTCGCTCTTAGAATTTGGCAGTGGAGGCAGCAGGGAGGGCAGCCGGGGCCATTCCAGAGCGGCAGGAGGTGAACGAGGTGGCACTTTAGTTCCTTCCCTGCAGCCGGCCACCGCTCTTTAGCGAGCTTCAGCAAGTGTGCGCTCCCCTATCCCCTCACCATCCCGACTCATGGCTTCGAAACTGTCCCAGCCGGCGAGCAGCAGCCGCACTCCAGGCTGGGAGGCCGGGGCCGCTGGCCGCCCCTCTGCTGGCCGGTGCGGAGCCCGGGAGGGGCAGCTCGCCCTGCCCTCGCTCGGGTAGCCTCGGGCTGCCACTGGGTTCAGAGGCCCTGGGCCATGACTGTGCCCCCAAAAGGGGCTCTCTCCTGTAGAGGGCAGGCTGGGGCTGCCTGCTTGGGAGGGGGGGCTTCTCCTTGTGGGAGGGGCAGGGCAGCTCGCCGTGTCTAAAGCCCCCCACTCCTCGCTCCAGGGCTGTTGGGGGTGTGTCTTAAGGACACTCCCCTCCTTCCGAATTGGGTGCCGAGGGACATGGCGTCCGGCCTCCAGGTGGCCTCGCCTCTTCCCTCCAGCTGCCCTGGGTGCAGTTTGGCACCCCAAACTGGGAGAGGGCCTCATGGTCCCCGAGGGGCTTCGAAGTCCTTGGCCCCGGCTGTCGTGATGCCAGGCTTGGAGAGGACGCTTTCGGCTCTTCGGCTCGTGTTGGCCCCGGGGCGGGCTGGAGCTGGGGGCCCGGGAGGTTCAGGAGAGCGAGGTCCTTGGGTGTGGGCGGCACCCCCGTGCTACCATGGGATCCTGAACCGTGCTCAGCCACAGACGCAGGGCAAACGGGGCTCGGGGGAAGGGGGAGGCAGTGGGGCGGCCCAGCAGGACCCCCCGCCGCTTTGGGAGGAGGGGTCGGTCTCCTGGGTTACTCACTCTCCGTGGTGGGGTGGGGCCGTCTGCCACCCTGGCTGGCAGTGGGAGACCCAAGGAGTGGCCACTGCCCTGTCTGGCCCCACCCTCATGACATCATAGGATGGAGGCCAGGTCCGGTGCCCAACACTGAGCCCCTGAGATAATGGCAACGGGGATGGTCAGAGGTGTGCTTCCCACGCACCCCGCCTGCCCGCCTCGGCGGTTAGGACCCAGTGCTTGTCCTCAGAGCAGTCCCGCCGAGGAGAAACCCCCGATTTACAGCCCTAACGGAACTTTACGTCTGGACGTGGCTCGGCTGGTGTCCCCGGAGGAAGCTGGCCGGCCCCTTCGCCGGCCTCGCCTCTTGGGGAGACCCTGGCTGGCGGGGTGGGTGGGGCTCACTGCCTCCTCTCTCCGCAGACCACCATGGAGCTCCCGATGCCGAAGTCGGTGCTGGTGGCGCTCGCCTTCTTGGCCTTGGCCTCGTGCTGCCTTGCTGCTTACCGCCCCAGTGAGACCCTGTGCGGCGGGGAGCTGGTGGACACCCTCCAGTTTGTCTGTGGGGACCGCGGCTTCTACTTCAGTAAGTAGCTTGGCCGGGGCGGAGGGGTCTGGGGGAGGGGCGCACACAGCAGATGCCCGAGTCTGCCTTCCTGTGGGGCTGGGCGGAGGGGGGGCTTGCCGAGGTGGGTGACCCCGGGCTCCTGCCCCACCATTGGGACCTCGCGGTTCGTCACACCTGCAGTGTGCTAAGGTGGCACTCACGCCCCCTGATTCTACACAAGGCTCGAGGACAGAGTATGGTCTTTACCTGGGGCCAGACGTAGCAGGCGGGCTGGGGCGGGGCTTCCAGATGGGATGAGGCAGCCTCTCCCTGACCTGCCCACGGGTGGGGCTGTGGGCACCTGAGTCCCTTGGGTCCCTTGACATTTTCACAGCAGGCACACATTCATAGGGGAGCGGGTTGAAAGTCTGATCAAACGGGTCACAAAGCAGTGGGAATAAAAACATGTTGCTCGCGTGTGTGAGTGTGCGCCACCTACATGCTCAGGGCACTTAGCTCCACATGGGGGTGCGAGGGAGGACACGAGCCCCCGGGGTGGGGTGTTCTGGGGTGTGCACCTGTGGGGCGGGCCACAGCGTGGGTGCCCAGCTGCTGGCCTGAGCTTCGGCTGCTCTCCTGCTTCTGTCCTGGGGCTCCCCCTTGCCCCTAGAATGGGGCAGGAACTGGGGTGCAGGCCCCACCTGACCTGAGGGTGGAGAGAGGAGCGAGTGCTCCCTCTGGCCTCAGCCGCCATTCCTGGGGGTGCTGGGGTGGGGAGGAGGTGTCTGAGGCAAGTCGGCTGTGAGGGTCACGCCGGGCCCCGGCCCTCCCCATGGCCTCTCCTGCTCTGTGCAACGGGCTCAAACGCAGTTCAGAGCTTCTCTCTCTGCAAAGGGCTCCTGCTTCTCAGGCTTGTGAAGCCCCTGCCCGCCCGGCCTCCCCTGTGTCCTCTCTCTCCCTTGCCTTGTTTGGGGGCAGGAAGGGGCACTGTAGGGTCTGGCGCTAGCTGGCCCGAGCCCCCACCCTTGGGACCCCGTGGCAGAGCCCCTTCCTGGGGGCTCCTCTCCCTCCCCCACAGTGGCGCCTGCCCTTGGCACCCCGGGACGAAGCGCTGCCGCTTCCCCTCTGGCCAGGACGAGCCGCGTGGAGCCGAGGGGGAGGGCGGGAGGGAAGGAGGGCGTGGTTTGTGCAGGTCCTCACTCCTCCCCTCCCGTCTTCTTCTTCCTCCTCCCATTCCCGCCTGGCGGCTCCTGCTCAGCTCAGGGTAGCACTGTGTCCCAGCCTGGCCTCAGGACAGGACCCACACTTTTTCCAAAGGGCTCTGGGTCTGGGCACCCGGAGGCGGTGCTCTCGTCCGATGTGAGGGGGACGGCACCAAGAAGCGGGGTGGGGGAGCCACCCCTCTCCCTGCTCTGCTCCTGGGCACCCCTGCGGGAGCCCTCGCCTTGCTCCACCCCGTGCCACCAGGCCGGGTGGGGGGGGGGCCCTGGCAGTGGCCGTCCACGGGCGGCTGGGGGGCGCACCCCCGGCGGCGCCCAGCGCTAAGGGACCCTCTCCCCCTCCCGCGGGGCTTCCAGGCAGGCCGGCCAGCCGTGCGAACCGCCGCAGCCGAGGCATCGTGGAGGAGTGCTGCTTCCGCAGCTGCGACCTGGCCCTCCTGGAGACCTACTGTGCCGCCCCCGCCAAGTCCGAGAGGGACGTGTCGACCTCTCCGACCGTGCTTCCGGTGAGACGGGGGCCGGCGGGGCGCGGGCACGGGGCCCCTCCCTCCCCTGGGAGCCCCTTAGGACCGCCACCTCAGCACCAGGGGGCAGGGTGCAGCCAGCTCCTTAGCTGGGGGTGCAGCTGGAGAGTCTGTCCCCTGGCAGGACGACAGGTGTAGGTGTGCAGGCAGACAGGGGCTGGCGTGGGGAGCTGGGCGCCCCTTGACTAGCCCTCCCCTCCCAGGACAACTTCCCCAGATACCCCGTGGGCAAGTTCTTCCAATATGACAGCTGGATGCAGTCCGCCCAACGTCTGCGCCGAGGCCTGCCTGCCCTCCTGCGGGTCCGCCGGGGCCGCATGCTTGCTCGGGAGCTGGAAGCCTTCAGAGAGGCCACGCGCCACCGGCCCCTGATGGCTCTGTCCACCGACGACCCCGCCGCGCACGACTCCACTGCCCACGGGGGTGCCTCCCCAGAGGGTCCCAACAATCGGAAGTGAGCCAGACCGTGGTCGTAATTCTGCCCAGGGCCCCATCCTCCTCCTGCCCCCCTGACCAGCGACCTTTCCACCAGGTCCCGCTCTGAAACCACTCTGCGCCGTCCTCCCCAGGGCTCCCCGGCCCGCCCCCGTGCCCCAACCTCCCCATGTCAGGCTGCTCTCCCTCGCCCCTCCACCGGCTGAGGGAACCCCAGCAAAAACAAACACACCCGATTGGCTCTAACTCTCTCAAATTGTTCCCCCCAAATTATCCCCCAAATATCCCCAAATTCCCCCCAAATTATCCCCCAAATATCCCCAAATTCCCCCCAAATTATCCCCC
>CM053510.1:737051-756190 GCA_028627145.1 Eidolon dupreanum | reverse complement strand
CACACACACACGGATGGATGAAAACGATGAGAAAGACAAAGCGTTGTGTAGATTAGGCCACGTTCCATCCCAAATTCTTTCGACGAGGTTTTCGTGTTCCGTGCTCCCCTCCTGTCCCTTGGGATGTACCCTAGGTGGGGAGGGGTGTGTCCCAACGGCCCCTGCAGTGTGAGCCCGAAGCCCCCAGACCCGCCACCAGCGCACCCTGCCATCGTGCGAGTGGGGAGCGGGTGAGGCCAGACCGGAGGTGGCCTAGCGAGCGAGACATGCCCACCGAGCAGCCTGACCCCCAGATGTGCCCCTTGAGAAAGACCAGGGGCCCCCGGCCCCCCCGGGGCACATCTGGGATCATCTTTGCCGGCCTCTCGAAAGGGAGGCCGGCAAAGATGATGGGGAGTGTGGGAAGTCTGGCGGTTGGAGGGGTGGGTGGGGGGCAGTGGGGGCTGGGTGGGGGGACGCTCTGGGGTTGGAAGTGGCCCAGTGAGGTTTTGGAGAAAAGTCAGAGTGAGTGTTGAGGAGACGCGCAGAATTACAGACACGCATTAGAACCCAAATTGACGCCAATTTATCTATCCCCCCCTTTAATTTGTTGCTCCTGGGGCTTGTTTCCTTTTTTTTTTTTTCCCCTCCTTTGCTTCTCACGCGCTCATATATCAAAATATATACTCCCGCCCCGTAACAGGGGAGCAGCGACCCAAGCGAGAACACGCGAAGCCATCCACCACCTCTCGACCTGCTCCCCGCCATTTATCGTCCTGCATTTGATTTTTGTTTCGATCTGTCCCTATCGCTTGGGTTGGGTTGGGAGTGGAGCCTCCGTGGGGCGCTGGCCACTGTGCCCCACGGAGAAGTCCCGGGGGGGAGGAGAGGGCCGCTGCCTGGCCTGGCCTTCGGGGACAGTGGCTGATCCCCGGAGGTCCTGAGGGGCGGTGGAGGGTGTGGGGGGCGTCTCTCCAGGTGTCAGGAAGGTGCTCGGAGGCCACCATGACGGGGCCCCCGGCGGGCCCGAGGCCGGCCGGGGGGGAAGGGGCTGCAGTTGTGTGAACGTGGGCTCCATCGGGCTGGAGCACGTGGCCGCCTTCCGCGCACTTGGGGAGCTCTCCCCCCACCCCTCGGTGACACCTTGCCCGCTCCTCGGCACCCTGTCTGGTCCCCAGGAGGCCCCGGCTCTGCGGGGCGCCTCGAGGCCCAGGCGGGGTGAGGTCGGGCAGCGGGGAGGTCAGCAGGGAGCCCGCAGAGCAGGAGAACTGTGAGGCCGATCTCCGTGAGGTCGGTCTCTGATGGGGTCGCTTGGGCCCAGGGCCTGTGGGTCTGGCGTTTCTGACCCGGCCACCATCAGTCGGCGCCCAGGGCCGCCTTCAGGGACGCGGGCGGCTGGAAGGCTTACCTCCCCCCACTCTTGCCTCCAGCGCAGCCCCCCTAAAGGCAGCCCACTAGCAAGCTAGAGGCCCACAGCTTTGGGGCCCTGGCGACAGGGCTGGCGTGACCCCGGGGGCGGTCGCGCCAGCCCGCCCTGGGCACAGAGGGTCCCTCGGCAGGCGCCCGGGGAATGGGCCATTCGGAACATTGGACAGAAGCCCAAAGAGCCAAATTGTCATAATTGGAGAACCCAGACATTGGCCTGAGATCCAAAAAGACTTCGAGGCGCCCCAAATTGCCTGCCCATTCAGCCGGGGGCCCACCCCACCCAGTGTTAATTTGCCTCGCCGGGGTGGGTGCTCCGGGGGCGTTTGCCGACGCCCGCTCTGTGTCCCCCAGTAGCAGTTCTCCCTAGGCCGCCAGCTATCCGGCCCGGCTCCCCCTGGCCCCCAAACCCTGGTTGTGGCTGTCCATCTTACCTCCTCCCGAGTCCTCCCCCCAGCAGTCTTCGGCAGGACCCCCTCTTGGGTCCCCCCTGTGCCATCGCCTGAAGACCCCCACGCGCGGAACACCCCATGTCACCTGCTGCTGCCATTGTCACCTTGTAGCGGCTGTGTTTGCCCCGGCCCAACCCCTTAACATGCTGTTTCCGGCGGACCCCACTGCTCGGGGTCTGTCTTTAACCTGCAATGCTCGCAATCCCAATAAAATTTTCAAATGTACTTTGTTCGGAGTCCTCTACTCTTTTACTGGGGTGTGGGGTGGAGGGGGAGAGGGCAGGGGCGGGGGGCAGGGGACGCCCGAAGATGTCCGCACACTCCTAGCCCTGACTCCGGCCAGGGGCTCAGGGACAATCATGGCACCAGGTCCTCAGACGCAGGGTGCTGGGGGGCGGGGGTCTTTCCCGGGAGCCCCCTGGTGAGGAGGAGAGGGGGCCACCAAGTGCAGGGGACCATCCCGGGTGCGGGCAGCTGGGGGCTGGGTGGGCTCTGGAAGCTAGCCGTCGCTAGAGATAAGGACATAGCTGCTCACGCCGGGGGCTTGGGGACTCGGGGTGCCTGCGTGCCCCCCTGCACTGACATCGCCGCAAAGCCCCCTCCCTGCTCGGCCCTGAGCCACTGGCCCTGGCTGCTCTGGCCGCTGGCCTTTGGGGTCCCCGACTCGGTGGGTCCCCCACGTCAGCCCCCAGCCCTCTGTCAGCAGTGTGCCCACGTTGGGGAGAGGGGCGGCCAGGTGGGGGCTGAGGAAGGCGAGGCTGCGCCCAGGGGGCCGGCGGCATTTGGGGGGCTGCGACTCTGGAAGCCAGTCCTCCGGGGTCTGGAGCAGCAGACACGGGGGCAGCCAAGTTGCCCAGGCCCACTGGGAGTCGGTCTGAGCAGGGAGCTGGGGCTGCCTGGAGGAAGGGGCGTCATGAAGCACGAGGGGGTCGAGAAGGGGGGGAAGAACACCGGGGGTCTCGTGTGGCTCTTGGGGCAGGAAGGGGCCTGGCAGAGATGAGGCCAGGGAGCCAGGGGTGGGTGGAGGGCCCCAGCCCTGGCAGTATGAGCCCCCAGACCCTCAGCGAGCAACTCACCCTTCCAGGGGGTTGGGGTTCGGGCCCAGCCGAGGACCCTCTGCCACCCCATAGACCAGACCGGAGGGCCACACAGCGCCCAGCCCTGACGGCAGCCCCTCCCAGGACCCCCGAGACGAGGGCATCGGGACCCCCCATCTCCCATCTCCAGGCCACCCATGCCCCTGCCATGCCCTCGGCACAGTGGGGCCTCCCCCGGCTCTCCTGGGTTCCCCTGGACACCACCCCGGGGCCGCCGCTGCCCCCACCCCACTCTGCCACGTCCCAGTTGTGCTGGGACGCCCGGTCCCCCTGCCCCCCGCTCTGTAAACGCTCAGCTCAGCCCGGGCTCCACGCTTGCTTCACCCACTCACACGCGTGAGCCCCCGCCAATGCCACGGAGAGGGGGGAGGTTGGGGGCGCTCCTCCGGGCGGGACGGGCCTCAGGAGGAAAGTGGCAGTGGATGGGCCCGAGGAGGTGGTGGACATGGGTCCCCTGAAGTGGGGCGAAGCAGGACCGGGGGAGTGTGGGCTCAGGATGCGGCTGAGGCTGCACCGGGGTGAGGCGGGCCGCGTGGGTGGGGCGTTGGGGCCACCCTGCCCCGTCGTGCGCTCCTTCGGCTAACTGGGAGACGCCTGGGGTGCTGGGCCGAATGGCGGCCCCCGGCAAGACACCGCGTTCCAGCCTCGGCCCCGGGGTCTGTGAGCGTGAGTCCGTCCGCAGAGAGGGTCTCCACGGGTGTGATGAAGTGAAGGAGCTCGCGATATCATCCTGGATTTTTGGGGGGCCCAAACCCAGTGAGAGAAGGGAAGGGGCACACACACACAGAGGAGCCCCGTGACGGAGGCCCGAGTGGTCGCCCGCAGCCCCCCGGACCCGGGAGGGGCAGGGAGGACCCTCGCCTGACGCCTGAATGTCGGTCCTGGCCTGCAGGCCGGGGAGGAGGGAACTTCTGTTGTTTCCAAGCTGCCCAGTTTGTGGTCATTTAGGAAATGAATTTTAGGAGCATCCAGCCCCAGACCTCGTTCCAGGTGCCAAGGACCCTGCAGCGGGCAGAGCAGGTGGCCACTCCCGGTCCACTACTGCCGCCCCGGGCCTGGTCCCAGCGCCTCCTTCTAGAAGGCTCTCGTCTGTCCGCACTGCTGACATCCGCCCCCAGGACGACGAGAGGGGAGAGAGGGACACTGAGGCTCTGGCCGTGAGGGGCCGGAAAGAGCGGAGCTGTTTGCTGAGCTTACGTCCGGGCCGCCGATGGCCCTCGGGTCTCTGTGTGGCGTTTCTGCCCGAGCTGCACAACAGCACCGCTGTGGCCTGCCCGGGCCCCTCGCCGTCCCGCGGACCCCTGACCCGCGTGCCTACGCCCGTGCCCGCCCGCTGCAGGGCCCCCTGCCCGCCCCGGCTCCTCATTCAGCTGCTCGACGAGACCCCCAGACCCCACCAGCCACTGGCCCCAGCTGCCGTCCGGCCTCCGCTCTCCCCTCCGGCCACTCTCCATCTGGGACCGGATGAGCTTGGTCTGCTAGCCCACGGCCCGCCACTCTCCCCTGGGGACCCTCCGTGGCTCCCTGGGCCACAGGCACAGCACACGCCCAGGCAGGCTTTCCTGGGCTCCTTAGCACCTGGCACCCGCTGCTCCCCGCGGTGCTGTGCCCCCCGGCCCTGCCCCTTCCCTGCGCCCCCGGCCCTTCACGCAGCTGGCTGCCCACTCTCCTGGGCCTGCTGGAGTCTGCTGTCCCCCGGCAGCCCTGCAGCCTCCATCACTCTGGGTCCCTGGTCCCTGGTCCCAGGAGCTGCCCCCGCCGTGCAGACAGTGCTCTGGCATTCGGCCCCTGCTCTGGCCGCCACCTCCTGAGGAGGTGCTGGTCCCCGCAGGTGCACCAGGCCCTCCAGGCTCACCGGTGCTTCCCGAGCGGCCCCGGCACAGAGCTGGCCACAGAGGGGGCTCTGGGGGCCGCCTTCCCGGAAGCCTCCCCACCTGGCGTGCTCACCTGGCCCGGTCCCCAGGGCCTCAGCCCTAACAACCTGTGTCCACCTGCCCAGCTAGCCCTGGCCCCAGGGGTCCCCGCTCCTCCCAGCGGCCCGGGCCGGACACCCGGGTGGCACTCCTGCACAGGTGAGGCCAGGGCGGGGGGACACGGGCCAAAGGGCCACCCGGGAGGCCTGGCCTCTACCTGTCTGGCCCCTTGGCCTGGGGCGGGCGGCAGCCTCGGGCCTCTCCCCTCCTAGCCCAGCCAGCCCAGGCCTCGGCCGGCCAGAAACCACAGAGAAAATGCCTGTTTGTGCCAGTGGTGCCGAAAGCAAAACAGTTTGTGGTTTGTGACCCAAATTTTTTGCCTTTTTTTTCAGAACATAACAAAGCTCAAGACAAGTCCCTCCCCGGCCCCCACCCCCCAGGCAGACAGAAATGATCTGTTTACACTGGCGTAGAATACTGGTGGCCAGCCTCTCCCCGGGCCGGGCCCTGTCTCTGGGCTGCCTGTGAGGAAGGGGTGCCGGCCTGGCCATGGGGGAGACAGGAGGAGACCCAGGCCGGGCTGGGGACTGCTCCTTCTGCGGTGCCGAGGGCCAGGAGGGTCCTGGGGTCCGAGAGTGCAGGGGGTCCTCTGTCTGGCTGGGGTGGGGGGCAAGGCGCCTCCAGCTGCTCCCCTCCAAGGGACGCCCCCGTCTGCCCTCAGCCCCACGGCTCCCACTCCTTCACATGACCCACCAGCCACGGGAACCTGGTCTCTCCCCCTGCACGACGCCCCGTTCCCCACGGCCCCCTGTCCTAACACCCCAGACCGTGTCCCCCGGCTCGGCTCGGCTCAGCCGAGGGGCCCCCGGGGCGGGCACGGCCTGTGCCTCCTCCCCGCTCCGTTCTTGTCCCCGTGCTGGCCCGGGCCCGTGCCACTGCAGGGTGCCGTCAGGAAGGGTCTCCTGGGGCGAGCTGGCACCGGGGCAGAGCGGGCAGCTCGGGCAGCTTGGGGACGAGCCACTGTCTGCGTGAATGAAGCCCAGGTGCGGGGACGCGGAGGGGATACCAAGGCGCCTGGTGGCCGGAGCACGGAGGGCCCCGAGTGCTGCTCCAAGAAGCTGAACTTGACCTTGAGAGAGCTCGGGGCGGCAGGGAAGGACTTTCAGGGGCGACCGGGCTGCTCAGATGCGGGCGCCGGTCTAGGCGGGGGTGAGCCGGAGCGGGGCGAGGAGGCGTGCCCGCCGGGGAGGGGGCTTCTCACCCCTCCTCAGCCACCCCCAGTGGGCAGGCCCCCTCCCGGGGGTGGGCGGGGACGGTGCAGGCAGGGGCGAGTCTTGCCCCAGACCCTGCAGCCAGTCCGGCCTTGCTCCCCCCGAGCCTGGCCGGGGCACGGTGTGGGAAGGTCTGGCCTTGCACCTCTGCCTCCCCCTCCCCGGCCTGCCATCCCTGGCCTCCCCTCCATCAGGAACAGATGTGCCTCTGAGCAGGAATTCTAGCTATTTGGTTAACCAGTCACTGGCGGGAGCTCCTGAAAAGGCGATTTGGTTCTCGGCAGAGCCGGGGAGGGGGTGGGGGAGGGGCGATGCCCAGCGATGCCCACGCCTTCCTCAGGCCCCGGGGTGCGGGGCTCCCAGCCAGGGCGCTCGCCCCAGCTTGGCACCTCTGGGGAAGAAAGGTTCTCCAGGCCTCTCTTCACGCTGGAGCGTCCCCAGCAGGTGGGGGTGGGCCGAGGTGGCCGGCCGTCTCCCACCCCCTGGACCTGGGCGCAAAGCGCCAGGGGGCATGACCACTGCCAAACCCGTGCCCTCCCCAGCAGTCATGTGTCCAGTGTCCAGCTAAGCGCAGAGACCCTCACTGCCTCCTGGCCGTTGGCCTGTCCTTCCTTCCTCTCTCCAGGAAACATGTGCCAGACCCTACGGGGCCACAGTCACGAGGGAGGTCCCCGCCGGCCCTCTGTAAACCGGGTGAAGCAAGGGGCTGTGTGTCACCTCAGGAGTGACGAGGGAGGTACCTTCCTGACCCAGGTGGGCCCAATAGTGGACCAGCCCTGCTGGGAGCTTGGGGGTGCCATGCCCCAGAGTTAGCCACTTAGGTTCAACACTCTGATTACCTGGTTCCCTGGTGGACAGATGGGTGGATATATGTGTGTAGCATGAGTGTATATGTGCACGTATGGATAGATGGATAGATGGATGGGTGGGTGGATGGATGATGGATGGATAGATGGGTAGGTGGGTGGGTAGATGGATGATGGGTGGATAGATGGATGGATGGATGAATGGATGGGTGGATGGATGGACGGATGGATGATGGGTGGATGGATGGATGGATGGATGGATGATGGATGATGGATGGATGGATGGATGATGGATGGATGAATGATGAATGGATAGATGGGTAGGTAGGTGGGTCGATGGATATAGGTGGATAGATGGATGGATGGATGGATAATGGATGGATGGATAGATGGATGGATGGATGATGGAAGGATAGATGGGTAGGTGGGTGGATGGATGAATGGACAGAAGATGGATGGGTGTGTGTATGTGTGTATGGGTGGGTGGTTGGGCAGATAGATAAATGGGTATGTGCATGGGTGCAAGTCGACTGTAGGTGCACAAATACCTACCTGTGTTCTCACCTGAGGTAGTCCTAGTGGGAGAAGAGGGGAGAGCAGAGGAACTGAAATGTACTGACTGTCTATACTCAGATTCTGTGTGCTCATTCAGACTGGACTATATCCTGCTTTAGTGTCCGTCACATAATAGCAGTTAAACTATGCTGTTGATTAAATGGAGTTGAAAGGTCCTAAGTGAGCAGATATTTGGAAACTGTCTCAGGAGGACCTAGAGGGTCTGAACGTGTTGATAAACAGGTCGCCAACAGAAAGCGATACGATCTCACCCTAGAAAAACACAGGGCCCAGAGAGTTTTACGGGCAAGTTTTTTGTTTAACGGTCAAGATCATGCCTACATTACACAAAATGTTTCAGGCGAAGAAGATGGACAAAATTTCAACTCATTTCCTGCGTAGTATAACCCTGATACCAAAATACAATCACGATAGCACAAAGGAAGGGAAAACCGAGTTCACATGCGAAGATAGATGCAAAAATTGTAAATAAAAGAATTAGCAAATTAAATCCAGCCGTGTACTGAATTAAAGTGATAATACACCATGACCAAGTAGAATTTATTTCCAGGAATGCGAGGGTGACTCAACGTTGAGAAATCTATTAATGTTACCATGTTAATCAGCCAAAACAAGAAAAGCCATACGATGATACCCATAGGTGCCAGGAGCATCCTTAATGAAATCTGACGTGCACGCCTAGTCATAAAACATGTTTAATGAGCTAGGAATAAAAAGAAACATTCTTAACACGAGAAGGGGATACTTACTGCTCACCCCATCGCCCTCCATCGCATTCTGTCACTCCAGCGCCCTCCAAGGGGACTCTTTCATCAACCCCAACCAACATCCCAACCCGAGTCCAATGGATGCTTTTTTCTTTATCACACTTGGTCCCTCAGGAGCATTGGCTGCTGCTGACCCGTCCCCGCCCCATCCTCAGACTTCTCTCTGTTCCACTTCCCGTATGAGTTGTAAGAAACCAGCCCTCCTGCAGACGACAACTATAAACCCTGGACAACGATGCACTAATAGAAAACTACCCATGGACTCTAGAGAGTTAGCAAAAGCAGGTAGTTTGGGGAAGAGCAGTCACCACATGGTGCAAGTATCTGAATTCCCAGTAGAAACCCCGCCATCATTCTGGCCAGAGGAACAAGGAGAAGGAGTCTGGAGAGTGAGGTGGGAATTCTGGAAAGAGCCAGAGAAGGGGGCATCCCAAATTTTATGTATAAACACTGCCCAGGTTCCCTGCGTGGGGCAATCTGAGAGCAGTTGGAATTGAGGTTTTAGCTTCCTGTCCCCACAGGCGAGACAGAGTTTGTAGTTGGGACCAAATCGAGTGCATGACCAGCTGAAACAAATCTATTTGTGGTCACACTCAGAGTCTCCACAACACAACATTCTCAATGTCCAGGATATAATCTGAAGTCACATGACACACGTGAGGGCCAGGAATAGGTGTTTCCCTCTCAAGGGAAAAAACAATTAACTAAGGCCAACTCTGATGTGACTCCGTTGTTGGAATTATCCCATGAGGACTTTAGAGACAATATGATAATTGTGCCTGTGAAGATAAAGGAAAACATATTCACAATGAATGAAAAGATAGGGAATTTCAGCAGACAAACAGAAAATATTAAACATATCTAAATGGATGTTTAGAATGGAAAAGTATAATATATGATGTAAGTATTACTGGATGATATTGGTAGCAGAATGGGAGTGACAAAGAAAGGGTCCATGAACTTGAATATAGGTCAGTAGAATTTATTTAATATGAAGAAGAGAGAGAAAAGAAATTATTTTTAAAAAGAACAGAGACTCGACATCTGATGGATGGTATTACAGAATCTAAGAGAGGGGTAATGGGGGTCCCAGGCGGGGAGGAGAGAGAGAATGGGGGAGAAGAGTATTGAAGAAATCATGACCAAACTCTTCCCAAATTGATTAAAAACATAAACTTCCAGATTCAAGAAGTTCGACAAAACCCAAATAGGATCAATCTGAAGAACATCGTGCCTGGGCTCGTCAAAGTCAGACTGATGAAAATGAAAACTGAAAAAGAAAATCTTGAAAGGAGAAAACAAAACGTGGCACGTAACAGGCCTGGTGTTACCGCGGGCTTCTCCCCGGACACACGGAGGCTGGCGGTGGGCAGCGCCCTCACGGCCTCACACGTGCTTGCCCTTGGGGGCTGTGGCCACCGGGCCCAGTCTCCCTGCTGTTTTGGGGGTGTCGGTCTCCCTTTCCTTAAACATTGCCCTGACCCGGCTGTCTTCCCAGACGTCTCCCCCGGGTGAGGGCCCCATTGCCGCGGCTCGGTGGTCACATACACCCCGAAGCCCCCCGGGGTGCACCCTGGTCCCAGTCCCTGCGGTCACGGCATGGACCCGCATGTGCTCACTCACCCTCCAGCGCCCAAGCCCTTCGCAGCCCGGACGTGGGGTTCCCACTGCCACCCCGCACACCCGAGGAGCCTGCGGTTTGGCCGGTCTCCGTACTCACACAGTGGCCTTTGCCCAGGAGATTCCGCGGACTGGGGCCCGCTCCCCGCTCCCCGCTGTACACCGTGTAACCTGAAAGGGGGGCCTGCTCCCCCTGTCATGGATGGGCATCAGCTGCCGGGGAGCGCCCAAGGTGAGGCGCCGTGCTGGGCACTGCCGAGTGGGCTGGCAAGCCGCCCGCCCGGGCGCTCACCGTCTGGAGGGAGAGGCTGGCAACCAACAAGGCGTTTAACGAGCCGATTGCACAATCACGGGCTGCGGAGAACACGGGGCTCCTGAGCCGCCCGTTCCACCCTCCCGGGCCCCCAAGGCCAGGCCAGGCGGGCCAGGCCCTGCCAGGCAGCCCCGGGCTCAGCTCACAGACACCCCTCCCCCTCCGTCGGGTGCAGGTGGCACGGGGCAGTTCCCTGCTCTTCCTGCCCCTGGCTGGGCGGCTTAGGGAAGCCCTCGAGAGGAAAGGTCCCCCCGGTGCCGGCCTGATGCTGGGGGACAGCTTTGCCTAGGCCGAGAGGCTCAGGGCGCCGACTCTGGACCCCATTTTTGATGTGGCTGCTTCCCTGGGCAGGCATGCGGCTCGCACGGTGGGAGGGTGGGGGTCAGAGCTGCAGCCCCGTGGGGTCCGGCCTCACTCCCGGTTCTGCATGACGTCTCCCCCACGGACCCAAAGTGAACAGACCCTGTGGCCAACCCCTCCCCTGCCACTCAGCCTCTCCCCCCGGGCTCCTCACGCCAGGGTGGGGGTTGTCATCGCGCTTAGCCAGCCCACAGGAGAGGGGCCGGGACCCTTCCTGGACACCCCCTGCCCTTCCCCACTGTGCACGCCCTCCTGCACGCTCCCAACGTCCCAGAAACGGCCCCGTGCCCCTCCTCTTTTGCCCCCTCCAGCATCTCCCAGATTCTGGGCCCAGGCGACACCGCCAGGAGCGTGGAGGTGTGGGCGCAGACAGAGGGAAGAGCGTGTCCCTGTGCCCGGCTCCACTCTCTGCGTCAGGATGGGCAGGAGGATGGACGGAGTGACAAAAATGTGCGATGCTTCCACGGGGCAGGTGTGGGCCAGATCAGGGACAAGCTCGTCCTCTCGGCTGGACCGAGGTCCACCCACCGGCGCCCAGTGCCCCAGCCGGGTGCATCGTGCAGGTTGGGTCCTGGTGCCGAGGTGTCTGGGAGGCGCCCTGCAGCTCCGTGACGAGGGGCAGGCACCCTGTGTGTTCTTGTCATGTCAGGTCAGGGCTGGAAGTGTTGGCTGGCACAGTCCTGGAGCAGGCACCCCTTCCCGGCGGGTCAGGGGCTCCCCCGTGGAAGCACAGCGCTGGGGCCTGCCAGGAGAGGCAGGAATGGGGACGCAGGCCCCTTAATCCTGGTAATTCCTGCCACCGAGTCCCATGGAAACGCCTCACGCTGGCTGGCTGGGGCGTCAGGTCTAATTCCCTGTGACATCCTAGGAAGTTCATTACCAAGTGGCATGCGGGAGAAGGGACCCGCGGCCGGGCCCATCTTGGAGCTGCACGCGCCCAGCACGCTCTGCTTGCAATCAGCTCTCGGTGGGTCACCAGGGGGTCAGGAGAATTCCCAGAACCGGAGCAGGCCGCCACTGCCAGGTCCGGGGAAAGGGGCCCGCTGGGCAGCCTGGCTGGGCAGAGGGCTCGGGAGGCGCCCGGCCTGGAGGGCGGGGCTAAACAGACACGAGACCGTCCCCTGGATGGGCGGGGGGCTCTGCCCCCAAGTTCACGCCTTGGCCTGGGGAAGACAGCAACACACGGGGTGGCGAAGGACGGGCCATGGGGCTCTAGGAGGTGGGATCCTCTCAGCGGGGCTGGTCAGGACGGGCTCCCTGGAGGAGGAGAGACTCAGAAGGCCTTAGATGCAGAGGAACTGAAGCAGGGGGACAGAGAGGGGACAGAGACGTGGGCAGGTCCATGGGGGCCAGCACTGCTGTCTCCCAGGCCTCTAGACAAAGGGAAGTTTGGCTGAGTTTAGAGGTTCCGAGGGGCTCCCAGGATGTGGGGTTCCACTCTGAGAAGCCGGGACCCAGGCCCATGGCCACTTTCACTTAAGAATGTCCCTAATGAAGCAGAAAGCTTTGCTCCTTCCACGACCCCTCGACCCTGGAGTGGGTCTGGGACATTCTGTGCGGAGCTGGGCCACACACGTAAGGACCACGGCGTGTCTGAGTTACAACCGGCAGTGGGCGCGAGTGACCCAGACACGTGCCGGTTGTCTTCCCGAGGAGGGGACAAACCAACGCTGTCATCCCTGGGAACACGGCCGACAGATTTTGTTGTCCATGACCGCGTTGGATTTTTTGAGCAAGAATTAGAAGTCGTGGAGCTCGCGTCTGCCACCTTGGATGGACAGGCTCCCAAGCCTTCAGGACTCCGATGAGCTGGTGGTGGGTGACATTAGCGGAAGTGGGTTTTTGATCATGGCGACCAAGAGCGGGGGCCTTCGAAGGTCTGCGTGCCGGGCAGCGGGTCACTCTGCCGATGACCGGTGCGGGGTGTCGCAAATCGCTCATGGGAAGCCACCTGCTAAAACTGCAAGGTGGACTGGCGGGTATTTCCTCCAACAAACCTTCTGTCTTGGAATAATTTTAGACTTACAGACAAATCGTGAAGACAGCGTGGAGAGCTCCGGAAGCCCCCATGCAGCTGCGCCCGCTGCCTGAACAGTCACTATGACACAGTGGTGACAGTTAGGGACTGACACAGACCCGAGACTCGGCTCCAGGCTGCACGTGGAATTCTGCTCCCAGCCCTGGGCGCCACGTTGCATCTGTCCATCCCGGCTCCTCGTCCCCTCCGCGTCCCCTGACCATCCCGGCTCCTCATCCCCTCCGGGTCCCCTGATGGGTTTCATCCGTCTTCCCCAAACACCGACGCTGCCCTCCAGCAAGCCACAGAAAGTCTCAAAAGGTGAAGCAATGATGCTCGTCACTAACTTTGGTTTTGAGAAGCGCTGTTATTTTTGGGAAAAAAGAAGACTTATGTTAATATGCAATATCTTATTGTTTAGTGACTTTTAATTCATTTTAAATATTTTTTTAAATTTCCAAAACTTTGATTATTTAGGAACCTTTTCAATATCTTAGCATTACCTCTGCTGTGGTAACTTTCGGTAGGTGCCACCCTGTGTCGGCCGAAGCCCTTTGGAGTCCTCGATGACATTTAGGGACATATGGGAGTTCAGAGGAGAGAATAAGGGAACGTGGAGGCCACAGGGCCTGGGCCTGGATGCAGAGGCTCCGGGTAACCGCAGCCCGTTGCTTAGCCATTCCATGCCTCGGTTTCCCCGGGTGCAGGACAGAGACCGGAAGAGCGTGGGGCTCCCACCGGGCGGTCCCTGCAAGCGGTCTGCTCTGCCAACGGCACTGGTGGCCGCAGCGTGGAAGAGCCACCATGGTGACAGGATGGGACGAAACAGGGGACAAAACATGGTCCACGGCGGGGGTCCCCTCCCCCTCCCCCAAAACACACGCGCGCACAGGGTCCCCCACCACCCCCTCGCTGAGGGGGCCACCTGTCACAGCGCCCGAGCCAGCGCCGACGCGCCCGTCCCTGACCTCGGTGACTCGGGGTCCCCGGCGGCGGGCGTGTGGCGGTTCCGACAGACAGCTGAATGGTTTCTTCCCCAAGTCTCCCTCTCCTAGTGCTTCCCCCTAGCAGGGCTCCGAGGACACCCCACGGGCAGCCCCGACCCCGCCAGGACCCCCGGCACGGGAGGCCGACCCCACTTCCTCTAGGCCCGGAGTCAGGTGGGAGGAGCTGTCTGGGGGGGCCAGCCTTTCACAGACCCCCACCTGCCCTGCGGGGTCCTGCCCTGAACCCCCAAGAAGCCCCGCCTCTCCTCGACACCCCCTCTCCCGCCCCCACGAGGAGCCCCGTTAATCGGGGGTGGGTTGCGGCAGCCCACGTGAGGCGGCTAAGCCCCCGCAGTAGCGGGCAGGCCACATTTGGGGGCCCCTGCCCCCAGACACACCCCGGGCTCCCCGGGCCCGGGGTCCCGCCTGACGGCTCCTGGACAGCTCACTTGGCTTCGTTCCCACCTTCTTGCTCCCCAGCCCTGGGCACCCCAGCCCCACCCTCACGTTTGGGGGGACCGGCCGCCTCCTGTCTGTGTCGCTGGCCGGTGACTCTCCTGCGCGGAGGTCGAGGGCTGAAGTGCCCGTGAGCCCCGTGCGCCCCATCTCCGCGGGGCCTGCCGTTCCGAGGAGAAACCTAATCACTTTGTTTTCTTGGTTTAGCTTCTGCTTTTTAATAAAAAAAAGACCCTGCTCGGCGCTGGCCCTGGGACCTGTGATGTTCCTTGCATAACAGGCGTCACTTTTGATCGCTGCGGGGCAGGCAGCCCGGCCAGGAGCGCCCAGGGAGCGTGCGGGGGCCCCGGTGTCCGCAGTGCCCGGGCCGGGGCTGGCACGGCCCCTCGGGGAGGACGGGGGGCCACCCCTCTGTCCTGCCGCCTGGTCCGCTGGGCCCCCGCCGGGCTCCGACCCGCCCCAAGGCCCCGGTCAGTGCTGGAGGGAGAAGGGCCCTCCCATGCCAGGCGGGCCTGGGCCAGCCAAGACCTCGAAGGCCCTCAGCAGGGGCGCAGATCTGGGGGACCCCCGGGTGTCCAGATTCTCTGCCAGCCCCTCCACACGTCAGCTTCTTCCCTTTCACCTCTCCCCTTCTCCCGTCCCTCCCTTGCTCCCTCGCCTGGGGGCCTGAGCCCTGGGAAGTGGGGGATGCACCCCTCACACCCCCACTCTTCAGGGTCCTCGGCAGCCGGGCCCAGGGTCTGCTGTCCTAGCCCGATGCAGTGGAGGGGAGCGGCCACGCAGACTGTGTCGCAGGGAGACCCCAGGGCCTGTGCCTTCTCCCCACCCCGTCACCGTCAAGACCCCCAGGCCCTTCTCCACTCCACCCGAGGACCCCCTGCCCCCCCCACCGTGGGTGTTGAATACGCAACATGGTGGGGCTAGAGGGAGTGGGGTGGCAGCAAGCGGGGACCTCTCCTCCAAGACAGCGTCGGAGGGGTTCAGTGTCCAGGGGGCCCCCCCAGAACCCTCAGAGCTCTCAGCACTCAGGGTGTGGCCTCAGCCTCAGAGGAGGGACAGGCGAGCCCACTCCAGGGTGGACGCGGAGTGGAGGGGGTCAGTGTGGTCTATGGCAGGGGGACCGGTGGGCTCGCCAGGGGCCTGACGAGGGTCAGGGACAGAGACGGGGGAGGGACATGAAGGGAGGAGGGGCTGCGGGGGCAGGAGGTGGGGGTGGCAGAGGGTTCACTGCTTCTCAGGGAGAGGAGGACAAGGGCCCAGGAGCCACAGCGCCCCGGCCGGCCGCACGCTGGGCGGGGACCCAGGTGTCCGAGAGCAGCAGCGGGGTAGCTGAGCCACAGCGTGCCTGCCATTTATCCCGTCGTCGACTGTGGGCCCCACGCAAGCAGCGTCCAGTCTCTCCGGACACTAGACATTCAGTCGAGGGCGAGGCCAGCGGGACCCCGAGCTCACACAGTTCACGGCGTCACCCGGGTGTGGTGCTGAGAGGCAGGCGAGCCTGTGACCGGGCCCTGACCCTGTGGCAGGCCGGGCCACGGCCGGCCATTTTCCTGAGCTGGCAAAGATGCCGCGTCGCCCAGAGCAGTGTGACAGGGACCGGTCGGGGGGGAGGAAGGAGCACCTGGGAGCCCCCGCAGAGGGGCTTGGTGGGCGAAGGGTCCCGTGAGCGTGCAGGTGTGCAGACCCCATCTCCGTGAATGTCTGCGTCTTGATCTTAGGGAAACTGAGGGTTTGGGAAAGGATGAGATGAGATAAATCTGTATTTTTTGAAGGTCTGGGTCAACGTGTGTATGTGAGCATAAGCGGGTAAAGAAAGGGTGCTAAGTGACCAACCTGTGGCCGGAAAAGGGAGCCAGGCATGAGGAGAGTGGGAAATCAGAGCCCAGAGTATAGGGCAGATGTATCCATGTATCCATCCTTCCTTCTACCCACCCATCCACCCATCTCTCCATTCACCCATTATCCACCCATCTATCCATCCATTACCTACCACCTATCCATCCATCCGTCCATCCATCAACCAACCATCCACCCATCCATCATTCATCCATCCACCCCATCTATCCATCCATCCATCCATCCACCCACCCATCCACCCATCCACCAATTCATCCATCCACCCATCTATCCTTCTATCCATCCATCCATCCATCCATCCATCCATCAACCAACCTTCCACCCATCTATCCATCCATCCATCATCCATCCATCATCCATCCATCATTCATCCATCCACCCCATCTATCCATCCATCCATCCACCCATCCATCCATCCATCAACCAACCATCCACCCATCCATCATCCATCCATCCCCAACCAAGGACCTGCATGGACTTCGGGAGAGACAGTGTGTAACAGCAGGAACATCAGGGTCACCAGGCTCTGAAGGGCACAGGTGGGGCTCAGGCTGGACATGGTACATCTGTGATAACTTGAGACACCTGCTGGGCCTGGGGAGTGGAGTCCCCAGGTGCACCCTAGGACACGAGGCACGTTGGCTCAGATGTTTCCCGCATTAAGGCCGATGTGGGGAGGGACAGACGCTCCGGTGTCTGCTTCTGGCATGAAATGACCCAGTCACTCATTTTCATGACAATCTCTGGAAAACAGCTGATTCCGGAACCCGGAGACTTCCCTGGGCGGGCGCTGGGCAAAAGAGGGAGCCTGCAGGGCTGGGGGCGGGGGCTCAGCCCCAGGCGGCCTGGCAGGACCCCCCGCCCCGGGCCAGCCTTGCCCACGAGTGCAGCCAGGTTTCTATGGCGCCCGTGAACCCTACCGGACTTCTGGAAACTCGGTGGGCTAAGCCGGCACTAATCCTAGCAACCGGCAAGGCCCGCGGCCACGTGACCATGGGGTGCTAGCGGGCACTGCGACCCTCCTGCGCGGGGCCCGGCCGGCGAGTGCCCGGGTGCTCTGGTCCCAGCACCGGTGGCGTTGCTCTGGGACCCTGCCATGGGCCCCGTCCCTGGGTCCCCTCTGAGCCCCCGAGTGCCCCGGCTGTGCTCGCCGTGAGGTTGCCAGGATCAGGGGGGATTAGCAGGGCAGGAGCCGTGTGCGGGGCAGCGTGGCTCCCGCTGGGAGCCTCGGGCCTCGGCCAGGCACGGGGACTGACACGCCCCCTGGGCCCTGGGCTCTGCGTCTGCCCAGCCCCTGAAGCCCGACGGACGACGGAGCTCTGGAGGCCTTGACCAGGAGGCCCGTTGCACATGCGTGTGCGGGGTGTGCACACGAGCGTGTGCAAAAGTGGGTGAGCATGCACGAGTGTGCATGTGAGTGAGTGCACCAGTGTGTGTGTGTGCGCGCGCACATGTGAGTGTGCACCATTGTGAGTGTGTATGTGCACATGAGCGCACATGTACATGTGAGTGAGTGTGCACCACTGTGAGTGTGCGTACACACACGAGTGAGTGTGCACGAGGGTGAGTGTGCATGCGCACATGAGTGAGTGTGCACCAGTGTGAGTGTGCGTGCACACACAACTGCACCAATGTGTGAATGTGTGCACTTGTGAGTGTGTATGTACACATGTGTGAGTGTGCATGAACACACAAGTGAGTGTACATGAGTGTGAGTGTGCACGCGCACGAGTGCACACGTGAGTGAGTGGGCACGAGTGTGGAGGAGAGACGTTTGTGCCTCTGTCTCGTGTCCTGTATGCACACTCTGGATCTATCCGTCCTTCACCCGTCATCCATCCTTCATTCACTCATTCACTCATTCACTCATTCAGCAAGCGGCAGGAAGTGCCCTGCCTGTCATGGCCAGGGACGCGTGGGTCAGCCGCGTGTGTGTGTAAGTGGCCGCAGCAGACTGAAAGGACCCTTCTGCTGTGACCCTGCGCCCTTGGCCTGCTGTGGGCTGGGCAGATGAGGGTGGCCGGAGTCCGTGGCCTACCCCTGCCACCTCTGGGACCCTGCCGGGTGGCTCGGCCTCCACCATGTTGGGATGAGGTCCTGGGTCCCCAGTTCCCTGAGACGGGGTGCTCTGTCCCGGGTTGTGGGCACAGGCCCCAGAGGCAGGCACGTGTCCCAGCTGGGTGCTTAGGCCCTGGGGCCCCTGTGGGAATGCCGCAGACGAGGCTCTGCCTCGGTTTCCCCTCCTCACCCTCGGGGACTGGCCTGAACTCACTCAATTCTTCTGGCAGCTGGTGGTCCGGGGAGGAAGCCGCTGTCCAGACTGGCCGTGGTGGGGACTGGGCAGGGGGTCGGGGAGGGGGATGACCACAGGATGAGGACAAAGGAGAGAAAGCAGGGTGTCGGGCCTCAGTGACTTGAAGAAGAGAGACCCAGCCCGACAAGCGTGGGGAGTGGGAGACATCACCTGCCCCCGCCCACGCCGGCAGAAAGGCCAGTCTCCCCCGGGCCTGGGTGGCCAGAGGGGCCCAGAGGGACGGCGCCTTGTCCGCGGCTGGTCTCTTCTGCTCCCCTGCCCCCATGGCTTCTTGGCTTCCAGTTCAGATGGCCCCGGCACCCCACAAGAGGTGGAGGCAGCTTGGGTGGAGCGGGGTGCAGGAGGGCCAGGCTCGGGCCAGGCTCGGGCCAGGCCCATTGTTCAGGAAAGGAGGAACTGACTTCAGCTCCTGGAGCAGCGCCTCCCACCCCACCCGGCTTCCTGCTCCCGGGCTGCCAGCGTGGATTTCGTCCACCTTATTTGGGGATTGAGAAGCCACACTGCGCGTGTGGGACCACAGACTCAGGGTGGGGTACCTTTGCGGCCATGCTCCATGACTCAGGGGTACAACCTTTTAGCAAAGAAAGTGCTGTTCAAGGATCCATCTGATCCTTCATCTAACGGTCCATCGGTGCTCCCGTGTACCCACAAACCCATAATCTACCTCCTTACATCTCTATACCTGTCCTCACATCTATACTCACCCACCCACCCATCTATCCCTCTCCTCATCCACCCATGTGCCCATCCATCCACCCACCCATCCACCCACCCATCCATCCACCCACCCATCCACCCAACCACCTATCCACTCACCCTTCCACCCACGCATCCACCCACCCACCCATCCACCCATCCATTTATCCATCCACCCACTCACCTATCCACCCACCCACCCATCCATCCACCCACCCATCCACCCATCCATCC
>CM053510.1:689621-736551 GCA_028627145.1 Eidolon dupreanum | reverse complement strand
GGGGGGGTGGGCGGTGGGAGGGCTCATGACATGATGGTATGAGGAGGGGCCTGACACATGGCACAGGGCCACGGGGGACTGGGGAGGGAGGCTGTGGGAGCAGGGGTCCCTGCAGGGCTGGGGCCTGGGGGTGGGGGTGCTGAAGGAACCTCTCAGCTATGAGAGAGGGGCTGGGCCCCCCTGAAGTCCGCTAAGCTTAGTGCTGCCACACAGAGGACTCCCTGGACCCCAGACCCTAAAGGCCTGGCGCAGGATGTCATCGATAGACCCGTCCTAAGGAGGGGGCTTGATGCGGGTGGGGGGAGCCCATGGCCCCGGCCAGTGGCGTGTGGGCTTGGGCCAGGGCCAGGCCTCGCCTTGCCAGCCCTGAGGGGACGCACAGCCTCCCTTCCCGCTCACACTCTGCTGCGGTGGGGGGCGGGGGGTGCAGGCAACGGACAATGGACATGAGCCTGCTGTGAGATTCTGCTGTTTTAGTGCGGGCAGAGAGGGCCGAGCTCAATGGCCAGGCGACAGCCCCGCAGAGGTGGAGGTGGGTGGGCAGGGGCCGGGGCTGGGGCGGCAGTGGCAGGAGAGGAGTTGAGGGAAGTGGGGGACAAGGTCCAGGATGAGGAGGGGACGGGGTGGGCGAGGTAGGTGAGGGGTCTGGGACCGGCCACCGTGGCCCCAGGGCTGAGTCCTGCTGAAAGCCGCCTTGGGGTCACAGCTGGGGTGTCAGTGCAGGCCCCGCCCAGGACAGCAGCCGGGCTGGGCACCCCTGGGCCAGGCGGCACCCCTCTGCCTCTGAGCCCCTGCCTCCCAGCCCCTGGGCCCCACGGTGCATGAGGAGGCCGCTGTGGGGAGGGAGCCCGGGGTCCGCGGCCCCTCCCCGCGCTCAGACTCAGGAAATGCCTCGTGGCAGATAAAGACCAGAGAGCAAAGTCCTGAGAAACCCACCCAGAGTCCCCACATTCCCATGTGTGGGCCCCCTCAGCCCCCGGCCCTCCGCCCCACGTTGCAGGGGATGTGGGGCGTCCGGGGGTGCTACGAGTGTTTGGGCAGAGGCATGTCTGCGGGGCCTCTTACTGGCGCCCTCGGGGTCTCCCGCCGTCCCCCGGAGGCCCTCACAGGCGCCAGGCAGGGCTCCTGGTATCACCCAAGTGGGCTCTGCCGGGGGCAAAGGGACCCATCCATTAGCCGTCAAGAGCCGGGGCTGTAAAGGGCCTTTATTATAAACATCCGCCCGCCGGAGCTCTGCGAGATGAAAGCAGCTGCCGGGGTGCAGGGCCTGCCGCGTGGCAGGGGCGAGGGGGGCTGCCTGGACGCCCCTCCTGGGAGCGCGGGGCCGCCCGCTTCCGTGGGAACGGGGGCCCCAGGAAAGGGTGGGCAGCCCCGGGGTCCTGGCGGGGGCGGGGAGGGGGCTGGGGCCTCTCCCGGCCCCCACTTCCACTGTGGGGCTCCACCTGGGGGGCCTGAGGCCCTTGCGGAACACGTGCATCTGGCTTGGAATGTGGGCGGGCGGGGCCGCCGCTCCCACACCCACCGGGGGGAATGCGAGGCCCCCCGTGTGCCCCCAGTTCTGCTCGCTTTGAAGGCACGGGGGAGGGTCTCCGCCGGGTGTGCTGCTTTGCAGGCTGGTTCCCGGCGGTGCAGCAGGAGGGAGGCTGAGGGCCTGGGGGGCCCGGGAGAGGTGTGGGGCGCCTGCGGGGCCGCAGGCAGGTGGGGGCAAGAAGCCACAGGCCAAGGCCTGGCTCTGCAAACAGGCCCTGAGCCCCAGCCTCGCCCTGGGCTGGGAAAAGGAGGCCGCCCGCCCCGCCCCACGGAGCCCTCCTCAGAGCTGGGGACCGCCAGGTTGGAATGTGTTTACCTTTGGCCCAACCCGATTTCCTGCTTTTTAGAAAAGGGGCTTAGAGAGGGTTGTTAGACAGGCTCCTGGCGCCCCCGCCACCCAAAGGCACTTTCAAAGTGCCCCTGTGCTGAGTTAAGTGTCACGAAGCAAACAGGGGCTTGAATTTCACTCCCAAACCCCAGCCTGGGGTGGGGGCTGGGGCAGGGGCAGGGGGCCCGGCCCCAGACCTGTGGGGGAAGTCCAAGGGACGGCGTTTCCCATGCTGGCTGGGACCGGGGACAGTGCCGTGGGCTCCAGCTCTGTGCCCCCCCACCCCCAGCTAGGCACCCAGTACAAAAACACACAAAGCCGCCATCCCCGGACCCCACCAGCCACGCTTCTGTGGGGGCGGGGGGCAGGCTGAGCAGGCCAGCTCCCCCAGGTCACAGAAAATAAGACTCAGTGTGTGTGTGTCCACGTGGGTCCTGTGTCTGTGTGCACTCGTGCCTGTGTGTGCCCACGCGTGTGTCCGTGTGCCCACGTCTGTGTCCGTGTGTACTCGTGTCTGTGTGTGCCCACGCATGTGTGCCCATGTGTGTGCATCTCTCAGCACGGCCCCCGTGGGCCTGCGTGCAGCGGGTCCGCCGCTCTGTCCTGAGGGGTCATGTGCACAGTTGTGTGGCTGTGGCTGTGGCTGTGAGGGTCTCTATTTGGGGTCTCTCACTGTTCCTCGTGTGGAGGACCCTGTCCTGTTGGGCCACTCTGTGGGGCCGGCTGGCTTTTGTGTGGCCTGACCCCATGTGGGAACCAGTGTCCCCGGGAGGGTGGAAGTCTGTGCCTGGCCCTGTGTGTCCTGTGCCATTGTGTGGCTTTGTGTCTCAGCCTGGATTTAATGACCCAAGAGCCCACTTCCAGTCGGGGGCTATGGGCGCTGGGGGTGGGGACACTCATTCCACCACTGAGTGGGCACAGACGACTCCCAACAACACAAAGGAGATGAAATCCCTAAAACAGGCTTCAGGAGGTGGGGGCCTGGCCACCACCCACTCCAGGAAGCTGCAGACAGCGCTGGCGGGCCCCCTTCCCACCCAGGCCCCCTCCCTTGCTCCCCCCAGAGCTGGGGGTGCCCCCTGAGCGCAGAGCAGAGGGGGCAGTAGGCCCAGGCTCGAGGCCTATCACCAACATGGGCCCGGGAGCCTTGGCCGCTGGCCGGCCCTGACCCGGGCTCAGGCCGTCCGCTCCTGCCCACTCTCGCCTGCCTCCTATTTGCAGGGTCCACGCATGTTGTGCCCAGCAAGCCCCAGAGAGCCCCAGCAGAGACTGTGTGGCCCCCAGAAGGGGGGATAGAAGGTTCTAGAAGGAGTGTGGACAGCTTTGGCCTTCCCTAAGGTGGTGGTGAGCACACTAGGCCCCGGCCCGCCCTCCCCCCGATCTTTCCTTTCCTCCCTCTCTGCACCTCTTCCCGGCCTGCACCTGGTGACACGGTTGGCGCCTTTCCAGGGGTGAGGGGAGCCAGCGGGGGCCCCTTCCTGGAAGCCCACCTGCAGGCCTGCCCCTCGCCCCCCGCCCCGCCGTTTCCTGGAACCGGTCACTGTGGACATTCTGTCCCTCGTCAGCACCGTGCGTGCATAAAGCAGACACTGAGCTCCTTGTCCTGTGGGGGCCTGAGCTCCGTCACCGAACACCTGGCCGGACACGGGCGGGCAGCGCGGGTCCACGGGGAGCGGCGGGGGCCTGGGGCCGGACCAGCAAACAAACATGGGCGCCAAGCACAGGGGCCTCTGGTCCCCGCTTCTGCCCGAAGCCTCCGCCGCTCCCTGGCCAGGCCCCGCACCGCCGTCCTGTGCGGGCGGAACCCAGGAGGGGGCGGGGGGCTCCGTGCAGACCCCTGGGGCCCTGGGGGAGGCAGGCCGGGGCTTCCCACGCTTTGCAGAAACCCATCTGCCTGGAGAGGAGGCTGGGGCGGGGGGAGCGGGAGCTGGAGCCAGACGGGAGGGTGTGGTAGATTAGGGAAAGAGCTGGACCACAGGCCTCCCTGCTCGGGCGGGAAGAGGGGCCCCAGGGCTCGGGAGGGTGGGGGCGACCAGCCGGCAGTTCGGAGCCTGTGGGTCTGGTATGCAGCCCAGAGGGTGGGAGGGGGGGGAGAAGGCTGGGATGGGAAGGCCATTCCCTGAGTTTCTGAGCCAGGAGGGAGAAGGGTGGGGGGTGGGATGCCTGGAAGAGCAGCCAGAGGCACCACAGAGATCCCACTCTGGGGCGCAGAGCTGCCTCGGGGTGCCGGGCAGGGCACGGGCCACTGGGAGGGCCGGGAGCGGTGGGCTTGGGCAGGGCTGCAGGTCCGGGCTGGGGGCACAGATGGGGGCACAGATGGGGGCACGAGGCAGGCAAGGGAGCACAGACACCACTCTGGAGACGGCCCAGGCTGCGGCTTTTGGGGGGCCATGATCTCGGGGGTGCCACAGAAGATGGAGGCGTGGCCAGTGGGGTTAAGGTGTGCTGGGGGACAGGGTTTCGGGGGCCACATGAAGGAGGCTAGGAAACAGACCGGGGCATGTGGGCTCCCCGCCGCCTGCGAGGCGCCCCTCCCCGCGGCCCCCCGCCCACGTGCAGGCAGCCGGGCCGGGTGGGACGTGCAGAGCATGGGGCCCAGGGGCAGGGCAGGGGCCCCTCGGGTTTACTCAGGTGGCTTTCGATCACGCCCTGTGTGTGGAGGGGCCCACGGAACGCAGGGGCACACGGAGCCCCCAGCACGCTCCCCATTGGCCGGCGGTGATATCACCCCAGTGTCAACACCCGCCGTCGACAGCTTCCCGCCAGGGTTTATGGAGCGGGACCCGCCCGGCGCCTCCGCCCCGCGCCCCACACACTGGCCCGCTGTTCTGGGGTCCGAGGGCAGAGGCCGTGTGGTGACGCCCTGCCCCATCCACCCCTCGAGCCCCCAGCATCTCCACCAGCGAGTGTGGGGTCCACAGGCCTGGTCCCCGGCCCCCTCTCTCTAAAAGGGGCCTACAGGGCCTGGGGCACAGGCCTTCGGCTTCGGGGTACGGAGCGGCCTCTGGAATAGGTGTCAGGCCAAGCACTGAAGAGGGGTTCCACTGGGTCCCTCCAAACACAGTCAGCCCCCTACAGACTCAGAAGAGCCAGAGGGACTCCCCTTCATGCCCCAAAGCTCCGGCCGACCCCCGGGACGGCAGGCCGCGGCTGGGGGGAGCGTGGGAGAGCAGATACAACGGCGCTCCCGAGAGCCGGGCCGCCCAGGGCCTCCTGGCCAGGCCCCTGCAGCCAGGCCCCTGTCCCCAGGAGGGTGGTGGGAGGCCTGGGACAGGACATGGCCTGAGACCTTTGCTTCCCAGAACGCTCGCAGTGCTGGGGACCCCCGGGAGGGCCGCTCCTCCCCGCCAGGCCACAGAGAGCCTGGGAAGGCCAACGGCTGGGGCCCGGTGTCGGGCATAGGCAGCAATGCCCCCGCCAGCATCCGGGGCAGCGGGGGGGACGGCTCCCCCACACCCCCGCCACACGAGCCGGCCTGCGGGGGTCTGCTGTGCAGTGTCTGCCCCCGACAGGCCACGCCCCCTTCCGGGAGGTTTCTGGGGCCCAGATGGGGCAGGGAGGCTGGAATTGCACAGGCAGCCTGGGCAGGCGGGTCTCGGGGTGGAGGGCTGCCCCTCCCAGGGACCCCGTGCCTGGGGCGAGGGACCCCTCAGGGTGCCCGAGATGTGTCGAGGACAAGCCCAAGGAAGCCCACCTTGGGGTGGGGTGCTGAGGGGAGGGGGCCGCTGCCCTCCACCTTCTTCCCCAGCATTAGTTCCGTGCTCGCCAACTCTGTCATCAGGGAAGGGGGCCATGACGGAGGGGCAGAGCCCCTGGGCCTCTGGGGGAGCCCCTGCCGGCTGCCACCACCCCAGGCCCAGCTCCCCCTAGCGGCCTGCGTCCCCTCTGCTGTTCTGTGGCGTCCCCTCTTTTCCCACAGTGCTTCTGGGGCTGACCCCAAGCCCAAGCCTCAGACCCCAAACTCTGCCATGCCTTCATCCCTTTCTGGGCCCCAGGGGCGGCCCCTGTTGGTCAGAGCTACAGCCTGGGTCTGCCTTGCTCTCGCCCCCCTCCCCTCGCCCCCGGACCCCCTCTAAGGGTGAATGACCTCACCCTGGGACATGGGGCAGAGGGCATGTGTGCCAAAGGCAGCCCCCAAGGGACACGTGGCTGTTTGCAGTTTGGGAGGTGGCTGAGATAAAGCGGCTGTTTTTCCAGTGGGATCAGAGCCGGGGGGCGGGGGGCGGCCCAGGGTCAAGGCTAAGCCGCTGGTTCAGGCTCCGCTCCCAGGCTGCTCTTGTCTGCGACCCCCACTCCCAGGTCCCCCCTGACCGGAGCACGGGGGGACAGTTGCACAATGCACTCACACCCGCCCCGTGGGCACGGTGGCGGTGGAAAGAGTCTCAGCACCCTAATCACTGTGACACGGTTGTCCCTTCCACTCCCGGGACCCCCTGACCCGCCACAGGTGGCCCCGGAGGGTCCCAGGGGATCAGCCTGCACGGGCGGGGTCCCGTCACACAGCAGCCCAATTAAGGGCGAGTTCCACCGGTCCTGAGATGCGGGTGGGCACGGCCCCTGCCTGCCAGCCTGCGGGAGCCAGACGGCGGGGGGGGTTTGGGACAATAGGATTAAGGGCTGACATTCTAGCATGTCACCGTAGATGCTGGGGGAGGAGGGGCAGGGGCCGGGGGCCGGGTGGGAGCACCTCGGGGGATCTAGAGGAAATGGCATCTCAGATGGAATTTCAGATGTTCCAGCCCTGCCGGCCTGGCCGGCCTCTGAGCCTCTGATCAGCAAGGAGGCCTCAGGCCTGGAAACTGACCCCACCCTGCTCACCCTGGGCCTCTGCGGGCGTGCGGGGGCGGGGGCGGGGGTCTGCAAAGCCCCCCAGGCTCCCCGTTCCCTGCCGGGTGTTGGGCCCAGCCCGCACGCCCCTGGCTGGGGAGCCGGGTCGGTGGGCCGAGGCTGGTCGGAGGGCGGCGGCGCCCGCCCCGTGAGCCCACAGGTCAGGATGGCCCCAGGCACCTCCGCTGCCCGCCATCCGTCAGGGAGCTGTCACCCAGGAACGCGGCTCCAGACAGGCTCTCCCTCCGGCTGAGGCCCCCGCGCCTCCGCTCCCCGCCCACGCCCCTCCGCGCACCCCCACCCCCGCCCGTGCCTGCCGCCCGCCCGAGCTGCCCTGGGGGTCCTTCTCCCGGTGTGGTCTTAGGGGGACACGGCATGTGCCCCCAAAGTGGCTCTGGGAACCCCGTGTGTGCTCACTGGGCGTCTCGGAGAGACTGCCTGCCCATACAGCCACCGGCCGCTGGGGAGAGGGGGCCGCAGCCCACTCACCCCGGCCAGCCTGCTACCCCCAAGATGGCGTGGGGTCCCCACGGCAGGCTGGGGGCCCGTCCCTGGGAAGAGGGGGGTCAGCGAACATCCGAGGAGACCTGTGGGCCCTCCACCCCGGGCAAGGCCCCGTTCAGGGGGCAGCGGGCAGGCTGCACAGCCCGGCAGGAGGCCCCGGCCGGTCCCACACCGAGGCTGGCCCTTCCCAGAAGGCACCAGAAAACAGAAGACCCGGGAGCCGGAGGACGAAGGAAGGAAACCCCAGCGGGGTGTCGGGGAAGCCCCCGAAGGGGGAGATCTGCTGGAAGGGCCGGAAGCCTTCCGGCTGACCGGCCTGCCCGCGGCCGGCTCCCGCTGGGTGGAGGCTGCCTGCCCGCCGGCGGCCGCCGCTGGTCTGTTTGGTTGTTTTCCTCGGCTCCTCAGGCCCTCGGCAGCCACACACACGCTTCTCCCCGTTCTGTAGAGTTTAACACTTGAGCTGACAACTCTCTGGGGAAGAGGGGCGGACAGCGAGGCCTGGCAGCCTGACCTCCCCGCGCTGGTCGCCCCAGCTAGCCCTCAGGAGTGGCCACTGGCCTGTCCCCAGCCCTCTGGCCCTCCTGGCTGCGGGTCATCCCAGACTGGGGGTGCCCCAGGAGGCGCCGGCCTAGGCCCTGGGTGCCGCAGACGGGTGTCCCCGGGTAAGCTCGGCGAAGCCCCATGCAGAAGGGCCTGCGAGGACTCAAACTCAGGCTCTCCAGCCTCCAGCTGCCAGGAAGAGGGTGTGCCCGCCCTGGGGTGCCCGGCCGCAGAGCCGTGGGCACTGTGACCGAGCACACACGTCGCGTGATAAGGGCGGGCCGCACCCCGGACTGGGGGTGTGGGGAGCGGGGTGCTCTCCGCGTCTCCACGCTGCAGAGGAGGAAACCGAGGTGCTGGGAGGTGGAGGGTGTCCCTGGCTCCTGAAGCCACCATGGGACCATGTGGGGTGCAGGCACAGGGAGACAGGCCTTCATGCCCCTCTGGCTCTGCGTACACCTGGGGGGTTCCCGGAGGTCCCCCAGGGCAGGAGAGCCCGCCCTCCACAGGGCCAAGGCCCACCAGCCAGAAGGGAGGCCTGGAGCTGCAGACACAGGAGGAACTTTCTAGAAGGCGGAAGCCTTGCGAGGCGGGAGCTGGCAGGGGAGGGCTGGCGTCTGCACCCCCACTGCAGCCCTCGCTCCCCAGCCCCTCAGGAGGCAGGGGTGCGGTGTGCGGGCTCTGGGGACACGCACCCCGGCAGAGCCTGGAGCACGGATCTGCGCCCAGGGCAGGGGGCAGGGTGGGGTCGAGGGGGTGAGCGGGGTCCCCTCGGCCGGCCTCACCCTCCTTCGCACTGCGTTTGGACTGAGGGTCACCTCGGTGAGGGGTCTTCTCCCGCCCGCACCCCCATGCCACCTCTGCCGTGGGGGAGCAGACGCTCTGTGGGGGCGGGGGCCCCCCAGGAAGGCTCCCGGGCATTTCTGGGACCACTGCAGCCTGCCTGCTGCCCATCTCAAATGCCCCCCAGCGCCTGACGGTCCCTCTGTGCGGGGCGCGGGGCCCCCTGAGCTGGGGCGGGCCAGGCAGAGTGGGTGCAAAGCACATGGTTTTTCTTTGTCTTTGTGTGGCAATGGGGCCCCCCTGAGGGGGTGCTGATCCAGGCTCAGGCTTGGGGTGTGTACCCCCAGACCAGCTCCCCTGCCTTTCACCTGCCCCACTGTGCCAGGGAAGAGCAAGGGTGCTTCTAGAAATCTCAGGGCACCATCAGAGCTTTGCTCTCTAAGGCTGGCTGGGGTCTAGACGCCCCGCAGACTCACACCTGGGCCCTGGCGCAGGCTGTCTTTGGGGTTCCCAGGTGTGCCCGCCCTGTGGGCAGGGGGCAGCCAGCTTCCCCCACATCGGGCCCCCAGAAGTCAGCGTGGGGCCCGGCTGGAGGACGCTGGGAAGGGCGAGGCTGAGCTTCGCTCCACGAGAACATGCCACGTTGCCTCAGCAGGAACAGCAGGGAGGCTGCTCGCTCCGGGCCTCGGGGTGGGGCCTGGGAGAGGGGGCCCTCAGCCCCTCGCCGGCGAGGAGCAGGGTGGAAAAAGGAGGGGCCTCGCCCCCCTCGAGAGCCCTGGGCAGGCAGGAGACTGGCCGGCGTGGGATCAGGCTGGGCACCCCCTGGCCACCCCGGCCACCCCATGCTGACCCAGCTGGCCTCGCCCGGGAACAGGGCCGCCCTCGGACACAACAGAGGGTGATTTCTGCGGCTCCGGGTGGCCACGCGGGTGCCCAGCCTCTAGGGCCATCGGCCGGGAGAGGCCCTGGTCCGACGGCCAGGGAGAGGCCTGTCCAGGGAGGCCGGAGGTGGCTCTGGCTGGGAGATCCCGTGCTGCCGGCCCCCACTCTCTGGGGGCCCAGGGCAATCAGAGAAGCCAGCAGCAGTGTTTATTTTCAAGTGACATTTTTTAAGAAAAACAGCTTCCCCCAAATGCTTGACCCTGCGTCTGGAATGTGGAGAGGCAAGCAGCTGTCCACCGCCCGCCCCTGTGCAGCCCGACGCGGGGCGGGAGCGGGGGGGCCCCCGGGGGACGTGGCCGTCCGTGGTCAGAGCGTGGAACCCGGCTCTGGGCTCCGTTCCCAGTCCCGCCGCGTCCCCAGCAGGGCACTGACACCCCCGCGGCCGGGCCAGGCCCAGCTTATCTTGGCCCTAGTGCATCGCCCAGGGCCTGGCGGTCTGCGACTTCGCTCCCGGCCACACGCACCGCGCCCGGGACGGCCCCGCACTTCTGCTCCTGCTGGGCTCCTCGCCGGTGTCCCCCTCGGCCTGCGGCCTGCCCCGGCCCTCCCCCGTCCCCTGGCCCCTGCCTCCAGGAAGCCCTCCGAGGGAGCTCAGAGGCGTCTGCTCCATGCCTAGCCCGTCCGCAGTGAGGGCCCCCGGCCGCTTGACCACAGGCCCCCGGGCAGAGGCTGGGTCAGTGGACGGCTCCAGAGTGTCCCTGGGGGGCAGCTGGCTCCATGGCCACAGCCCTGGGTGGTTCTCTGGGGCCTGTCCCCTGCCCTGTGCCAGCCAGCGGCCTTCCATATGACAGTGTCCACAGCCCGGGGGCTGGTCAGGGGGCCAACAGTGGGGCAAGCGGCCAGGGCTGACCTGCCCGGACACCCACTCCGGCCGTGGCGCCAGAACCCCAGGCCCAGTCGTGGCCGGGGAGCCTGGCTGCTCCTGCAGCAGGCCCTGGCTGGCCCACCGCTGCCCCCGAGAGCACAGAGGCCCCCGCCCGCCCCACTCCCAGCAGCAGCAGCCTCCCCTTCCCCCGCAGAGGGGACTGGCCCGGGGGTCCCTGACAGCCCACTGCAGAGGGGAGGAGGCGCCGCCTGCCCCAAACCCCCTGGCTTCCTGTTTCACAGCCCACAAAGCACTGAGGGCCGCAGGTCCCAGGACATCAAAGGCCGGGAAGCTCGTTGTGTTGAATTAAGTGTAAATGAACCAGAGGCATGCGGCTTGCGTTTCCACGGCGACGCCTGCCTGCTCGGGAGGGCTGGGGGTGAAGACGGGCGGGAAGGGGGACGGAGGCCCCTCCGGAACCGGCCCCTGAGGAAACAGCAGAAACGAGCCGCCGAAGGTGACCCCCACGCTGAGCCCCGCCGAGAGTGGATGAGCACCAGGACTGTGTGAGGCGGGGGCTGCCACGCCCTGGCCCCCTCCGCCTGCCCACGTGGGTGGGCAGCCCCGCGTATGTGCCAGGCCCCGAGCCCCGCGGGCCCCGGGGGTCCTCACAGCCCGAGTCTCCCGGCCCTGCTCTGGGGTCGGCGGTCGGCCTGGGAGGCGCTGGCCTCCCGGGCCTCGGTCCTGTTGCCTGCGGCACGTGGGACCCGTGGCCGACAGCCCGCCAAAGGGCCGGGAGCCCCAGACTCGGGGGTCTCAGCAGAGTCCTGCTGTGATGGGGACAGGTAGGGGGCAGAGGCCGGATGGCCGCTGTGGGCGCCCCAGCGCCCCCCCTCAGACCCTGCCAGCCCCCTCCTCTAAGGCTGGGACCGCCAGGGCCTGCCACAGGTCCCGGCACCACTTTGAAGGTTCCGTGCGGAGGGAGCGGGGGGGGGGGGCTGGGGGCGCCGATGAGGCAAGTGAGCAGGACTGGAGGGGCGCCCAGAAGTCCCTGACCCGGGGGGTTATCGCGCTCTGTCTGCACACAGCGCCTCGTCTGCAAAGTTGGCTGAGCAAACACAGGAGCCAAGGGTCGGGGAGATGGGGCTGGCGGCCCCCACGGCCCCCTTGATTGCACGTCCCCACTGAGCCTGTTTTCCCGGTCAAAATCCAGCTTGCCATCTGACCCCTCCGTGACCCAATGTTCCAGGAGGCCGGGTGGTCCCGGAGCCCACACCCCAGCCCTGCCGGCCGAGGCCCGCTCCCTCGAAGTGTCCCCGTGCCCTGGGACGCCACTGTCCGCTTGGATCGGAGGCCTCGTGCGTGGGCAGCGGGATTTTCTGCTTCTTTGGTGCTACAAATTGACTTACATCTGGTGGGGACAGCTGCAACCTGGCCGTCCCCAGCCGGGCCTCTGCGGGGCTGGGGCAGCTCGGCTCGCCCACCACCGCCAGGGCCTGGCGCACTGTTTGGTCTGCTTGTGGGGGGCACCTCCCGTGGGAAGGCCCCGAGCCCCTCGAGAGGAAAGTGGGGGCCGGAAGCAGCAGGGCAGGTAGCGTGGGGGAGCAGGAGGCGCCAGCCCCTGGCCTTCCAGCAGCTGCCGGGCTGGCCTGGCCCTCCCCCCCGGTGAGAGTCGCCACCACAATCAATCATGGCCGGCTTAGCCGGGGGCCCACTCCCAGCGGCAGGGGCAGCTGCTACTCCGGGGGGGTCCCGGGGGCCAGACCCACCTCCCAGCAGGCTCCGTCCCTCCCCCCCGGGCACCCCTGCTGAGGGCTGAAACGAGGGGCTCGGCCCCAGAAGCCGAGGGCTGGTGTGAGAGGTGGCCAGGGGGTCCCAGCCTCTGGCTCCAGAGGCACCTCTACCCTGTAAGCTCAGCCCCTCCTGAAGCCCCCCATTCTGCCTCTGGTCACTGTGCAGGCTGTGGGTGCTGCTCAGCGCTGGTTTCTAGCCCCCCCCCACACACACACAGCCTGGGGTCAAAGGTCTTTGCTGAGCCGCTGGAAGGAAGGGGGCAGGCTGACGGATGGGGACAGCTGCTGCCCAGCCGCTCCCCCAGGCACGGCCCCCCGCCCACCCGCCACGGCCCACCCAGAACCATGCGTCCACCTTCCCGTTCTCCTAATCCCCCTCCGGTTTCTTCCCAGTGCTCCGAGCACTTGGACACATTTTCCGAATTCTCGGGCCTCTGCTGCTTCCTCTTCAAATTCTTCGCGCCCCCCTCGCCCCCCCGCCCCCCGCCCCGTCCCCACCATGGGAAAGACTACCACTGCCCGAGCACATGCTCCGTCTCAGGCCGGGCGGGGGGAGGAGCAGCTGGCTGGTCCCGGCAGCTGTGAGGTGTGGGGGTGCCAAGGGGAAGAGCCCGGATTACGGGGGCGTCATGGGAAAGCTGTGAGGGAATGCTACCCAGAGCCCCTCCTGCCTGCTGCCCTGCTCTGCTCCCTCTCAGGATTCCTGGCCTCCGAGGGGCCCTGGGGGGAGGCAGATGGGGCTCCCAGCCGGGACGGCCACGTCCTGTTGGCCACAGGCTCTGGCAGGAATGTCCATCTGCCCTGGCCGAGTACCGTCCCTTGGGGCCCGAGGACCAGCTTGCCCAGCTCTGACGCCTGCTCGCTGGGACCCGGGACGGGCCCGGCCGAGCCCCACGCACCCAGCGGGCGGGCGGCACACAGGGCCCCGCACGCCCATGGCTCCGGGGAGGGGAAGGGGCCGGAGTGCGGGTTGTCGGCATGAGAGGGGCGGTGGGCAGCCCGGCCACGTGTGTGCAGGGCAGGCTCCGGAGGGAGCCATGACCCCCGGGCCCACCTAGATGGATCCAGGCGGCCCCAGGGACAGACAGGCGGACGGCGGTAGCCGCATGGCCACGGGGGACTGGCCCGCAGACGGGGCAGCTTCCCTGAGGAAGACGGGGACCCTCCCTGCCCACCGGGGTGCGGCGAGGGAGGCCGAGCCCAGCCCCGGGCTGCCTCTTTCTTGGTGGGTCCAGAACCGCACAGCCAGCCCCCTCTGGACGGCGGCCCCCCTCGGACCTTGCCCGCCCCGCCCGGCCCCGGCCTCGGCCTCGTGGCTCTGAACCCTTCAGCAGCCATTTTCTCCGTCATTGTTCTTGTCCCTTTTTTGTAATAAAAATCAGACTTCTCTCTCCTGCCTGCTGAAACAGGACCCCCAAGCCAACATGGCCCAAAGGGCCCACGCGGTCTGGTTGTGACTTGTGACCAGTCCGTGGCCCCCGCCCCGAGCCCAGCCACCAGAAAACACACCTCCCAGGCTCCCCGGCCTCCCTGCGCCCCGGTCTGCACACTCGTCGCGGCCCCCAGGCCTGGCCGGCCTGACCGGGCGCCTTCCCAAACACAAGCTCGACGTGTCCTGGGGCTTACGTCACAGCGCCCGGAGCCCTGCGCGGCGTGTCCCCACCTCCCTCCCACCGGTGGCCATACCCGGCCCCGGTCGCTCTGCACAGAGCCAGGGCCAGAGGCTGCAGGCCGGGGCCGGGCGGCGGGGGGCAGAAGGTGGTGGGGACCCCGGGCTGGGCAGGGGCAGGCGAGGACCAGGGGCAGGTGCGGAGGTCCGAGGGTCAGGCCGGCGGGGTGCCGCCTCGCTGTCCCGGGTCTCAGTCAGGGGACCCCGCCCGCGGGCAGGCACCCCCGAGCTCGCGCCTCTGTGTTTATGGCGCTGACAGAGTGGACGGGGCGTCACCGTCGCTGTGTCCGCGAGGAGCTCCGGCGGCGTCCAGCACCCGCAGGCTGTGGCACGGCCCCTCCGGACAGCCCCCCGCCCTCCCGCGTGTCTCCCTCGGAGACAGAAATGTCCACTGGTCTCCCCGAGGTCCCACGGAAAGCACGCGACGGCCGGGCGCAGGGTGGACGGGTGGAGGAGAGGCCGGTGTGCCCCAGGCGGGTAGTACACTGCTCCGTCGGCAGGACGAGGCCCCCGGCCTGCTGCCCACCTGCCGGTGGGGGGTGGCCGCTTAGCCGTGACAGCAACGGGGTTCACCTCCCCGCCTCTGGTTGTCATTAGCTGCTCCCAGGCAGGAGGGGCCCTGCAGCCAGCAAGGGTCAAGCCTCGCGAGGGGCCACCTGGACCTCATTATTCTTAAGTGGTCGGCTCCGAGAGAGGGGGGGAGGGGCAGAACGGCCCGCCCCTCCTCGCCGGCACGGGGGCTTCGCCGGAGTGCAGCTCAGCCGGGCCACCCCGGAGCCCGGAGTGGCATCTGTAGACGGCTCGGTACAGCAGCAGAAAATGCTGGAAGGACAAGGCCGGAGGTCAGGTCCTGGTCCTTTCCTGTCACCCAGGGGTCCCCAAGTCCTTCCCGAAGCCACGCTGGGGCACGACACGTTTCTGACAGATGGGGGGTGAGGGCGCCTTTCCCACTGGCCCCACCCCGGGACGGACCCCCCTGGCTCTCCCGTCCTCCCCAGCCCGGAAGCCTGCAGCAGGTGATGGAGCTGGGAGTGTGCTAAGGGTCCCCGGACAGGCTGTGGCCCGGGGTCCCTAAGATGCCAGTTCGGCAGCCACAGGAGGTCCGGGGTCTCCAGGCCCCCACCTGAGGTGCGTGCTGGCATACAGGAGGCCGACTGGGCCCCATGCGGGATGGGGTCAGGCTCCGGGGTCAGGGCCCCCGCGTGGGCCGGAGCGAGCCCCCCAGCGCCTGCCCACGCGGGGCAGAGGCCTCGGGGGACGCCTGGGGCCCCGGGGAGGGTCGGGCACGCGTCCCCGTTCATGCCTCGGCCGGGAGCACCCCGGTCCCCCTCCCGGCTGACCGCAGGAATGTGCGACGTGGCCGTCACGGGGAGGGGTGGGCGGGGCAGCCCGCCGCACGGACGGGGTGCCGGGAGCCCGGCCGGGGCCTGGAGTCAGCGCCTCGTGCCCGCTGAGCACACACGCGCCAGGTAAAGCGCAAACCAGCGTGGCCGAAGGGACGGTCCGTCCTGCCCTTTCTCCTTAATCCCTTTGGCTCAGGGCTTCCGCAGCCTGGGCAGCCTGTCCGAGCGGGAGGCCGCCCAAGGGCGCACGGGCACCGTCCGGACGCGCAGGCGGTGGCCCGTCCCTGGCCGCCCCGGAACCACGGGCCTTTCCCGGCCGGCTGGGGCGCGGTGGGACGGTCAGGGATGGACCTGTGGCGCAGGCCGGCAGGCGGCCGCGTCCACAGGGGAGGAGGATCATGGGCCGGGCCCCACGGCCTCTTTGCTGACCCCTCGGCCGAGCCCCGGAACGCCAGCCTCACCCCGTAACCCCCAGCGGGAACCTGGACAGTGCCCCGGCCACCGTCGTGTCTCGGGACTGGCCGGTCCTCAGATGTCCAGGCTGCAGCTGGGCCGCAAAGAGCCTCAGGGCCCGGCGGGTGCGGGAGAGCCAGGTGAGGGCCCCCGGGCTCCCAGGGCGATGCCGCCCTCACCCCCGGTTGCTGAGGAGGTGCCCGGAGCCCAGCTCTGTGGGCTGCAGGGCACCACGCCGCCTGAAAACTCCCATCCCCCAGCCAGGGAGGTGCTCACCCCACCTGGAACCAGGGGCTGTCCCCCGCCACACCCAGTTGCAGCCTACTTCATCCCAGCCCGCTGTCCGGGAGGTGGGGAGCCAGCCTGGCCCTGCCCAGGGGCTCCCCTTGTCCAGAGGAGGCCCCCGCATGCGGGCGCGCTCCCACGGGACAGGTGAGCTGCTGCCCAGCCCACAGGTGCCCTGAATGTCCCCTGGGATAAGCGGACCTCACCGGGCAAGAACCCCGTGTCGCTGGACTAGCCCTCCAGCCCCCCACCCCGCTGGGCTGGGACCTTCGACTTGAGCAGCCAGGGCCTTCCCGCTGCCCGTAACGTGGGCCCTGAGCCCCACAGGCATGCTCTGCGTTCTGGGGCTTTCTCTGGGGGCCCCAGCCCGGCAGAGGTGCGTGGGGGTGGGGCTGCTGTCCCACCATGCGGGAGGATGGGGCCCAGCGAGCAGAGAGGGGCTGTGGCCGCCTGTGCTGGGCTGGGCAGGGTCAGTCCCTCCTCACCCCAAGGAAAGTGCCAGACCCCCACAGGGCAAGTGGGGCTCCTGGGTGTGTGTGGGGTCCTCCCTCTCTGTACCGGCTGAGCTGCTGCTGCCGCTTGGCCCCCTGGGACGAGGCCCCCTCACTGGGGCGCCCACATCTGGCCATGGACAGAGCACTCACCCTGGACTCCCACCTCCAGGGCCCTGCCCTCGACCCCGCAAGCAGGTGCCGGGCCCGTCCTGCAGACACCGTCTCTCCTGAGCCCCTTCCCCTCCCCGAGCCCGGGCAGCTTGAAGGTCCCCTGGCCTTGGGGGCAGCCAGGACCCCAGGCCCTCCATGCACCCCACACCCTGGTCGCCCACCAACCTCCAAAACATCTGTCTTCTCTAGCCATGGCCTGCGCTGGAGGGGATGTCCGCTGTTGCCCGGCCCGGCCCGGCCGGCGCTGGGGCCCCGGGGGCTGTGGCCTTACAAGATGGCAGCCCACGGGGAGCGAGCACTCTGCTGTGTGGCCGACGGACACTGTGCCTCTCCCTGTCCTGTCCTCCCTCCCAAAGAGTGGCCGTGGGGTCCCCTTCCCGTGACGTGGCCCCCCCAGGGCCCCCACCGGTCCCTCGCTCCCGTCCTCTTTCTCAAAACGTCCACCTTGTTCCCATGAAGACCCTGAGCCTCCCCAAGCTCCCCCTCGCCTTCACGCCCGTTCCCGCCCCATCCTCCCGGAACCTTCCGAACCTTCCGCCCCCGGCCCGGTCCCATCCGTCTCCCCCAACGGCAAGATGGACAGCGAGCGAGACCAGGCCCGGCGGAAGTCAAGGCGTGCACCGTGGCCTGGGGACGTTGCTGACCTCCTGAGGGAGGCTGGAGGAAGCAGCGTGTGGGTGGGTGGGTGGGTGGGCCACCGGCGGAGCAGGGTGTCTTCAGGAAGCACACCTCCAGGGCGGCCGGGGCCTGCCCAGGCCTGAGGGGCCAGGAACAGCCTGACCACTGGCCGACGTGGCCTGGGCCTTACTTGAACAGGGCTTCGGTCTCGAGAGAAGAGCTGGCCAGTTGTCCGGGTCCAGCCCTCTGCGGCCAGGCCGCCCCCCGGGTCTGGGATGCCCGCCGCCCAGGAGCTGGCCGCCTCTCAGCGGCTGGAGGAGGACTCAGGCCAGCTGGGAGGCAGGAGGGTGCCCAGGTCACTGTGCTGCCCCCTGCGGTGCTGCGGAGGGTCTCGGGGGGCAGGAAGGGCTGCAGGGCCGAGAGACTGGACAGGAGAGGCCTCCAGGCGGAAGCGCCAGCACTGGGGAACGGCCCACAGCCCCTCGGAGTGGCCCTCGCCCCCGGGAACGGCCCACAGCCCCTCGGAGTGGCCCTCGCCCCCGGGAACGGCCCACAGCCCCTTGGAGTGGCCCTCGCCCCCGGCCAGGCTCCACGCGGGGCGGGCAGAAACTGCTGACCTTCTGGGCCCACGGGCCAGGCTTGGAGGGGACAGGAGGGAGCTCGCTGCCCGGCCCTGGGCACCGCTGACCCGTCTCCCATTTCCAGGGAGCCAGAGTCACCAAATCCGCCGGCTCTGTGCCCAGCGACGGGCCCACAGGACAGTCAAGGCTGGACTGTCAGCCTCACGGGGAAGCGGGTCAAGCACCCACCCCCTGCCCGCTGGCCCGGTCCAGGCACCGGACAGTCACCTTCCATGGCCGCCTCCAGTGCCCTGGATGGCGTCTGTCCCTCGGGGCAGGATGGGGCGGAAAGCCATGGGCTGCCCCACTCCCAGTCCCCAGAGCACCTTCCATGCGCTCTCGCCCACCCCAGGGTCCCTCTGCCTCACATTCTCACAGTGGGGACGGCTTGACCTCGGGGCTAGCCAGCTCCCGCCCGCTTCTGGAGGGACACAGGGCCCTACCGGGCAGTCCTTGGTGGCCCAGGGCTGCAGGGAGGGGTCTCCAAGACCAGAGGCCCACGCTCAGGTGGAGGGGTGGTGGGCAGTGAGGAGAACTCTCGGGGGTTGCGAGTGAGGGCGAGTGGGCGATGCCAGGGACTGATATGGGGGGGGACTACCCAGCCACCAGCGGATGGCCCCGAGCTCTGGCGGGGGGTAGCAGGCTGGACCCCTGGGCAGTTTTGTGCGAGGCCCTGGGAAGGTCACAGGGAGCAGAGGAGACTCAGGCCTGGGCTTAACAACAGCCCAAGGAAAATGTGACGGGAAGGGGGACGAGGGGGCCCCAGGATGTGGAGGGGAGTGCAGAGGAGCTGGGCGGGGGGCCAGCTCCATCTTGCCAGGATTGCGGGGCAGGGATGAGGGGGTGGGAGGGGTGTGACACAGGGCTCGGGGGTCCTGCTGAGGTTTGTTCCTCACCCACACATTTGGGAGGAATAGGCAGGAGTCAGGAGCTGAGAGGGAGGCATTGTGGGCCTGGTCGACATGTAGAGCCATCGGTAGGTCCCTGATCCGGGCTGGAATGGGGGCGTGAGGGCTCAGGCTGGCGTGCTGGGGCGTTGGCGGCCGAGGGGAGTGCTGGGGATGGGGGGAGGGCAGCTTTGGCCAACATGCAGAGGGTCGGGGTGAGCAGAGCTGACAGCAAGCAGCCCCCCTGGCTGGCGCCCTGCCCCCACCTCCGGCCCGCCTGCGGGGGGGCTTTCTGGATTCCATCAGGTGTCACAGCAATCTGGCTGTGACATAATGAGGCAGGCTGGGGTCAGCGGGGTGACCTCTTGTGGCCCCGATGTTTGGAAATCCCCAAATCAAAACGACCCGACAGGCTCAAGACTGAACTTCCCAAGCGGCCCCTTCAATTACCCAAAGATGCACCAGCCAGTCCCTTCCCGAAGGACCACCGGGGGCCGGGAGCGGTCCCCAGGCCGAGGCTCCTCGGGCTCACCTCTCCTGGGGGTGGGGGGCAGCTGGGGCAGTTGGCCTGGCTGCTCCAGCAGAGGCGAGCAGGCCTGCCCAGATTGGGCCACACATGGCAAAGAACAACACTCAATGGAGCCCTAAATGCAGCGTGACCCCTGCCTGCACTGGGCACCCACCATGTGGCCCAGGGGCCCGGCCGGCGGGCAGGACCTGGGCGGCTGGAGCGGGTCTGGCCGCAGCCGAGCCCAGCGAGGAGGCTCATGTGGCCAGAATCCATCACCCACGTTTGGGGAGGAGGTGTGGAGACGGGGTGCCCGACAAATCGCACGTCCCCCCCGCCCCGCCGCACCCACATTTGAATGCGTACGTGAACAGACCTACGGTCCTCCTTGTCCCTGCCCTCCAGGTGTTATCTGGGGAAAAAAAAAAAATGCTTTTCAAAGGACATGCTGAAACTTCAGCACAAAAATTTCATGTCAGAAACCTGTCATCTCTTTCCCAGAGATAAGACACAGCTCCACAAGGAGGGGCGGGCCCAACCGCTCTGCTGGGAGGGAGACGGCCCAGACGCAGAGCTGGGGCCTGAGAACCAGCCCCGAGGGGGTGAGACTGCGGGGGCGGGGGTCCCAGAGCTGGGGGCCAGGCACGTCCACACTGCGTGCTTGAACTTTCCGGAAACACTTATCTCCCGCCCGCTCTTCAGGGCGAAAGGGCCCCTCGGGGCTGGGACCGGACGCTCCTGCTGCTGTGGGGTTCAGGCGCCCCCTCGGATGCTTGTGCCCTCTCCCTCACGCCCTAACGTAGGCCTCGGGACCGCGGTCCGCCCGGAGGGCTCGGGTGGTCAGCGGCTGAGCCGGGAAGGACAGGCGGCCAGCAGCACGGGTGCCCTGTCCAAGTGCCGCCTGGCTCCCTCGTGGCCACCGCTGCCACCCCGCGGGACACGACACGGGCGACGCCGCCCCCCGCCCTCGGCCTGGTGCTGGGTCCACAGTAGCCCTCGTGCCACGGGGACCAGGCCTGGGGGGCGTCGGCACCAGCCTGGGGCAGGGAGAGGTGACCAGAAGACCCCGTCAGCCCTGGGCTCAGTTTCCCCTGGTGACACAGAGTGTCTCCAGCCAGTGCCCGGCAGGCCCCACCTGGAGCAAACCTCAGCCTCAGCCCACACATAACACACAGGCTCCCGAACCCCAGCCGCCCCCACCCCGGCCAGGCAGGCACGCTGGGAAAGTGGGGGGCCCTCGGAAGGTGGGGGGCCCTCATGCATGTAAGTGCCAGACTCAGCTTTCTGGGGCCTGGATTTCAGGGGAGGGGTGGTGGAAAGGCGCCTGGCTAGGGGACTGACCTGGCCTGAGGGTGGGGGGCGGGGGGGTGGGGGGGGCAGGCTGCCAGCCTCTCACTGTGTGACACTACTGCCCCCGCCAGGTGGCCCGGGAGGCTCCGACCCGGTGACCCCGGCTCCGCTCTGGACAGTCCCAGGACCCCATCGTTGGGAGGGGCAATGGGGGGCCAAGGCAGGGTTGCTGGGTCTCCGTTTTAATCAAAAGAGATGGGGACCCCGGACTGGGGCCCACTTGTCCTATGCCCCAATGGCCCCGAGCCCCGAGAACCAGGCTGCCAGCGGCCAAGCCCCTCTCTCCACAAACCCTAACATCCTGGGGGACCCTAAACCCAGGGAAGCGGGGCGTTCCGGCTACCTCGCCCACCCCACCCCTGTCCTCATGCCCCCCGGGGTGCACCTGGCACTGGAGGCCAGGGTGGGGTGCAGACAGGGGCATGGCGTCCCAGCGGGGGGCTGGAACGGGGCCGGAGGGCCAGCTCCTTCTCCCACAGGCCGCCCCCACCCCAGGGGACCAGGAGTCAGGGGGCCACTCTGCTGCGGGCTGTTTGCCGGCCCCCTCCGGCGTTGCCATGGCGACGACACTCTTGCGCAGGGGCGCCATACCGCAGAGGTGACTCGGCGAGCTGCGCCGCCGCCCGCTCTCGCCCCCGGCACCTCCCAGGACTCTCACCTTGGCCCCCGGACCCCCCCAGGAATGTTCCATGACCCTGTGGGCAAGCATGTGCCCCAGACCGCCAGGCCGAGCGCGCCTGGCCGGCGCCTGCCGCCCCCCCCCTGCGGGCCTCGCCGCCCCGCCCGCCGGGAGCCGCCCGCCCACGCGGCCGCGGGGTCCACGCCCCGGGTCCGCCCCCCGCCCCAGCCGCCTGGTGTCGGGGGCTTCCCGCGTGCCCCTGCCTTCCGTCTGGCCCCTGGACCGCTCTCCCTGTCTGCACCCCACACTCCGTGGGTCGCCCCGCAGCCCACCGCTGCTGTGCAGGACACACGCCCAGCACCCGTGTGCAGCGGGGTGGCCTCGGGCAGGGGGGAGAGCCTAGGGGGGACACACGCCCAGCACCCGTGTGCAGCGGGGTGGCCTCGGGCAGGGGGGAGAGCCTAGGGGAACCAGGCAAATGTCAGCATGGCAGAAAGGGCCTCTGTGCGCCCAGCGCGGCCCTTCCCGTCCCTCTCCCGGGGGTGCTGGCAGGGGTCACCATGACCGATGCGGACAGCTGTGTCCCACCGCCCGAGCTATTTCGGTGTTGGCAGGAGCCGGGCGGGCGGGCAACACGACACCTTCAGACGGGGGCACCCCTGGCGCCCTGTCCCCGGCCCCTGGTCAGCTGTCGGCTCCCCTCACCCCCAAGCCCCCGAGGAGGCTTAGTGCACATGGTTCTCCTGTTCTGACCGGCCGAGGGGCCGCGGCGGATTTAGCCAGGGGGAGGCGGGGGGGACGGGACCCGCAGGGGGTGTTCGGGGAGGTGAGGACAGCCAGGACCGGAATGACAGCTGCCCTTCGTCCCCCTGGGCCTCCTCGGCCAGGCCCGCACCTCCTGCCCGCTGTTATTTTTAGGAGGCAACTTCTAGGCCGTGTGCTGCCCCGTCCTGGGGACAAGGGACAAGCTCAGCACGGTCACGCACCAGGTGCCCCAGAATCCACCGAGCACCGCGGCTGGGGATGGCCCCCCGGTCCTGGTCTCTGGGCCAAGCGACCCAGAAGCTGGGGCGCTGGAGTTCTGAGTGTGCTGTCCCGACATGCTCAGCCATGCCTGCACCCGGCGACCCTCTCCCACATGCCCTCAGGGCCGGGCCTGGCCGGACAAGGCGGCTGGCGGCCCCTTCCGGCACGCAGCCCCGTGGGGAGCCCTCGGAGCACTGGGAGGGAGACGTCCATGAGCCCAGGACGGGGGGGGGGTCCCCCGGTTCCCACCGGCTGGGCCTCCATGGACTGATAGGACGCAGATTAGGAAGGAATCAGGTGGCGGTGGGGCTGGCCTTTGTTAAAGGCCCCCCTGAAACTGTGTGGGGGCCTGGGTGGTACCCCAAAACCACGGAGGGGAGTGGGGGCACCACGGACACTCTAAGGGGAGACCTCACAGGGTCTGAGCTAAGGAGCAGAGAACCCCGGGAACGGCCGCGTCACCCAGAGGCCCAGGGGTCACAGGCGGGTCCACCTCGCCACCGCCCGACCTCGCCGCCATCACCCCAGGGGTTGGGGACGGCATGGAGGGCGGTTTCTGCCCCAGGCCGACAGGAGGCACGGCGTTTCCACAGACGCAGCCTGATTTGGGGCCACACAGGGCAGCGCCAGCACAGGGGTGGCCCCACATGTGCGGCCTACACCCCTCCCGAGCCTGGGGAGTCTCCCGCGGGCGGGCGCCCCGTGAGCCTTCCCACACACGGCCGTGGGACCAGGACTTCCAGGGGCTCTGTCACGCCGTTGCCACGGGAGGAAGCTCACCCAGGCCGCAAGAGGTGGCAGCAGGAGGTGGCAGGCCGCACGGGGATGGGGCATGGTGATGGACGGCCAGTGGGACAGAGGCACGGGCTGGGCAGCAGGCTGCAGGCCAGGACACGGCTGGGTGGAGAGGAGGGTGGAGAGGAGGGCGTCAGGGGGACAGGGCCCTAGGCAGGCCCGGGTCTCAGACCCCTCCCTGGCCAGCACCGTCATTCCCACATTTTCAAGGGCCTCATGGTCCTGAGGCCGGCAGCACACACCCCTGGGCAGCCTCACATGGCCCCCTAAACCCTCAGATGGGTCGCTCACTTCCGAGGTCCCGATGAGCATGGCTGGCTGCTCGGTGACTTGTCGCTGGAGCACGTGGCTCCCAGCTTGGCCCTGAACGGCAGCAGCCTACCCCCCTCACCCCCTGCCCGCCATCCGCTCGGCGGCCTCCCTAACGAGCCGTTTCCAGGCCCTTTGATCTGGCCTTTAATAAGCAGCCCCTTCGAGGGGCCCAGCCACGCCCTCCGGCCCCGGCAGGGCTGATTACCCAGACCCCGTCCGGCCGGGAGCCCTGAGCGGGGTGCTGCGGGGCTCTCTTCCAGATCGGGGTCAAGAGGACATTGTCGGCGGTGTTCCGGGTGGGACGTGGCAGGCCAGCCTGCCCGGGGTTACCTGGGCCCCTCCCAGGCCCCACGTTGGGGGGAAGGTGCCGTGAAAGGAAGGAGGCCCCACCGCATGGTCACCTGGGCAGGCCCAAAAGAACAATGGAAGCACAAATGTGGCCCCCGCTGTGGGGGGTGGGGGTGGGCCTGACTGCCCACTCGGCCTGGGGACTGATGGGGCGCCCCCGTCCCCCCATCCTCGCCTTCCCTGAGGCCTGCAGCTCGGCAACCACTGACCACACCAGCCTCCAAGGCCACTCCACGAAGATGTCCAGGGGCCACCCCCGGCCTGCGACCTTCCCTCCAGCCACAGCTGCGGTGGGCGAGGCGGGGAGCCGCGTGTGGGGTGCAGAAAGCAGCACGGGGCTCGGGGGACTCGGGGGGCCATGGAGCTGCAGGAGGCCCGCTCCTCAGAGCCACCCCCTCCCTCGCTCACACATGTGCACACACACGGGTCGGCGGGAAATGAGGCCCCCCGCCCCCACTCTGGCAGCGGGCATGGGGTTTTACTAGGGCTACAAATCAGATATCACACAGTTTGGGGCTGACGTGGTTTTTATAAGAAGTATTCAGGGCCCTGGCCGCCGGTGAAGGCCCAGGGAGAGCCTGGCAGGCGCGTCCAGCTGTCAGGGCCTTCGGAATTCCAAACGCTTCGTAAAGTGCAAGGCCAGCACCTTGTTCTGCTTACGGGCTCCTCGCCCCTGCCCCGGGCCTGCCGCAGAGGCTCCTGGGAGGCACCTCCCCCAGATGCGGGGCGGGGGCCGCCCGCAGCTGCGAGGCGAGAGGCGAGCGCGGGGGTCCTCCGCCAGCGCCCGCCCCCACCTCGCCGAGGCGCCCTCTCCAGCCTGGTCAGGCTCCCCGGCCAGGTGGGGGGGGCATGCTCCAGAGCGCCCGTGCGCTGCCCCCACGGCCACCGCCCCATGCTTGTCACCCAGGGTCTGAACCTGGTCCGTTCGAGTGGGCCACAGCAGCCACTCGGGGCCAGGCCGCCGGCTCAGGAGCCATCTTCCAGCTGCCCCCCGGCACCGTATGGAATGTCACGGGGTCCCCAGGTGCCCGCCTCCATGTGCACGCACCCGTGCCGGTTGGATCTCTCTGAGGACAGCCGGCACTTTTGTGACTGTGCACACAGCAGCCCGTCTCCCCGTAACTCCGCAGTGCACCCTGCCTCCCCTCAGCACGAGCCCCCTGCTCCCAGCACCACCCCCCGGGACTCCGGCCACCAGGGCAGCCGGGCAGACAGGGGCCAACCTCTGCCCACAGGCAGCCCCAAACTGGGGACACCATCGGGCCTCAGGGCTGTGCCAGGGGCCGAGTCTGGGCGCCCGTGTGTGGGGGACAGCGGGGACCAAGCGACCAGCCACCTCCCAGCCTCGAGCTTCTCAAAGCAGGAAGGCACTGGCCCGCCTCTGACTTGCAGGTCTCGCCTTGCGGGGGGCTCTCCTCACTGGATTCCACGCGGTGGGGGTGGGTGCGTGGGAACCCTCCCTGCCAGGGACGGCGAAGCGTCCAGAGGGAAGGGCGACGTGGCTGGCTCTGTCCTGGGGGTGACAAACCCCAGGAGGTGAGACGTGTGCTGTGTGCATCTGGGGGATCTCTGTGGAGGGGTGCCCCCGTGGCCCCAACTCTGGCAAGGCAGAACCAGGGGCCCCCCAGAGCCAGCCCGGGCAGGGGGCACAGCTGCGGGGGGACGGGGCGGGCCCCCTCCCCCCCGTTCCCGTGTCAGAGCCCCACGAGGTGGGGGCCAATCAAAGCCAGATGTGCGAGCAGCGAAAAATGCTGATTATTTTGACTAGGAAAAGCCCTATTTACAGAGAAAGAATGAAGTGATTTGGGGGACTGAGCTGGGGATGATCTCACCAGGAAGGAGTAAACGCAGATGCTACACAGGCCACTCACATGGGGAGTGGTCCCACGTCGGGCGCCCCCCAGGCCACTGGCCCCCATGTCCCCGCGGGGGTCTCAGGGCATCTGGAGCTGAGCCTAGTGGGGTTCAGAACTTGAGATGGGTTCCTGGGCCGAAGACCAGGCCCTCATCCCTTTAGCCCGGGGAGCCGAGGGGTCCCTGAGGCCGAGGACAGTCCCGGCACCCCTCGAGGGTGGATTCTGGGCCCTGAAAGGACTTAGAGTCAGTTGCAAAGATGGGACAGGCACCCCCATGCCCGCACACACACATGCACTGCTGCTTGGGGGTCATCTCGGGGCCCCCCCGCAGGTGGGGCACGGCACCCACAAGCACAGCCTCCGGACCGGGGCGGATGAGGATTTCTGAGGCTGAGAGCTGAGTGTAGCGTTTGGGGAGGCAGAGAGGCACAGGGACGGGGCACGGCAACCCTCTCCCAGGGCCAGCCTCGCTGAAGTGGGCACCCCCAACCCCGACCCACGACCCAGCTGGAAGCTCTGCGGGTGACATGCCCTTTGGGGCACCGGCCCGTCCAGGCCTCAGCAGCGGGGCCTGTCCGAGGACGTGGCCCATGTCTCTGTAGTGTTCAGGGACTTCCAGGGGCTTGGAGAGACCCTCGGGACCTCCAGAGCCACGGACTGGCGGGGGCAGCGACCCATGCGCACACCTGCATGGAGTGTGACTCAGTCCTCAGGCACACGGCCCTGGAGGGCGTCCTGCTGAGCGAAAGCAGCCAGTCACAAACGACCACACGCGTCCGGTCTGTATCTCAGAAATGTCCGGAACAGGCAGATCCGCAGAGATGGACGGCAGATTGCGGGGGGCGGGCAGTGAAAACGCCCTGAAATCGATCGCAGTGGCAGATACGCGCTCGGCTCGCCATCTGTACCTCCACCAAGCCGACCTGGGGGACGCCAGGGCCGCCGCACCCCACCACCCGCCTGCCCGGACCCCCCGCCCGCCCAAGCCCGAGCTGAATGCTAACGGCCGGGGCCAGGCTGGCGGCGCGGACGCTCCAGACTTGCTGCTTCACCGGCCATGCACTCACTCACCCACCCACCCACTCACACACAGCTAAGAATCTCAGGCAGGTCGGGAGGTGGGAGGGGAGCCCCGAGTTCAGGTCACCCCAGAGCTGCCTTCAGGGGCCTGGCTTCCTCAGCTTCTGCCGTGTTTTGAGACCTGGGTGGAGGGGGTGTCCCTGGGCCCCGGCCCTCCTGCTGGGGGCCAGGAGCTGCAGAGACCACACAGAGGCCCGAAGACACAGGGACAACCTCAGGGGTGTCCTGGGGCCCCTTCTAGGCAGAGGGGCCCGGCCAGGCATCCCCCGCAGTGAGATCACTTAAGGGGTGCGTTTGGAGCTGGGGTGACAACGTGCTGGCCCTGCGGAGGGAAACCAGTCGCTGAGGAGAAACTGACCAGATGGGTCCTGCTCGTGGGGGGCCCTGGGCGGCTGGGGTTTGGGGTGCGTCCGGTGGGCCACAGAGCAGGGCCTGCGGTGGCTGTGAGTCAGCGGCCGGGGGAGCGAGGCCCCGCAGGCAGTGCCCAGCCCCCACAGCCCCCTCCCCGCCGGCCTCTGGCGGCCACAGCCTGCGTCTCATTCTCTCCTGCAAAGTAAACAGACCCCCACACGGCCAGGCAGCAACCGATACCACAGAGATGGGGTGTGGGGGCAGTGCTCCAGGCTCTGCACCCCCCCCCCGCAGCAAGGCGGGGAGTGGGGGTCTCCCAGCAGGAGAAGCCCACGGGAAGGGGGGCCGCCCCCATTCTGGGCCCCTTGTGAGGACGTGCAGCAAAGGGGGGCCTGCCCCAGTCCCCTCTGCCGGAGTGGACAGGCGGTGTGGGTCACGTGGGGCCTTGCCCAGGACAGTGGGGAGGTCGGTCCCAGGCTGGGGGGTGCCCAGGAGACCCCCCTCTCCAGTCCCGTGCATGGGGGGGTAGGTAGCACAACGGGGCGAGGCTAACTGTGTAAAGAAGGGGGCCACCGAATCACAGAGAAGCCAAAGTGGGGGGCAGAGGTGGGCCTCCCCAGGCCTGGTCCTCCCCCCAAGCCTCAAGCCAGGGGCATCTGGTGGGGGACGGGGCAGCTCCCAGCCCCTCCTCGAAGCTCTGCGCCCGGGCTGGGGACGAGCAGCCCCCAGCTGAAGGCCCACTTCCTGAATTCCTGCGTGTCCTCCGAGTCAACCCCCCCCTCGCCCCCGCACCCCTCCCCTCGCCGCCGGGGAGGGCCCGATGCGAGACCCCTCACCCTCATTCCCACAGAGCGCCGCGCCGGGCTGGGCGGGAGGGGCTCGGGGCCAGGGCGCTGGGGAGACCAAGGACGCCGCAGCCCCAGCCCCGGGCCCCTTCCTCCTCCCCCGGCAGGAAGCGAGCGCAGGCCCACGGGGCCCCTGGGGTGCAGCGGGGGCGGGTCTGCAGGCCCGGCCGGGGGAGCCGCGCGGGGGGCGGCTGGCGCTGAGCTGCGGCTGATGAAGGATGAGATTCCTCTCCCAGCCTGAGTCGGGGTCCTCGGGGAGGCAGGGCCCCATGAATTATTTCTCTAAGGAAAACACCATTTTGCTCGGTGTCCGGGCTACTCCCGACCCTCCCGCCACTTAAATCAACACTGAAGGGCGGAGCTTGCCCGGACCTTCACCCTCCGGCGGAGGGGTACTCGAAGCCGCCATCCTGTCGGGAGTCCCTTGGGGTGGAGGGGAGAGGCCGAGCCAGCCCCCCTGTTTCTGTCTCCCCTTGCAAGGCCCCCAGAGGGAAGGGGCGGGGGCCCTGGCTCACACACAGCAGTGCAGAGCTCTGGAATGTTCCACAGCCCGAGCGCCCTGAACGGTGGGCCCCCCAGGGGTGGGGGTCTTTCTCGTCCCTGCTGGCCGGATGGATCCGTGGGCCTGAGCCCCTCGGCCTCAAACCACACGCAGATACGCCCACGCAGACACGCAGACACACGCACACGCTCACACAGACATGCGCACACACTCACACACGCACACGCAGACACGCACACAAACACGCCACGCTCTCAGACCCGGCCCCACGTGGCCTCGTCCCTTCTCCGCTGCCCCGTGGGGTGTTAAGGGCAGAGCTCAGACAGGCAGAGCCGCGGCCGGATGGCGGGAGCTGGGCCCCGGCACCCCAGGCCACTCTCAGACCCTGCCCACTGAGGGGCTCGTGTCCCCTTGTCCATCCCCTGGTCCGAGCCCCTGGACCGGCACCTTCCCACGGCTGGCCCCTCTTCCCGCCTGCTGCCCTCGGCTGCATCGCCTGGCTCTGGGTGTCTCTCCTAAACACCGCTTCCTCTGGGGTCCCCGCAGCCCCCTGCCCACCTAACACCCCGCCACGGGCCAGACTGGGGCCTGGGCCTGGACCCCCTGGTGACACCCTGCCCCAGGCCCTCACGGGCCCCCCCTCACAGCTCGCCCGGCCTGAGTCCTAAACGTGGATACTCGGTCACTTTCCGGGAGCTTTCCACAGCCGCGTCTCGTTCTCGCCCTGGAACGGGGGTCCTGGCCTCCTGCTAGGTTCAGGGGACCGGAACTGCATGTGACAGGGTGGCCCAGGTCCACCCTCTTCGCGTGCTCGGGGGTTCCAGGGGCACCCGGGCTGCAGTGTGCATAAGTGGGACGCACCCCCTGACCCGCTGGCCAGGCCTCGGCCTGCCGCGTGGACGCCGGGAACAGAGCGACAGAGCCTGTGGCGCGTGTCTGCACGTGGCGCTTTTATTGGGGCTGTCACAGGCCGAACCAGTCGGGGACGCCCCCGCGCCGGGGGTCGCGGCTCTGCCGCCGCCGCCGCTCCTCCAGCAGCCCCGCCTGGACGTCGTCCTCGGCGGCGCTGCCCTCGCCGCCCCGCTGCTTCTCGGGAAACAGCTCTGGGAACGTGAAGGTCTGTCCGTGGGCCTAGGGGAGAGAGCGCCAGCTCCCGCAGGTGGCCCGGGGCCACCACGCGTTGGCTGCAGGAAACGGACGGAGCCTTCCTGCCCCACCTGCCCAGGGCCCGCTCCCAGCCCTGCCCTCGGCGGTCTCTGCGGGCAGAGGAAACACCTTAGGCGGCTGCACCCCGGCCTGTCTGGCAGCGGGCCTGGCAGCGGGACGGACGGCTGCCGACAGTGACCCCTTTCCATTGGGAGTGGTGGCAGGGGCCAGGTGCAGGAAGACAGCCCCAGTAGCACCGGAAACTTTTTCCATCCGCAGTACCTGAAGGCCTCTCTGCACCCCACGGAGCTGGCCCCCTCCCGCCCAGAGCTCAGCAGATCCAACGCCAACGGCGGACAAAGGAACGAGCACGTGTGGTGGCCCAGGCCTTGCACCGAAGGTTCAGAACGTGTCCTCCCCGTGCACCCAGACCCCAGGCGGGGGCCGGGGAGCCGGCCTCCCAGTGTGGGGGGAGTGGGGGGGTGGGGGGACAGGGTTCTGGCTCCAAAGATAAGGGCTGGAGAGGGAGGGGGGGGCGCCCCGGACCAGCTCAGAAGGTGAGGACGGCACCATATCTGGGAATTCTAAAAAAAGTGAACTCAGCAAAACGTGCTTGGTTCTTGCAGACCCTTGTTTTGCAAAGAAATGTGGACGTGGGCGGGCGGGCGGCCAAGTACGAGCTGACACGGCCCGTGCGCCCCCCGAGAATGTTCGGTTTATACATTCAGGTCACGTGGCGCGGGGTGCAGGCCTGGGTGACGAGAAGCAGCCGTGGTGGACTCAGTAGCCAGCCCGCGGGAGGATTATCTTACACATTTCAAGACTTTTTTTTTTTTTCTTTTTTAAAATACCAAAGGGCAATAGTTTACATGGAGGGCTGATTGCCCAGAACGGGGGGCGGGAGGGGGGTTATGTTTAATATATCGAGGTGATTCTGCTAGTTTTCTGAGGTGGGGGAAACCTAAAATGACATTTTAAATATAAATACAAAGATGGCAATTTGCAATAGCTTGCGGGGGGAAAAAATAAACGCAGGAAGCCGTGAAAGGAATTCTCGTTTCTTCCTGGAGCCGGGGCCATCTGTGGGTGCCGACTGTGGCTCCCTTTCCAGAGAAATTCACCTCGTACTTTCAAAAACGACACCCTCAACGCTTCCAAACGGGAGAGAGGAGCGGATGGTGGAAAAGTACAGGAAAGCAGAAAAATGTCATAAAAGCGAGGCGGCCAGCCCCGCGGCAGTCCCGGGAGCCCAGCGCCATTGTCTGCCGACGGCTCCCGCCGGCCCGGCCGCCGGCCCTTCACTCCTGCCGCTGTGTAAACACCAGGTCAGCGCTGTTTGTTGTGTGGGCCACTGAGGCCCTGGCCGGAGCTGGACTTTGGGCCAAAGAGATGTTTATCAGGTTGTCAGAGGGGAGGACGTGGGCCTCCCGAGTTACCTGGCGACTTAATCTGTCTTTCTGATCGACCCTCTGTGTGCTTTACGATTAGCTGTGTTCGTAGGCCCAAAGGGACACTCCAGGGAGGAGCTCGGCCTCAGCTTCGGGGGACAGAGGAGGGTCCCCCACTCAGGGGCGCTGCCCGACCTCCCGGCCGTTTGCATGCCGGGAGCTGGGGGTGGGGGGGCATCACAAATTTGACAGGGTCTGTGCCCAGCGGGGACACCCCGCGCCCCCCCGGTGGGGTGACCTGTCTGTCCTTCCCGGGGCCCGCAGAGGAAGACGGGAGCGAGGGGCGGCCGCAGACGACAGGCCCAGGCACTGCCCAGTTCAGTTTTCGCGAGTGGGGGGCGCAGGCCAGGGGGCCACGTGAGGCTCGGACGGCTCAAAGGCCACTTGTCAGCACCGCTCGCCTGGGAAGGGCCTCGTGGCGAAGGCGGACGCATGGGACGGCGACCGCATGCCAGGACAAAGAGGGCCGCGGGCCGAGCGCCGAGGACACAGGCCTCTTTATGAGGCCAGTGGTGCTCTCCCCCTGCCCGGGCCGGCTCCACGCACAGCAAATATTAGGCCAAATCATTACGAGGCCCCTGTTGAGGACAACAGCTGCCACTGTTTTCCCCAAAAGCTGCCACGCTGACTTGGTTTCCTGACCAAACGGCCCCGAAGCCGAGCGGCCGCGGGCGGGGTTCGCAGTGGCGCTACTGCCATCTAGTGGCCGGGCCCCGCGCCCCGCGCCCCGCCGCTCGGCTGTTTACTCAGAAACTGGAGAAGTCCAGGAAGCCCCCCAGGCCGCCACGGCGGAGGGGCAGTTAATGGGCCCGGGGCCGGCAGCCCTGGGAGGTTCCCACCCTGGCGCCAGCAGGCCGAGGCCAACCGCCCAGGTCAGAGGGGACCCCGCCTGGAGCCCACGAGGCCCCCGTGTCAGTCAGAAGCACACCCGAGAAAGCACGCACTTCTGGGGTCACCTCACAGCGGAGGAGGCCGAAAGGGGGGCTTTGAAAACGCGCGTCTAACTCCTGAGAACTCCTGAGAACTCGGGGTCTGGCCAGGCGGGGGTGGGGGGGACACGGGGAAGCAAGGACCTGGACGGACGTGCCCAGGCCGCATTCCAGTCCCGAGGGGAGGGGTCGCTCCCACCTCGGGCCACAGCAAACAGGTCTGGGCTCTGCCCCCCACCTCCCTGCAGCAACCTGAGGCACTTAGTGCAATTAACTGCCTCCTGGCCTGGGGACCGACCGGGGACAGGCTGTCCGGAGGCCTGATCTGGTTTCTGTCAGGGCCCAAATCCCTCAGGCCTGGGTGGGCCTGCTCTGCCCGCAGCCCTTCAAAGTTCAAAGGCTCAAAGGCTCCACAGGGGTGGCCCCTAAGAAGTTCCAAGTGCCTGGCCGTCCCCTCCCTCGGGCTTAATTGTGCTTTGAACCCCAGCTCCTCCCGGGGCGCCACTGTGGATCAGGACTGAGAGCAGGGGACCCTGGGACCCTGCCGCTCAAGGCCGCCCCGGCCCCGGCGCCCCACGAGGTCGCTGCCGGTCACGGCGGGCGCCCGCTCACCAGCTGCACGTAGGCCACCTTATAGTCTGGCTTCTTTATCCTGACGTTCCTGTGATCCCGCTTCCGGTTGGAGCCTGTGGGGGGGAAGCGAGAGTCTGACTGCCTGCACCAAAGTCCCACTCGGACTGCTCCAGACCCCCACTTTCTGGAGGGGGCGCGCATGTCTGCACCGGTCTGTCTGCAGACGACAGCACGTGCGCCCCGAAGGTGGTGGCTCTGGGCTCAGACCGCACTGAGGGCGTGTGCAGGCTCGGCGTGGGCTCCACAGAGGCCCAGCCGTGCCTGCGAACTCAGAGCCCTTCTGCGAGCAGAGTGGCTCTCGCTAGCGTCCCTGCCTTGGACCGAAGGCCTCAGACCCGCAGCGCGGGGAGCCGGGGCCCCGGGAAGGAAGGGAAAGGGTTAAGAGGACAAAGAAAACGCTTGGCTGACCAGCCGAGGTCTGCGGCTGCTCAGAGCAGCCCATGCAGCTAGCCCCCGGCTCTGCTGCATCCCAAACCCAGCTGGGCCCCGTGACTGTGACCAGCACGACCCCAGGAGTGGCCTCGACACCCCGCACGCGCCTCCCGGGCCGAGAACCAGGCCCCACGGAGCGTGGTGAGGATGAGGCCGGTTCATGGCCCAGAGAAGCTGCGTAAATAGGGGGCCCACACGGGCAGTGGGGCGGCGGCCAGGCCCGGGCACCCACCGTGCTGCACCCTGGTCCGTACGGCGGCCACGGGCACGTTGTAAATGCGCTGGAGGTAACCCCTCAGGTCCACCCTGGTCATCCTGCGGGGAAGAGAAGGGGCATGTCTGAGCCTAGCCGGGAAGGAGCCCAGCCACGGGCTGGGGGCACAGCCCCGCCGGCCACAGCAGGGAAGAGCCGGGGCCCAGGACAGGCTGGCCCAACATCGGGGACCAGCAGCTGGCCCCCACCCGCACTCTCCCGTTGACCCATTGGCCTGGAGGTGACAGGACGGGGCCCCCAGGAGCCCTGGACTCGGTCAGTTCCTTTGACCCCCCCGTGGCCCAGGCTCAGGAGAGGCCGAGGCCAAGGTCCCAAAGAACACTCCCAGGGGAAGAGACGGTCTACGAGTGCCCCCTGGCTGCAGGGAGCCCGGCCCGGCCTCCTGTCTGCCACTGCCACCCCACTGCACGGTGGCAGGTCCCATTCCCCTTCACCGTAAACGTGTCGGACACTCCGGCCCGCGGCCCACACGGAGCTGAAGCCACCCCAGGCCCACGCCCGGGACAGTCCCATCCTGGGGTTCAGAGGCGCTCCCTGCAGGCTGGGTGACAGAGAGGCTGCGCCCCCAGGACGGCCGGTCCCTGGAGGACTGAGGTTGTGGCCGCTGCGGTGGGCAGCCCTGGGGGTTCGGCCCGTCCCCTGGGAAGAACAGTGACTGTGTCCGCCCGCTGTCACAGGGAGCGGGTGCAGCAGCCTCCTCAGGCGGAGGCCCTGCCCGGCCTCTGCAAACCCTCGGCCAGCACTCGCCGAGCCCCTGCTGCAGCAGCAGGGGCGCCCCAGCCTGAGCCCCGACTCACTCCATGGGGATCCGGAACTGCACGGTGTCTGCGGGCTGGGCCGTGCCGGGCCGCACCAGCTGGATGAAGAAGTTGGTGCGGAAGACGCGGAGCTGGGGGTTACCCAGCTGGTACAGGGGGTACCTGTGGGGAGAGGCTTGTGTCCACGTCAGATGCCCAGAGCACGGGGCTCCCAGGAACACCCCCCGCCGTTCCCCACGGCCCCTCGCTCACCACGTGGTCTGCCCAGTGCGGGCGGCCAGCGCTCCGGCCCCCACCCCCGAGGCCGCTTTTGAATGACAGGAAATGGAGGCCACAGCGAGCATTCCCTCCACATCCCCCCAAACGGGCTGGTGGCGAGGCTCAGCCACGAGCTCGCTCAAAGGCATGGTCTCACTGACACGCGGCCCCAGCATGGCCGTCTCCGTCCCGGGAGGGGGTCCCACACATCAAGCCCCTGACGGCACGGAGCACCCACAAGTCCCCTCTGCCACAGGGAACAGACAAAACCACTCCCCGAAACGGCCTGAGCGCCTTGGTGTCGGGGACACGGGGCCGGGGGCCACCTCCACACCCCGCGTGAGTGGGGCAGCACCAGCTCCTCCAGGACAAGAACTAAGACGCCGGGTCAGAGGCCCAGGGAGGATGGTGCTGGCAGCTCACCATGCCGCCCCCCACCCAAAACCCCGAGTGAGCAGAGGTGGCTGACCCGCCGCCACCTTCAGCTGCCACACGGTCCGGGGCAGGGTGGCAAGCCAGCAGGACCAGACTGCAAGCCAGACCCAACCAGTCCTCGGGGCTGGGGTGAGTGGCGGTTGGGGTCTGCTAGGAGCCCAGGGGCGGTTCCTGGGGGAAGGGGACAGCAGGGGCACAGGCTGACACTGAGTCTCCCCCAGGCCCTGGTGGCCGACCCGCAGCGTGCGGCACGGGGCACCACAGAACTGCTCTGTGTGGTCAGGGCCTGCGTGGCCTCTTGCCTCCCAAGCCAGGGAGAGTGAAGGGGCCGGGGGTCAGCGGGTCTGGGTGGGCGCCCGGGGCGCCTGGGCAGTGCAGCTCAGTGTGGAGGGGCACAGCGGTCCGTTCTGAGGCCAGGGCGCTGGTGGCCGTCCACCCGGGTCTGCGGGAGACCCAGGCGGCACGAGGCAGCTGTCCCTCCTGCTGGCACAGCTGCTGTGCAGGGCAGGCACGGCCGACGTGTGCTGGGGGACAGAGCCTGCCTCGCTTTACCCTCGTGGCCAACCAAGAGGCAGGCTCCTTTTTTCTCCTGGTGACCAACCGCAGCAGGGGGCGAAGGCTGGGGTGCAGGGGTCGCTGAATGCGAGGACACTGCTCAGCGCCTCCCTCTCCCAAGCCCCCCAGGCTGGCCCTGGGCAGGGGGTGGCCGAGGTGGCAGTATTTTTCCAACCCTGGCGCAGGACCCCCCAGCTCGGGACCGGCCGAGCTGCTGACCACCCTGCTGCTGGGTCCTGGAACACGGCTCAGGGCCTCCCTGAGGCCCCGCGCCCCTGCGGGGCCCACCCCACCGCCTCCCTGACTGCTCCCCACGGTGTTTCGCAAGCACCTCAACCTAACAGCTCTCAAGAGGAGATCAGAATTTCTCCTCCCTCCTCCAAACAACAAGCTGGCCAGCTGCCACCAGCCCTCCCGCCCTGTGGCCCCAAGGGTGACTCATCTGTGATCCCACCCTCTCCCTCCCCCCACCCGCGCGGCTCCACCGCGGGGCCTCCCTGGCCGGCGAGCGCGCACGTGCGCCCACGGCCAAGGCCCGCGCGCGATACCGGTCCCTTCTGGCCGCACGTCCCCGCCCCGGGGTGGCCTGCGGGGCCTGGCTCGGGGCCCTCCCTGCTAGAGCCCCTCGGCCCTCCCGGCTGCCGAAGGAAGCAGCCCCCCCGCCCCTGCGGGACCCCCGCGGCCCTTGCCCCAGATCCGCCAGTCTGCACGGCGCCGGCGCGGGCTGCGGGAAAGGGGGGCGCGCTCGGCCGGGCCGGCTCGCGTGCACGCGCCCCTCCTCCACGGAGGCCTTGGCGTGCACGGGGCCGTGCGTCCAGCCTGAGCTTCGGTGTCGAGGCCCAGGGGCCGAGGCGGGCGGTGGGGGTGCGTGTGGGGGGGCCACGGGGGCCCCGCCCCCCGGCCTGAGCCCGGGCGGTGTCCGCAGACGTGGCCGCGCGGCGGGGGGGGGCCGGGCTCGGACTCCCCCCCCGCCCCCGCCCCCCCGGGCCCGGGTCCCCGCGCCCGCGCGCCCCGCCACGCCCCGCGGCGCCCCGCTCACAGCACGTTGCGCGCCATCGCCGGCTTCCGGGCCGCGGACGGAAGGAGCGGCGCGCGCGGCCCGCGGGGCCCCTGGCGCGGCGCCCCCTGGCGTCCGGAGGGCCCCGGGCCCCGGGCCTGCGTCCCCCCACCCCCCCACGCGCCCGCCCCGAACCCCCGGGCGCCCGCACTCCGCGGGGGGGGGGGAGGGCACGAAGCGGGGTGTCCTGCAGGCTGCAGGGGGCGAAGGGCCCAGGCCCGGGGGAGGGGTGGGGGGGTCTCGCTGGGCCGAGGGCGGGGGCAGGCCCCCGGGGCGGGGACGGGACCCTGCGCGGTGGCAGGAGGCTGGCTCCCCGGGGCTGCCCTCGCAGCGGGGCGCGTGCGGGGCGCCTCGCGAGGCCGGGCCAGGGGCGGGGCCGCGTGCTCTCCTCCTTGGTGTGTGTGCTGGTGGCAATAAGTGGGGTCACCTAGGAGGAAGGTGCTGCAGATGAGGGGCACAGGGGACGGGTTAGCACTGACAGTGGGCTTCGGCCCGCGGTGGGGAGGGGGGGCAGGGCTGTCCCCTGCTGTTCTCCAGGCCGTGCGAGTGTGTGTGAGTGTGTGTGTGTGCGTGCGAGTGTGTGTGAGTGTGTGAGTGTGACGCAGGGGCCCCGGCTGGGGAGACTGTGCCTCGAAGGCCGCTGTGCCAGGGCCAGAGGACTCGCCGGGTGGGGGTGGGAAGAGAGAGCTGGAGTGGGGTTCGGGGGCCCAGCGGGCGGGCAGGCTTTCTTTTTCTGAAGCGTCGAGGCCCTGCTCCGACTGCAGGGTGCCCTGTCCCCCTCGCCGGTGTGGCCGGCATTGGGCTCGGAGCTGTCTTGGGGACTGGATGCCAGGCGGGTTTGCCAGGCGGGTTTGCCCCCAGGCGCGCGGATGGCGTCCGAGCCGGGGCCGAGGTCCTCGTGGGCTGGGGCAGGCGTGGGGTCTCGTGGCACAGACCCCTCAGCACTCAGCCGCCGCCTCTGACTGCCAGCCGCGTCCCCCCCAAGGCCTGGGCGCAGAGGACCCCGCGCGTGCCCCCTCCCCGTCGCCGGCCGGCCCATGCCGGCGGGGCGAGCCTGCTTCCTGCAGTCGGCAGCATGGCTGCCCCAGGGGAGGCTTGCCGGGCCCACTGGAGGACGCCGGGAGATCTGCAGCGCTGAGAAACGACGGCGCTTCTGGCCGCCTCGGCCAGCTGTGACCCCTCATGCTCAGCGCCCGGGCTGTCCTGTCCCAGCGGGCACCGGCAGTTCGCCGGCCAGCAGGGCCTGGGTCCCCGTGACCCTGTTTCGCTGGTGGCGGTCCTACCTCAGCACCCCGCTCACGGGCGGGTGGTTCCCTGCTGGTTAAACACTCGGTGAGTGTCAGGAGATCCTGCATGTGGCCGGACCAGGGAGGCCGGCACAGCCCAGGCCAGGGCGCAGGCTGCCCCCCACCCCACACCGGAACCACGCCAGAGAGGCTGTGGGACTCCCAGCAGGCCACCCCCCCAGGGCCGCGGTCACCTAGTCGGGACGATGGGTCCACGTCGGTTGGACACGCTGAAGGGGTGTTTTCCACCTATGTCCAGACCAAGCCACGTGGGATCTGCCCGGCTGAGGACGCTGCCCACGAGCCCTGCGGTCCCCTCCTGGGGGCTGCTGGTGCCTGCTTGACACCTGTGCCTGCCTCTCCACGGCACACGTGGTTCCTGGAGGGTCTGGCACACAGTGGCAGGTGGCCGTCGCTGCTGCGAGCAGCCCTTGGAAGCCCCGGGGTGACACAGCCCTTGGAAGCCCCGGGGTGACACAGGGTGTCTCCTTTGCGGCGACACGCATGTGGTTACCGGTGTTGGGTTTCTACATACTTCTCGGTCTTTTGTCTTCCTGAATCTGTGACTTGTCTATTTATGTCTTTTGCTCATTTTTTTTCCCCAGTGAGGGGGTGTCGTCGGCTGATCCCTGTTCCCCAAAGTTCATCACCAAAGTCCCGACCCCCAGCACCCCCCGAGTGCGACTGTCTGTGGAGGCACGACCTTTAAAGAGGTGAGCAAGGCGAAGCGGGGGTCAGGAGGGCGCGCCCTAATCCAGGGCGACTGTGTCTTTATAAGCAGAGGTGCTCAGGCCGGGGTCACACACAGAGGGAGACCACGCGGGACGCGGGGAGGAGACGCCATCCACACGCCCCGGAGCGAGGCCTCGGGGTTAGGGGAGGGGGGAGGGAACCACCAGCCCACACCTGGGTCCCGGGCTCCGGCCTCCGGGACGGGGACAGGAAGCATCTGTGGTTTGAGCCGGTGGCTGTGGTGCTTTGCTGGCCAACCTGTTAGGGTGCTGCTTTCCTCCTGCTGTCCCGAGTGCCTTTCACGGGGTGACCGTCCTACCCCCCTGCCTGTCACATTCGACTCGAAACATCGCCCAGGTTCTCACTGGCTCTGTAATGCTTTTGCAACCTCTGTGGGTGCACAACTGACATGCGATGGGCCACACACACCCAGAGCACGCAGTCTGCTGAGTTCTGCACCCACGAGGCCGAACGCGGCTGTCGCCCCAGAAGTGCGCTCGGTCCCCGCAGCCCCTTCTCCCCTCCCTCCCCGCCCCAGCCCCCCTCCCCTTCCCAAGCTCCAGTGGCCTGGTTAGCTTGCATTTTATAAGTTTTCCATAAATGGAAGTGTAGTATGTACTCTTTTCTGTTTGGCCCCTCTCTCTCGCATAACTCGTGTGAGACGCATCCGCGCCTCGCGTGCCTGGGCCCGCATTCCTTCTGCCTGCCGCGGCGGGGACACACCACAGCTTGTTTACCCATTCACTGTTGATGGACATTTGGGTTGTTTCCAGTTTTTGACGATTAAAAACAAAGCAGTATTTACATTCATGTGAAAGTCTTTACCAGGACAAACATTTCCTTTTCTCATGGGTAAATGCCTCGAAGGAAAACGACTGGATCACGTGGGACGTTTATGCTTAACTGTTTAAGAAAAGAGACATTTGCCAACGGAATCGTTTTACATTTCCGCCGGCGAGGTGGGGTCCCTCCACAATCTGGCTGACACTTGGCGTTTGCAGGCTGGGCCATTCTTACAGTGTGGTATCCTGTGGCTTTGCTCTGCGGTCCCCAGGGGACCCGGGGTGCCGCGCAGTTCCCCTGTGCGTCCTTGCCATTCATTTGTCTTGTTTAATGAGGTGTCAGTTCTAATCTTTTGCCCATTTTTTAAAAATCGGGTTGTTTTGCTTTCTTATTATCAAGCGTCTGCACTTTTGGGTCCATTTATTGTTCGCTTGTACTCCTTTTCTTGAGAGTTCTTTGTATCTTCTGGATCAGGTCTTTAGGAAATATTTGCTTGGCAAAGATTTTCTATCGGCGTCTAACTTTCATTCTCTTTACAGTGTCTTTTGGACACCGAACCGTAAAAATTTTTGATGGCTTTCAGTGCCCTAATTTACTTTCTTAGGGGTTGTGCTTTTGGTGCTGTGTCTAGGAAATTCTGGCCTAGTCCACATCTCCCCGAGATCTTTCTCTTGTTTCTGCAGTTCTGGTTTTACACCCAGGCCTTCGGTCCATTTCGAGTTAATCTTTGTCCAGAGCGTGAGGTTCGCACCCAAAATTCTTCCCCTCCGTCTTCTGCACGTGGCTCTGCCAACATCCCAGCACGGCGTGCTGGCGAAGCCATCGCTCCCGCCCCCGTGCGGGATCCCCCCGGGACCCCTCATGTCGTCCTGTGGTGTGTTTAACTGTCTTTGCCCCAGCACCAGCCCATTCGGGCTGCTCTGCTGATTCTTAGGATAGTAACTCAAGTTTATTCCCCTCTTTTGGGGCTGTTTTGCTGCCCTAGGGCCTCTGCTTTCCACGTGAATGGTACAATCATCGTGTAAATTTCTACACGATGCTGCTGGGGTTTTGGTCGGGGTCGCATTCACGTCCTTCGACCACACACAGGGAGAATGGACATTTCGTGGCGTCGAGTGACCCTCCCACCCACGAATCTCATGTATCTCCGTCTGTGTCTCGGCCTCTGACCTCCCTCGTGGATGTTTCACATTTCTCTGTCTCTCTCCTGCCCTCTGCCAGGTTCATCCCTGGGGTTTTTTGTTTTTTGGGGTTCTTTTTGGTGCCATCAGGAAGTGGTGAGAGCAGACGTCCTTGTCCTGGTCCCCAGCTGAAGCGAGGACCCCGCCAGTCTCTGGCCCGAGCGGCCCTTTGCTAGCCCGAGGGTGGCCTTCGCGTTCCTCGTCCGCCGGGGGCGTTTCTCGTGGTTGGGGGTGAGTGTCGAAGCGTGCCTGGTGCTCTCCGCACCCCCAAGACCATCGCCTGGCGGTTCCTTCCCGGTTCGTCGGCGCGGCGGGTCGCCCGCCTGATTCCCGGCCGAGGTCGCCCGCGCCTGGGCGTGCCGTGGCGTCCGCTCTGCGCGTTGCCGACCTTCGCTTGCCGACCTACCGTTCGGACGCTCGCGCCCGTGTGCGGGGTCCCCGCTGCGGCTCTGTCCCCTCGCTCCGTCTGGTTTTGGCGTCCGGGCGACGCCGGCCTCGCAGCACGAGCGGGAAGGTGTTCCTTTTCTTCGGGGTCTTCGGAGAGTTTGCGTGCGATCGCTGTTACTCCTTCTCTAAGTGTCCGGGACAGCCCGCCGGAGTCGTCTCTGCAGGAAATTGTCAACTCCACCATCGATTCTTCGGCGGATGGAGGAGGCTGCCTCCGGTCACCGCGTCCTCTTGGAGTGAGCTCGTTGGTCTTTTGTGTCTTTCAGGAAATGTGGCCATTTTCAAGGAATGTGGCGAATGTAGTGGCCTCCGGCCGCTCAGAAGGTCCCCTCGCCATCCTTCCGACGTCTGTGCAGCCTGTCACATGCCTTCGCCCTCATCCGGGCACTGGAGGTTTCCACGGACGGGTGAGAGGTGTATCATGCCCGTTGATGGTTTCGGAGAACCGAGTGGAGGTTCGATTTTGGGGTTCCCGTCTCGTTTTCACGTTGCCCGCTTCACCGACCAGACACAGCTGCCCTGTCTCTTCTCGGGCTTCCTTCGGGGCTCGTCCGCTGTTCTCGCCCGAGTTTCCTGGAGGTGCAGGTTGGGGGTCATCGCCTCGCTCACTCCGGGCTGTGGGCGCCTGGCGGGGTCCATTCTGCCATCGTGGTGTCCCCGACGCTTCTCCCTATGTGTGTTTTTCCACGTTCCTTCTGTGGGGAACACTTTCTAGTTCCCTTTTGATTTCTCTTTGACTCATGGGTTATTTAGAAGTGTGTTATTTAGATTCCAAATATTTGAGGCGTTTCCAAGGCTCTCTCTGTTATTGATTTATAATTTAATTCCTTATGGTCAAAGAACATAATTTGTGTGACTTGAATCCTTCTCAACTTATTAAGTCTTGTTTTATGGCCCAGAACGTGGTCTGAGTTGGGACGTGTCCCATGCACACTGGGAAGGAATGTGTGTTTAAGCGGAGTGTTCGTGGACGCCAGGCGAGCGAGCGGGCGGGCGCCGCCGGGGCCCCCCGCGCCCTTGCGGGGTCTCTGCTGCTCGTCCGGTTAACTGCTGAGAGGGTCACAGAAACCCAGCTGCGACCGTGCGTGTGTCTGCGTCCCCTCTCCGTCCTGTCACTTTCGGCTTCGTGGACGTTTCGTGTTGTTCTTTGGAACCCATTTCTGTCTTCCTATTTAGAATGTCTTTCTTGTGGGCAGCCCCTAGACCCCTCCCCAGCCCCGTGTGGGCTGCAGGCACTGGCCCCTGCGGTGTGTCCGAGCGGTCCCCTCCCCAGCCTTGGGCAGCCACCCACCCCACACGTGCCGGGTATGGTGGGGCGCCGCTGTGGGCCCCCTGGGGCCTCTCCCATACACTCTGCCATCTCCGAGACTCGATCCCGTGAGTGTTCGTGGTGCCCCCAGACCCTCAGCTCACTCTCATCAACTCGGGGGGTCCAGCTGGGCTCCCCTAGAAATCCCCCTGTCCCACAGCGAGGCCTGGAAACGCTCAGGGAGGCCAGCTGGGAAGTTGCGGGGTTCAGCCTGACCCTTTCCCCTCTCCCGGGGGCCTGGTCGGTCACTGCCTGGTGTCCACTGCCTTGAAAAACACGTTGCTTTGTGTGTTTTCATCATTTGCTTTCGTTGTCGTCGTTGTTGGGGCTTTTTCAGGCAGGAGGACAAGCGTGCTTCCTGTTCCCCCGTCTCGACTACAAGTGACGAGCCAGAATCCTGGCAGTGTGGCGCGGTGACCTTTGCCGGGCTTGGCCTTTGCCTCCACGGGGCCCGCACGGCTGGCAGGCCCGGTCCTCGTGGCCCGGCATCGACGCCTGCCTGCTTCTGCCTCTAGTTCTGCTTCGAGCAGCTTCTGTCCCTCACACTGAGCTCTCCCAGTTCCCTGGACACGTGCTTTTGGATTTGGTGTGGCCGGACGCCGTCGTGAGTTGCCTCTCTCTCGTCCCACACACGTGTCACATGTCTGATTCCCTCGACCTCCTTTCTCGGCCACCCCGGCACCCCCTCCCATCCTGAGGGTGAGGCCCCCACTCGTGTGTGCTCACGGAATCCCACTGGCAGCTGCTGTGGGGGGCACGAGGCGGTCAGTGGCCGTGTGAGCTTGGGGTGCCACGCAGGCTGCCCTGGGCGGCGGCGCCGGCGGGTGGGCACTGACCCCCGGCCGTGGAGGCTCTGGGGCGGGGGTGGCCGCTCAGCAATGCTCACCAGCCACGTTTCCTTCGCCTCCGAGGCCTGCTCTTAATTTTCAAAAACTTCTGAGCTTTTCCTGCCTGTCTTCTCTTCCATATGAATTCGACATTCATCTTGCCAACAGCCTCCCCACCCCTGGCCCACCCCCAGCGTACCCCTCACCCTCAAATAAATCCTGTTAGAATTTTGGTTGAAAATCTGGCACGCCCGCAAGTTCACTTGGAAAGCGCTGACTCTTATAAACCTCCTGGCCAGCGCATGATGCGATTTCTCTCTCCCCCCACTCTCTCTTTTCAAATTTTCTTTATGTATTTCTCATTAAAGTTTTCCATTTTCTTCCTGCAGACCCTGAACGTGCCTCAGGGGCTGTTGCCAAGTGTCTTATGCTCTTGGCTTCATGTCTTCTTTTGTTTGAGAATGGAATGTTTTTTATTCTACTTTATCTCCTCACCGGCCGTTGCTGGAAAATAGTAAGCAATATTGATTTGAAATATGTGTTTTGCGTCTGGCGGCCTTCCTAAACCCTCTCATCATTCTGAAAGCCTTCCCTTCCGCCCGCTCTCTGGGGCCCCGAGGAAGGCCGTTGGGGTCCCCTCCTTCCCCGAGTTATTCATCTTGTTTCCGTTTCACATCTCCTGCATTGTCTCCAGTTCCCAGACCTGGGCTGAATGGTAATGGCAAAAGCAGGCATCCTTGCTGGGTCCCATCACACGGGCAGATAAAGGAAGTGCTTGTTCATCGTCTTCTGTACTTTCTTGAGGCTTTGTTTTGTTTGGGCCTCAGCAATAAGAATCTGCTCTCAGCAAACGTCCTTCCCCAATGTTTTATGGTCGTGGATTGTTTAAGGTAGAGCAGAGGGCAAAAACAAAACATAGGAAGAGCCCTCACCCGCCCGCCTGCCCCTGGGCTTGAGAAACAAGACGGGAGGGGCCTGTCTCTGCGTTCGGGGGGGACCCCCTGGCCGTGGGCTCCGTCCCTCCTGGGGGTCACTCATCTGAAGTGTGTGCCCCGCACGCCCGGGCGTAGGTAGTTCGTGGGCGTGTTTAGAAGAGCGTGGGCAAGGGGTCGCGTGCCGCGGCGTCCCCTTCGCGGCTGCGGCTCGGCGCCCGGGCCTTGGTGGCCTGGAGCCACAGGCCTGTGACACGTGCAGGCCCCACTCAGGGCTCCACAGAGGGCAGTTCGGGGCCATGCTCAGGCTTCAGGCGTTGCCGGTGGGAGTGGTGCCCAGCGGGAGAACCGGCGGGCCAGCCCACGCTGACCGCACACGGCCGGCCCACGCCCCCGGCCGCCGCCCCGGGGTGTCCGCTGCCAGACCTGGCTCAGCGAGCCCCCTTCCGTGCCGACAGCCGCCCCGGCCCTGCCCGCCACCCGCGTCCCCATCGGGTGCGTGCGGACGGGCAGCGCTCTCGCGGTGCCCACGTCCAGTGTCCCACTTGCTGCTTGTCTCACATCCGCTGACCCCGCAGGCCGTCCGCCCCGTGAGCGGCTCGGGTGGCCGGCCTGTCCCTAAACGGGACCCTAGCGGTCCCCGTGGACACCCAGCAACGAGTCCTCATGGGCGGCATCCTGCACGCGCCCCCTCCGGGGACACGGCCGGCGTCTCCCCTGGGCTCGGGCTGTCTCCTGATGCACAGAAGCTTCTTTTCTCAGCGCTCGGCCTGCCGAGTCTGTCCGTGCCTTGTCCGATGATGCGTGGATTCCATCTGAGCGATTGTCCCCGTTAGCAGGGCCTTCTGGCACTCCCCTGAAGTGGTTCCCCTGAAAGTTTGAGGTTTTCTTTTTCAGACTTCGGTCTCGACGCGAGCAGGGCCGGAGTTGGGGTGCACAGCACAGCGACGGGGGCGGCGTGGCTGTTTGCTCTCCACGGCCGTGCAGCTGTGCCAGCGCCGTCCACACCGCCACCCGTCAAGCCCCTCGGTGTCCGTGGGACTCTCTCTGCCGTGTCCCTCGGGGGGAAACAGCCCACCCTCAGCCCTGCTGTTCTGCCATCGGAATTTTAGAATCCGCCTGGATTTGCATGCGAATCTCTGCTGGAATGGGGCCGAGTGGCCTTGAACCCATAGGCTAATTTGGGGAGAATCAACATTTTTAAGATATTGCATCTTCCTCTCATGGAAAATAATGACAGTCTCCCATTATTTAGGTCGTTTTTCACAAAAACAAAACGAAACAACACACTTTCCAATCTGTGCATTTTATTATCTCTGTGATCGCCTTGCACGTCTTGTTAGATTCACTCACGTATCATCCATACTGTAAATGGCATCTTAAACGTCTAACTCTTCCCACTTTAGGTCTGTGCCCTCGTGCGCCTGTACTGAGTGCCCTTAAAGCTCATGAAGGAGAATTGCCCGTTTTCTTGGGCTTGTTTTTTTAAGGGATTAATAAGCAAAAAAAAAAAAAAAGATCATTTTTTCCTTGCCTACTAATTCTTTTCATTTTTTTTTTATAGTTTCTTTTTCTTGTCCTATAGCTCTGGCCAGGCCACCTGGATGAAGGGGAGCAGAGAGTGTGTCACCCCGAAATATGCCCGCTTGGGGGACATTGGCTGTTTCGGGCTGGTTCATTTTAAGCAGCAGCAGCCTACGTGTGAGAACCTGGGTAATCTAAGCAGCAGCTGTGCCTTTGTGAACGATCATTTACATTTGTGAGGGAAGTCGCCACTTGTAAAGTGTGTCTCCCCCCCGTGCCAGGAAGGGCAGGCCGGTTCCATCTCCCGTCGCTGCGGTCACAGGAGAAGGTACAGACGTAAATGTGCATGCCCGTTTCCTGCGTTCTTCCTGGACACCCCCCCCCCGCCCCCGTGATTGCTCCCCACCCTCACATCTTCTTTTGTCTTCGGCCGAAGGTGGCGGTTAGGGTGGGGGCCGCGCCATCTTGGACCGTGGCTCAGGGCCCATGCCAGCGTTCCTGGGCCGGTCCGCGGGAGGTGTGCGCAGTAGCAAACGTTCGCCTGTTCCCTCGCTGTCTCGTGTCCCGTCCGTCTCGTGTCCGTTTGATGAGTCAAGCCGCCAGAAGAACCTAGAAGGGTAGGGGACGATTTTTCCTCCCCAGCGGGGACAGCGAAGGGGGTGCTGGGACGGCGCCGGTCCCACCTTCCCGCGACGCTGAAGGGAATGTCCCCTCTCACCGTCGCGACGTCCGCCGTGGGTTTTGGGACGTGCCTTCCCGAGGCAGAGTTGAAATCGCCATCTCGGCTGGCCCAGAATGTTCTTCTCCGTGTCCCGTTTCACCCGGCGTCCTCCCCACGAGCCGTTAGCTGTTTCTCGAGACGCCACATCGGTCCATTCGCTGATACGGAACCGTCTTAGCATCAGAGAGGACCCTGGGTCAGAATGTAGCGCAAAAAATCCTCAGTAGATTTCGACTTGCTTGGTGGGAAGATATTTAACCTCTGGTTCAACGTCTTTAAAATGAACTGAGCCGGTGCGAGTTTTCCACTTCAGTTTGAGTCAGTCCAGTCGGTCACTCCCCGCCTCGCCCGCAAACCGGCCACTCTCTCTCGTTTTCAAATAAATGGTGACAACGATCTTGGTGGTGTTCCTCCGGCCCTCATTCCGTCTCCCAGCTCCCCTCCTGCCCCTCCCCTCCCCTCCCCTCACGGTGTTTATTTGCGTCTTCTCTGTCTCGGTCTAACCCCCGCGCTGCTTTGTGGCTTTTGACCTTGACCTCGTCCATTCCTTTGCGCTTTTTATCGTCTTTTCCGTATCATCTCCACGCTCCTCTTTTTCTTTTTTAGTTTTTTACTTACTTTTGTACTTTCTTGAATTAGATGTTCAACTTACTAAGGTTCGGGGTCTTTGCCCGCCCCTTCTAACAAAAGTGTTGGGGGCCCAGCGGTGCTGAGCCGGCCCGGCCGCGCCGCGGGGTTTTGTCCCACGACCTGGCGTCGCCCGCAGCCCCGGGAGCTTCCCGCTCGGGTCTCCGCGATGCGGGAGGAAGTCCCGCAGGTGGTGGTGCCAGCGGGGGGGGGGGACCTCCCGGGGTTCTCGCGTGGCTGCGGGGACCTTCCACGCCCCGCCCGTTCTGTGGGCGTCGGGCCCCGTCGCCCCCGCCGCCCTCGCTGCTCCTGACCGCCCGGGGGCCAGAGGCGCGCCCCGGGGTCCCCCGCTCAGATGCGGGCTGCGCGTCGTCACCACGGTCCCGCCATCTGCCACCGGACTCACGCCGTCCTGACCCTGCATCGCTGGGGAGCGACCGACCGCCCCCCCC
>CM053510.1:638596-689121 GCA_028627145.1 Eidolon dupreanum | reverse complement strand
AAGAGCTAGCCTGTGTCTGCTGCATCAGCCCGTGGGGCGGACTACCAATGTTCTGCTCTCCCAGCTGAGTCCCCCCCCCGGCCTGGCCCCCGGCGCCTTCTCCGGGCAGCAGTGTGAACCCCTGTACCCCGTTTCCCCACCACAGGCTTGTGATTCTGGCACCAGTGAGGCCCCTGCACCCCCACCCCCAGCCTCTGCTTCTTCAGGGACCTGGCTCGAAGGGCCGTGACCGCTGCAGCACCCCACCCCGCCCAGAGCTGCTGACTCGGAGAAAATGGAACAAAATGGGGCCGGGAAGGGGGCAATATTGGAAAAACAGCTCAGCCCAGCCCAGCCGCGGAGGCCTCCTGGGCCTGGGAGGAAGCGAGCCGGCCTTGGCCCGCCAAGGTAGACGTGGCCTGTGTGAGTCACCGGCAGGGGGGAGCTTGGGCGGGGGGCTCGGGGGCCTCGCAGCTGGGGTCAGAGTTGGTCCAAGCAAGGGCTGGGGCCTCTCAGGCCGGCCAGAGCCGGATCTGCCTGGGAAGCTGGAGGGGGGAGGCGCTGTGCCTCTGGCCTGGAGTCCTACACAGTCCGCTGGCTCCGGGGGCTGCAACGACCCTCACTCAGGAGCACCCCCCAGTCCTGCCCCTACTCTCATCTGCTCTGCGGCCCCCAGAACCCCCTCTGCTCGGGGGCCTGACAGGCGGGGCTGCCTGGTGCTTACAGTTTCTCTTGCTCCAGAGACTCTGGGGACGGGCTGCTTCCATCCTGGTCCTGGGTCCCCAGCTGCCTGTCCCTCTCCTGCCCACGTCGTTCTGGGGTGACCTCCTCCTCATCTTCCAGACCCCACTGCGTGGCGAGCCTGGAGGACACAGAGAAACAGTCACCGTCAGCCCACACCCCGCTTCCCTCGTGCAGGCAGGCCTCGCAGGGGCGATGTGGGTGGGGGGCGCTGGACCGCCCTGGCCCTGTCTAGGCCTCAGTATCCCCATCTTCAAGGCAGAGGCCATGGGAGATGGTGGTGACGGGGCGCTCTGCGGGGGAGCCCCGGGGTTCTGTGGGCATCTCACGCCTGGGTGCCTCCTGGTGGTGGAGGGGATCCTGCGTCCAGGCGGGAGTAACCTACGGATGGGACAAGACCCTCTGTCTCCTTCCAGCAGCCTGGATCCCCAGACCTGATCGGAGCTAGGACACAGGCCATCGGGGCTTTGGCCCCAGGCAGGGCCACCCAGCTGGGCAGCCACCCTGCTACACTAAACACACCGGCTGGGGTGCCCCTTCCTGTCCCCCAAAAAAGAGGTGCCTTGAGAGAAGCTGGCCCCCCAGAGAAGGGGCTGCCTGTAGCTGGGGGTCCCGCAGGCTTGGCTCACCCAGCCCCCCCCACCCTCTCGGGGCCCTCCACAGAGTCTCCCTGGCTTTTTCAGAGATGGGGAAACTGAGGCACACTGCAGAGCTGGGTGTGGGAGAGCCTCTTTTCTCAGCACATGCTGACACCCCAGCTTCTAAGAGTCCCTGGGACTGGGGGCGCCGAGCCTGGCCACCCCTGCCCTGGGCCAGGAGACCCCAAGCACTTGGTGTTTAGCCCGCACAGCCCCCCTACAGTGGGAGAGGGGAGCTGTGGGTCCCCCACATTTGCAGGGCGCACAGCCCCAGCCTGGGGTCTCGGCCCCTTCCTGCTGGTGTCCGCTGAGTGACCCCGCAGCTCCCTACCCTCTGGGCCTCCGCCCGCGGCCTCGGCAGCCGGCGCGTGATCTAATCTCCCCTAAGGCTCCTTGGAGCCTCTCCGACAAAAGCCAGGCCCCTCCGCAGCCTCAGCCCAAGGCCCGCTCCCCCGCCCGGGAGGCTGCCCACCCCCAACGCCCGCCCCGGCCCCCGGAGCCTCGATCCCCACACCTGGTCCCATCACGCGGCACAGGAAGCCCAACCCCCCCCTCCAGGCCCTCGGCCGGGGGGCTGCGGGGCCTCGCTCTGTGTGGGAGGGAGAGCCTGGGGTGCTCTCGGGGCTGTTGGGGGCTTGGGAGCCGGGGTCTCTGCCCGCTGCGCACACCAGCAGCCCCTCCGAATGGCGGTGGGACCCCCGAGCTGGGCCTCACGCTGTGGGGTGGAGGGAGAGTACCCGCAGGCCTGTCCTGCAGCCACCCCGGGGGTGGGGGCACCCCAGGAGGACTCTCTGGAAGGGAGAGAAAGCCATCTTGTTCCCCTCGCCCCATGTCTAAGCTGCATGTGCCCACAGGCGTGTGTGTGTTGGGGTGTCTTGGCCATGTGTGGTACAGGGGTGTGTGCCGTGGGCCTGAGGCCTGGGGCTGGCCTCGGCTCCTCCTCAGACCCTTCCCCACGTCCTGGGGACCCTACACCAGCGGAGCCCACCGTGTGGGGGTGTTGGCACATGTGCGGACCCCTGCGTCCAGGCCACGGCAGTGCCACGCAGGCCCCCGCTGGGTCCCCGGGCCAGGCCGGACGCCCCGGGCCTCTGCTGCCCACGCGGACACACGCGCTTTCCCCGTGAGCCCCACGTAGGCACTCGCAGCCCCCCACCCGTGGGCCCAGACGCCCCGCGCCGTGCACACACGTGAGCACACGCGGACGTGCACGTGCGGAGCGGGACACGGGAACAAGGTGAGGGCATGCTGGCGGCCCGGCCCCCAGCTCTGTTTACTGTTTGGCTGGCCGTCACCCTGGCGACCGCCCTGGGAGAGGCCAAGGCACATTTTCTGAGAATATCCTCTCGGAGGCCCCTCTCGGGTCGCCCCCTGCTCCTGCCACGGCGTGGGGCTCCCCGAGCCCTCCTGGCGGGGAGCTTGGGGGGTTCGGAGTTGGGGTGCAGGGCAGGGGTGTCCCAGTGTCTCCACAAAGCCCCATGCTAGGAGGAGCTGCCCCTCCACAGCCCCTGACCCAGCAGCCCAAGGACAAGGAGCCAGCGAGGCCCCTTCCCTCCCCGCCCCCTTTCCCTCCGGAGGCCCCAGGATATGAGTAATGCAGCCCCCCCCGGCCCCTCCCATGACCTCAGCCCCTCTCTGAGCCGCAGCTGGGCTCTGTTCTAGGAACTGGGATGGGGGTGGCTCTCTTGGGGTGGGGTGGGGGCCTCTGGCCTGGGAAAGGCGCCCCCGGCCAGAGGCCCAGACCCCTTGGCACGCTCAGCGGAGCTGTCAGGATGCTGGCGACAGCCGGCCGCCTGTGGCCCCAGCTCAGCGGCTGCAGCTGCAAGGGATTTGCTGTTCCCCAGCAAATGCAATTAGGCGATTTCCTGTGTCTGTTCTGGCTCCGTGCTTGAGGCCCAGGGTTCAGCCCGAGGGGCGCGGAGTGGGGCCCCACACCCCCGTGTCAGGCTCCACCGCGGGGGCCCTGCCCCACCCAGGTGCACCAGCACATGAGACCCCAACAGGCCGGCAGGCTCGCGGCTCCCCCCCACAATGAGTGGGGGCTCCTGAGTTTGGGGGCAGCCCCCACGGGCCGGGCGCATGGCATACGGGCCCCCCACTCAAGACGCCGGCCCCCTCCGCTCCTTCCTCCGCAGCCCCCGGTCCCCACCAAGGGCAGGTGGTGCCAGGCCTGGCACTCCCAGCTGTCCCTCCTCCTCCTCCTCCTCCCCCGCCCGCCTGGCTGGCTCCAGAAGGGGCTTCAGGCCTCAGTCCCGGCTCAATTCTGCCCCCTGCAGGCGGCGAGCGGGCTACCCCACCTGCCTCTCACAGTCACGGGGAGAGCTTGGGGCTCAGCCGGGGGCAGGGGCCAAAGGGACGACAGCCGGGCCAGGCCTATCACGGGGGAGCTTTTCTTTTAGGCCCACAGGGAACCCTCCTGGCCACAGGCCCCCCACACACCACGGGCAGGAGCTGGCCCAGAGGCCCAGGGAGCTGGGCTAGGCCCCCTCGCCCCGTGCCCAGCCTCCCTGGGGTCTCGTATGCAGTGGGCCAGGGTGGACAGTTGCAGAGCGACTGGCCTCTGAAGTGACCATAGAGGTCATGAGTGAAGGAACAGAAAGTGGGGAGAAATGAGCCACAGAGAGGCCTTCTCAGCACCAGCTTCCAGGAGTGTCGGGGAGCAGACACCCCAGACACCTCGGTCACAGAGCAGGCCCCCAGGACAGAGGTCGGGCGCACTCGGGGGCTCGGGAGAGGGCAGCACGGCACCCCGCAAGGCGGGGGTGCCCCCTCACTGCTTGTGCAAGGCAGGGTCCTGCTCCAGGCGGCCCGGGGAGGGGTCTGCGGGTGTGGCCTGCCAGAATGCTAGCTGTCACTCGTCCTGCAGGGGCAGCTGGGCATGCAGCTGTGAGGGGGTGGGGGGAGCCGGGAGCACAAAGAGCCCCAAGCCAGCGAGGGAGCAGGTGGGTGCTGGGTGGGGCGCAGGAGTGCACGAGGCGCCCCAGGCCGGGGTGTAGGCACTTGGCTGCAGCTGCTGGACCAGGCCCCCCACCAGCCTGGCGCTGGTCCAGCCCCCTCCCACCCCCTCCAGCAGCTCCTTCCTGGGTGTGGCTGTGCCCTGCCGGGCCTGGGGGTGGGGGGCAGCCCCCCTCCTGGTGGTCGCAGCCTCGTGGGCCAGGTAGACACCCTGCTGGGCACCCCACTGCCCAGGGAAGCTCAGAAGGTGACCTCAAACTTGGTTCTGAGAGATGAGCAAGGATTGGTGGGCCAGGAGAGGGTGAGGACAATGGCACTGGCGGGCAGACGGGCAGGCCGCAGACCCCGCACCCCGCCGGAGCTGCGGCCCGGTCCGGCTGGCTCCCCGGCCGTCGTGGGCTGTCATGGCCACACCATCGCTGGGGCCTCGGCGTCCCCACACGGGACCGAGGGAGCTGGCCTGTGCCGAGTGCTCAGCTCCACACCAGCGTGCAGGGGTGCCACCCCCTCCCAGCTCCTCCTGCCGTCCTGGGCCCCAAAGGGGGCGGCAGGACGGGACAGGGCCCAGGGGCCAGGGGCGGCTCTAGGTCTCAGGGAAAATCGGAGCAGAACAGCTAAGCCAGGAGTTTGGGGGACGGGGGGGAAGGTTACAGAAGGTTCTGAGCAGAGAGGAGTGTGGAGTGGGGGTGATTGGAGGACGTGAGGTGAGGTGGGGGTCTGCTGCCATCTTTGGGGTGACTGGATGGGGTCCAAAGCGGCAGGCGTGTGGGAAGGGGGAAAGGCTGAGTGTAGGGGATGGTGTGGCCGGCGTCAGGCTGGTGATCAGTCACCCTGAGCGGGGAGGGCTACGGGGACACAAGAGAGCCCCTTGACCCCTCCAGGGAGGCAGGGGCTGGGACCATGGCGGGGCTGTGGTCCCTCTGACCTCCCGCCCCAGGGCGAGACCCCAGGCCCAGCATCTAGCCCCCAGCTATAAAGTGGGGCACTGACCCCACCCCCATGCCCAGCCGGCCCTGAGGGGGCGGAGCTGGAGCCCCAATTTGGACAGGCCCAGCCACAGCCCACACTGTTTCTCTTTGCCCTGGTAGGCAGGCCTCGGCAGCCTTCCTGGAGGAGGGGACATCTGCCTACAACACTGGCTTCCCCCACAGCCAGAGAGACGAGAGCACCCCAAAAGTCTCGGGCTGGCCCTGAGGGGCCAGGTTTGGGGCTGGTATGTCGTCCACAGCACCCCCCGCCACGCTGGGGGTGACAGGGGTATGGCCCCAGCCCGTGGGAAACCAAAACTGGTGAAAGAGGGGCCCGTCCGCAGTGTGGCCTAGTTGCCCCGTGCCCCGAGGCGGGGCACCCTGGGGCACTCCGCAGGAGGAGGGGCCCTGCCCAGCCCGACTCTCCAAGTCCTTGCCAGCCCCTAAGGGGGAGGGAGGGCGGCCCGCTCCACTTCGGAGCCCGGCCTCGGGGCAATTCTAGAGCAGCCTGTTTGTGGGCATCTTTGTATCCATGGCGACATGAGCCCAGACCGCCTCGCCCCCTCCCAGCACTCGCTGGCGGCACCCCGTGTCAGCGTGGGCTCTACAGGGCCTCTCCGCCCGACACCCCACTGTCTTCCCGGTGAGGCAGCAGTTGGAGGTCTCTCCTTTGGGGAACTCCCAGCTGCCCCACCCAGAGCCCCAAAAGCCAGCGAGCCTTTGGCCCATCTTTCCCAGCCGGCCCTGGGGCAGACCGGTCACCAAGGACCCCTCGGGCCAGCTCCAGCCCCTACGCTGCTCCTGGGTTCTCTCCCCGCTCGGCGGGGTGATCACCCCACTTCACACCCGAGGAGCGGGGCCGGGCATCACAGCCACATCTGCCACTGTCCCCAACCTCCCTGCCCTGGCCGGGCTCCCCGCTCCCTCTCAGTGACAACCGGTATCTGCCATCTGCTCCTTAATCTCCCGGACAGCTTTTCTGTCCTCGTAATTCCCTCCCCACACCCCAGTGTCACCTCGCCACCCCCTCCCTCCACCAGGTGCTCAAGACCCAAAGGTGGGTGAAATTTCCTCCCTGCCCAGGGCTGACCCCGACACTTGACGCCTGACACCTATGGTGTGACTCGTGGGCCACGGAGCTGGACCCTTAATTCCAAGCTCTTGTTCGGGGAGGGATGTAGCTGGCAGAAAGTCCTCTCAGGGGAGAGGACCCGGTGCCTGCACCCAGCCTGGAGGGACAGGAGACACGGTGGTGGAGGAGGGGGCAGCACTTCGCTGTGTGGGCATCTACGGCACATTGTGAGGGGTCGCGGCCGAGGGGAGACAGGCAGGACTCCTCCTGTCTTCCCTGGAGCCCAGACCTGATGGTCCCCACGCCCCCGACACACAGTCCCAGCACCTCCCACACAGGTACCCCTGGGGGGACTGTGGCGTGTGGGGGGGCACCTGTCCCTGTGAATCTGCATCCTCCTCCCGTCTGGATGGAGCCACCGCCCTGTCCCCAGCACCACTGCCCCGTCCCCAGCACCACCTGTTTGCTGCCCTGTCCCCAGCACTGCCGGCCACTGCCACATCCCCAGCACCACTGCCCCGTCCCCAGCACCACTGCCACGTCCCCAGCACCATCAGCCACTGCCCCGTCCCCAGCACCACTGCCCCATCCCCAGCACCACTGCCACGTCCCCAGCACCACCAGCCACTGCCCTGTCCCCAGCACCACTACCTCGTCCCTAGCACCGCCTATTTGCTGCCCCGTCCCCAGCACCGCCGGCCACTGCCCTGTCCCCAGCACCACCGCCCCGTCCCCAGCACCGCCGGCCACTGCCCCGTCCCCAGCACTGCTGGAAGCTGCCCACCCTGTGTGAGCCGCCCACACAGGGACCAAGACCCCCATCCCAGACTTTGGGGACGACGGGTCCTTCCCTTGGTAGTGCCTGTCCCTCGAGCCCTCGCAATACGCCTGGCCCTTGGGTTCCCGCCTCCCCCTTCACTGCGCACCTGTGACGGGGTGGCTACCCTGGGCCATGCAGGTTCTAGGGGGCCGGGCTCTGAACGCTCGTTGGGGCGACCGCACCCCAGTCCTGCCCATCACGCCGCCCAGCCCCAAGGCATGTAGGGAGCCGGCGGACCCCCACTGTCTGCCCACATGGCCCCGGGAAGGTGCCTGACAGAGCCGCTCCCGCCAGGCGCCCACGTACCGTGGGTGGGTCCGGACTCAGGGAGTCTGTGACCCCAAAATCATCTTCACAGGCATCTGGCTCACTCTTGGGTCTCCCTGTACAACTTGGCTCCACAGGGCCGAGCCGCAGGCCCCCAGCCCCTCTATCCCAGGCCCCCCCCAGGTCCTCAGAGGCTGGGTCAGGGACCCTCCACCTCCGCCCTGGAATGGGGTCCGGAACCTAGCTTGACGTCCCGCTGCCCAGCCAGTCACCTCCCTCTGGCTGGGGCTCCTACCTCTCGTGATGTGCTCTGTGGTCAGCCTCCTCCACACCTCTGACCCCATCCGCTCTGACCGGCTGCCCGTCTGGGCTTGGGGTCGGAGGTCAAGGCCTCCGCTCCTGGGGTCCAGCCTGCCCGTGGGGTCCAGCCTGGCCCCGCGGCCCGTGCCCGCGCTCGCCGGCGGCTCCCCGCTCCGCCCCGCGCACCGCACGCGCAGGGCTGCCCGTCCTCCGAGTCACTGACCACAGCACTGCGAGGGCCTGGGCCAAGTGCCACGCAGCCCCGAAGACCTTCCGGGCGCCCCGCCCCTCCACACGCAGCATCCTCCGCCTCGGCTGGTCGCCTTGCACACGCGCACGCCTACACGCCACAGCCCTCGGCCGACCTCCCGGGGACCGGACACGCGGGCTGACCACATGGCGCCCTGACTGACCGGCCGGCGGCCCTGGCTGCGTCTCCAGGTCCAGCCCAGTCTCGTCTTGGCGCTGGACGGCCCTCCAGGAGAGCCGGTCGCTCCCGAGCCGGGCTGGGACTGCCTGGCAAAGCCCTCGGGCCTCTCGCGAAGCCAGGCCTTGGCACGTTCCGTGACACGCGACTGCTGGCTGGCACCGGCTGGAGCCTCTGCCGGCCCGCTCCCCTCTGCTCCTGCCCAGACCCACCTCGCGCCCAGCGAGCCCCACGCACGGCCCTGCCCGCGGTCCCTGCCGGGCGGCTCTCGGGACGGTCCGGTCCCCGGGTCTCTGCACGCGGCCAGAACCTGGCTGGAGCCACCGCCTGGCACGGGGAGGTCCCGAGGTGCGGCTCCGCTCTCCCGGGGGGCCCTCAACCCCAGTGTGCGGAGCAGCCGGACCCTCTGCCCGACGCCCCAGCCCCTCCCTGGAGCCGTCCCTGCTCCCGGTGCCTCGGGGGTGCAGGGGGGCCATGGCCGCAGAAAGAACAGAGCGAGCCCCGGCTGTGCCACCGGACTGGTGGCCTCCATCACGTCGCCCCTGGCTACGGGTCCCCGCTGCCTGTCCCCTCAGAGCAGGAAGCACGACCCCGACCTCCCTGGGTCTCAGCTTCCTGTGTGCACGAACGGGGACGTGGGCCGACCTCGGCACTCGGATGTGCCGCCGGCTGAGGTCAGGTGGATGTGCCCTGGTCGTCTGCCCCCGAGGCGCCCGCCGGGAACTGGGGGCTCGGCCGGAGCAGCCCCGTTTAAAGGGGCAAAGCGACCCCTCCACAGCCGCACGTGGCCCCTCACGGCCGGCCCCCCGCCGGCCCATGACAGACGGGAAACGGCGGCTCGCAGGGGCAGCATCCACCGGGGCTGGCACGGCCTCGCTCCCAGCCCACGGCCCGAGAGCAGGCGACGGGACGGTCCCCGTCCGGGACTCCCAACCAGGTGCAGACGCCCACGCCCAGCCCCGCCTTCCACCCTGCCCTCCTCGCGTGGGCCCCGCCGGTCCCTTCTCACCCCTCCCCTTCCTGGACTGTCCCTGCTCCCCTGCCCGTCTCCCACCCGCCCCGGGGACACGGGAGCAGCCCTGGCAGGCGCTGCCCACCTCTCGTGCGTGGCACCCGCCCCGTCCACCCCTCTGGTCCCCTTCCCTCCGCTGCGTCGGGGCCGTGTGGGGGGACCAGCCTCGGTGGCGCCCACGGCCCCCAGGGCACCCCATCCCCTGCCTCGTCCAGCGCTCTCGGCCACCCTCCTGCCCCCGTCCTGTCCCCGTCCATCCCATCCCATGGAGTCCTGTCCTTGTCCCCACACTTCCCCTTCCTGCCTTTGTGGTAGTCCCTTGCCCTGCCCTCTGCCCTCTGCCCTCTGCCCTCTGCCTTTTCCTCACTTTCTCTCTTTCCTCTCTCGGCCCTTTGCTCTCTCTCTTCTCTTTCTCTTTTCTGCTCCTTCTTCTTCCCACCACCTGGATGACTGTCCTTCCGGGCAGGAGCGCCTTGCAGCCCGCAGGGCGCCGGCGTGCGGGTCCCCAGCCTCTCACCTCGGGACCTCCCGGTGCCCGCAGTGGGCAGCAGCCGACCGCAGGGCCACGGTCTCGCCTCCGGGGTGGGCCAGCATCGGAGCCCACTCCGTGCCTGGGGCCAGGGACTGCGATGGCCTCTCAACCCACCTGCAGCCTGGGGCCCACCTGGCCCCTGGACACCTGCGTGGGCCGACCCTGACCACCAACCTGTGCCGAGCATCTCGCCGTCCCGTGGGCCGTGCCCCTCACGCCACCCTGGGGACCGGGAGTCACGGGCACCCTCTCGAGGTTCTGGCAGAGGGACGGGGCGGCCCCCAGGTACACCCGGCCGCTGCTTGCTCGCCGCTCTGGCCTGCTGTTGTTCGTGAGCTGGAGCCGGGCCTGGGCCTCAGCGCTCTGGGCTCCTGCCCTGACGCCCTGCCCAGGGGGCTGGGCCACTCGGTCCCCGTGCCCCCTGCTGCCGGCTCGCCCAGCTCCCAGGGCAGCACCCGCTCTGGCTGACAGACCACCGGGCCGGGAGGTGGTGCCCGGCCGGGGCCACTCCACCCCCGGATCTGGGCCCTGGGGGGGCCTGAGGCAGCCACGCCCCTTTGGACACTGTGGTTTGGAGGCCTGGCTTCCCTCAGTCCCCTTGGGCCAGCCCAGCAGGCTGCCAGCCCATCTTTGCCCTGCTGGCCACACTGGGGTCCCCAGAGGCCTCCTGGGCCCAGGTGCCCAGGGGAGGCAGCCAGGCATAGGGATGGCCATCATGTCCACCGTGGACAGGTACCTAGGCGGTGACGGAGGAGCCGCCATAGGGCTCCGCCAGCCTCCGAGCCTCCCTGGGAGACTGGCAGCCCGAACGCTGTCAGGATGCCAGCGAGGGTGACACGCCGGCCTGCTTGTCTGTGCCAGCCCAGCCCGGCCTCACAAAGCCAGGCGTCCAGGGACCTGGCAGGCCCAGGGTCCCCTGCCTGCCCCCTCGCAGTTCCTGAAGCCGGCCCGGCCCAAGGGGAACCTGGGGGAGCTTCGGACGGCCCAGGGGCAGTGGGGGGGCTGGGGGAGCGGCAGAGCTTGGTACAGGGGGACCGCGTGGCCAGCCCCGGGGGTCCGGGCCTGCCGGTCAGAAGTGTCCTGCTGCCAGAGACAGACCGAGAGGAGCCGGCATCGAGGTGGCCACACGAGGACCCGGCCCGAGGGGATGCGCATGGGGCTGACGCATCCTGGCCCTGGTGGTTTGCAATGGGCATGAATCGGATTCGGGGTGCACTGCGGCCACTGCTCCACCCAGCTCGGCACAGAGGCGGCGTCCCCCTCCCGCCCTGCACCCAGGGGTGGGTGCTGGGAGAGCCCAGGCGGCCCGCGGTAAAGGACCAGGGTAAAGGGGCGGGAGGGGGGTGACCGGGGCCGGTCGGCGGCCTCTCTGAGCCAGGCTCTCCCACCTGTCCGACGGAGGTGGGAGCTGCGTTTCTGACAGGGAGAGACGCTCGCTAGCCACAGCGAGGGTGGCAGAATGTCCCCGGCCTGGCAGGGCCCGTGGGCATCGCCGGGTCTGGGGCCTGGAGGGTGTGCGGGTGAGCTCACGTCTACCTGCGTGAGGCCCGGGACTCGCTAACGGCACCAGACAGACACGCGCCCCTCTCTTTATGAGGGGTGCTCCCTCGACCCCCAACTCACCTTCCCCAGCGAGAGTCCCCAGGGAGTTCAAAGGGACACACCCCTCTGCCCAGGCCCACTGGCGGGCCACCTGCAGGCCCACCTGCCCCCACCCTTGGCCGCCCCCTTCCCGCCCAGAGCGACGGCCTGGTGCCGGGCTTGGGAACGGAGGCAAAGCCACAGCGGGACGGACGCTTGTGGCCCAGGTCCTCCTGTGATGAGTAGCGAGTGTCCCGCCAGGCTCTGGCTCGTCCTTCATTCCCCAGAGGCTGCACCCCGCCTCTCTCAGCCTCAGTTTCCCCATTTGTTAAGTGACACTGGAGACGGCCACATTGCTCCCTGGGGGTATCGGTGGTGACTCCTGGGAGGACGCGTCGCAACTAGGAGGAGCCCAGAGAGGACCGTGGGGCCCAGGCGGGGCCACCTCAGAAGCGGGCGGGTGGGGCTGGCAGGGAGCGTGCCCATGGGTCCCTGCCCGGGTGGCAGCCTTCGGGCCAGCACCGTGTCATCGGGGACCCGGCGGCATGGCCGGAGAAGCTCCCGAGGTGGCATTGAGCCCTCCCGGGGTCAGGGCCTGGGTGGGCCTGGCAGAGCCGAGAGGCGCCCACAGGAACTTGCCCGGCACGCTCCCCGCCACCAAAGGAGGCGAGAAGCATGCTCGCAGGGCGCCCGGCGTGGGAGAAGCCGCGGCGGGCTGCGTGGAGGGGGCGGCGTTGCAGCAGGTGCCGGGAAGGGTGGAGGAGGAAGGGCATGAGGCGGCTCGGAGGGCAGCGGTGAGCAGCCCGCAGCACGGACCAGAGGCCCCAGCCCGCTCGCGGCCGCGCTCTGCAGGCCCCTGGCCCTTGGCCTCTGCTCTCTCTCCATGACACCGGGAGGCAGGTGCCACAGCGTCCCTACTTTACAAAGGCACAAACTGAGGCCCAGAGAGCGAAGGGCGCTGGCCCGAGGCCCGAGGAGGCGGGAGCCAGGGTTCTGGCCCGAGCAGGCGCCACGGCCCAGGGCTGGTGCTCTGAGGGTGGTGGGTACAGAGCCCGGTTTCACCATCAGTAACGTAAGGGTGACCGGATGGTCCCCAGTGGTCAGCGGGACCACAGGTGGGACCTCAGAAGCCACTTGAGCACGTGCTCTTCATCCCGAGAGCACGGGGTGGGGGCAGAGCCCCCGGGCCAGGGGAAGGTCCGCGGGCAGGGTGGCCGCTGCCTGGAGCCTGCAGGGCGGGCGGGCGAGGAGAGGACAAGGAGAGGACGCACGGCCGGCCGGCCTGGCACGGCCCTCACTCCGCCCACGGCGCCGGGCGGCTTCGGCCGGGCTGCTGGGAGTGGCCGGGGAAGCCCCACGTCGGGGCCAGCCTGGCACAGCCGCCTCGGCCCGGGCTCGGCGGTGCCGGTCGGCCGCGGTGGCGCCGGCGTGGGCACCCGGCCCGACCTCCAAGCCCCGGCCGGGCCGGCGGGGACCTACCTCGGGAGGTCCTGCGGGCCCTGCGTGCTAGAACTCCTCCTCAGGGCGCTGAGCTGCTCCACCCGCCCGGCCAGCGGCCTGGGCCGACCCGGGCCCTGGGGACGCTGTGGCTCCTTCTCCACAGGCTCCCGTCCTGCCGGCCCCCTGCCTGCTGCCCTCCTCCGCAACGGGGACCCCCCTGCGCCCCTCCCTTTTTCTTCCCTTCCCTTCCCCTCCTTCACTCTCTGTCCCTGTCCCTCCATCTCTGCTGTCACTCGCTGTGCCTGACACCCCCTTCCCCGTGTCCCCTCTCTGTCTGCTGCTCTGCCTGGCCCCCCGGCCCCTGGGGGTCTTCTGGGATGGCTCCCTGTGGGCTGCCTGTGCCCCTCTGTCCCCCATCCCGGGGCCTCTGGACCCTGTGGGTCTCGGGACCCCCTCCTCCCTTGGGCTTAGCAGCTGCTTCCCTTCCGTCCCCCCAGCCCCTACCCCTCCCCTCAGCCTCCTCCACCTCCACTGCCCCCCTAGACTAGTAAAAACGTCAGGGAGGAACCCTCCCAGCCCCGCATGGGGCTCAGTGGGCCCTGGCAGCCTGGGATGGGCAGGGGCGCCTCCCTCCTGCCTCCTGGTGCCTCTCCCTGGCAGCTGCCCCTGCCCCCTCAGCCTTCACCCCTTCTGCCCAGCTCGCGGGGTGCCCGGCACCCCAGAGCTGCCCGTCCATCCCCTTGGGCCTCTGTCCTCGCCCTGGCCCGGCCTGGCCCGCTCTCTGGCCCTTCTCCTTCTCTCTGCTGCATCTGTGTTTGGGTCCAGACCCCCTCTCCTGCCTCTCTCCACCCCGCCCTGCCTGGTCCCGGGCCCTCTGCCCCTTCCTCTCTCGGTCCCCTGTCTCCCTGGTCCCAAACTCAGTCCCTCTCTCCTCTCTTTTCCCTCTGGTGTCTCTGTCCCTGTCTCTGTTTCCCTCCCTCCTTCCCCCCCCTTCCCTCCCCCTCCCTCCCTCTCCCCTCCCTTCCTCCCCTCTTCTCCCTCCCTCCCCTCCCTCCCTCCTTCCTCCCCCTCCCTCTTGGTGCTCCATTTTTCCTTTGTTTATTCCCAGCCCTCTGCTCCTGTTATCACCTCAAGGGGGAGGCTGGGCACCCCAGGAATCCTCCCTGCTCCCCAAATGGGGAGGCTGCTGCCCTCCCCAGCCCCGGCCCCCAGACTGCCCTGGGAGGTCAGAACAGCAAGACCCCGAGAGGCAGACGCCAGCACGGCCTCTCTGGTCAGGTGTCCATCCTCCCAAGGACTGGCAGCTGGGCACAGGTCAGCGCCGGGCCCTGGCCCCGGCCCCCTTGCCCCTGGTCCTTTGGCCAAGGCCCCAGACACCAGCCCAGCCCTCTGTTCCTCCGGTTGGGCTTAGTCACCGTGACTCACTTGAGAACACTTGAGGCTAGTGGCTGGAAAAGGGGGGGACTGGACTCACTTTCTTGGGGACCCACTGAAGGCCAGCAGTCTTACGTCCAGACGCTCCCCCAGCTGACCAGCGCTCACCACGGCTCTGAGAGGTGGACGCCACCACGCCCGTGTCCCGGATGGGGAAACTGAGGCTCGTGCTGGTATCCAAGGTCTCGGGGCCAGAAGCACAGGCCGGGCCCGCGGGCGGAGGCTTTCCGGGTGACGCCCCGGCCCCTCTCGCTTCCTGCGCCACGCCACGGGGCAGGCAAGGCCAGGCTGCGGCCTCGGGGCGAGCGGGTGGACACGCGGACGGATCTCCGAGCGAAGGCGGCGCGTGCCGGGGGGCGCACAGCTCCGGGCCGCAGTGACTCAGGTGGTGGCTGGCCGGCGGAGACTTTGCGGGGGTCAGGAAGTCTGGCTCAGAGCCCCCCGCCCACACATCGGGCCGGTCCCGTGGCCAGCCCTGGAGGGGCGCCCAAGCATCTTCCCTCCCCTCCCCCCAACCCGGGAGGAGCCGAGGGCGTGGGGCGAGCCGCAGAGGGGTCCCGGTGCGAGGAGGGGCCGCAGGACCTCGCCGTCCAGCCTGCGGGGCGTGGCCGTCCCCACCTGCCCATCACCCCCTGCCTCTTGCTCCGAGGTCTGGAATCCCAGTCACAGCCAGGAATAAAACGTGCCAAGGCATATTTCAGTTCAAAAGAAGGAAAAATATTCCCACAGGGGACAGAGCTGCCTTGGGATTGCGGGAAATCCCTGACCCTAAGAACTGAAAATAGAATCGCACCGTTTCCTATCAGACATGTGGGTAGGTGGGAGGTGGCAAGAGCAGAGCTTGAAAACCCGTGGCCAGGGCTCATGGTTCACGGCGAGGACATGTCCCAACAGGGACAGTGGGGCAGGTACCAGACTCCAACTCTACCATTGTTTGTGCGCCCACTCACCCTTCCACCCATCCCTTCATTTTCCTGCCATCCTCCATCATCACCCATCCACCCTCCGTTCATCCACTCATCCTCCCATCCGCCTCCTCATCCATCGTACATTCATTCATTCATTCATTCATCCATCCGTCCATTCAAGCATCGATCCGTTTATCTGCTCACCCATCCATCTATCTATCCACGCTCCACCCATCCTTCCAGCATCCTATCCATCCTTTGTCCATCATCTATCCATCCACCCATCCACGCACTCATCCATTCATACATTTATCCGTGTGTCAGTCCACACATTTATTCACTCATCCATCATCCCTCCATCCTCTCATCAGTCCTCTGGCGTCTATTCATCTACCTGCTCATTCATTTAGCCATTTTTCTGTCTACTTATTCACCCATCCACACACCGATCTACTCATCCATCATCTATCAATCCTTTTATCTATTCATCCATCTACCCATCTATCCACCCACCCATCATGTATTCATTCTACTGTTCATCCACTGATCTATCATTCATCCACCTATCCACCCATCCATTCACCCTTCCATCCTCTCATCCATTCTTTATCCATTCGTATATATCTATCCACCCATTTACCCAGCTACCCATTTATTTATTCATCCATTTACCCTTCCATCCTCCCACTCACCTTCCATCCTTCACCCATTCATCCAACCTTTCATCCATGCATTCATTTATCTATCCATCCACCCACCTATCCATCCACCGATCCATCCATCCACTTATCTGTCCATCCTTCCACGTGTCTATCTACCCACCCATCCATCTATCCATTCGCTTGTCATTCATTCATCTGTCTATCCTCCACTCGTTCATTCATCCTTCCATCTTATCTTCATCTTCCCATTCATCCTCCATCCATCATCTATCCTCCATCCATCATCCATCCATCCATCCATCCACCCACCCATCCACCCGCTCATTCATCTGTCCACCATCCACCCATCCATCCACTCATTCATCATCCATTTATCCATTCATTCTTCCATTCATCTCTCCATCTTCCATCCATAACCCATCCTCTATTCATCATCCATCCATTCACCACCCCCATTCACTCACTCATTTATTCATCCAACTATCCACTTATCTGTTCACCCATCCACTCATCCATTCGTCCATCATCCACCAATTCATTCATCTACCCTGTGTATATAACTATCTGTCTCCATGTATCATTAATCAATCTATCAATTTCTCAATATAGCTGTCTATTCAATTATCCATGTAAACACAGTATATTCTCCCACCAATCCATTCAAGCACTTATCAATATATTATACCCATGTTCATCCATCTTTCTTCACATTTCTTAATTAGGCAAGTATTTATTCATCTATCTATTCATTCATCCATTCATCCAACCATCTTTCTAAATGTCATAATGCATATAAAACACTTAGAAGAAGCATTCAGCTAGCCATCCATCTATTTGGAACATAGTAACCACTCACTATATGTCAATTACTATGATCTATATGTGCATTAATCAGTTTGTGTATCTGATTGCCCACCTGCTCAACCAGTGAACTGTTTATTCATTAATACAACCTTCTATCTCTTCAAATATTTTTCTAACCTTACTTTTATCTCTCCAAATATTTTAGTATTTGCAATCTCATTCATACATTCATTCATACATCCATCTGTCCATCCATCCATCCACATGTCCACATCTTTCCATCTAGCAAGTCATGCATAAAATTGTGCACAAATATGTATTTGTTTGTCCTTCCATATACATATTTGCCCACGATGTTTTCCATTAAGCCATCCAAATGAGTTAACTCTTAAAGCAGTTGCTTATACAAAGTGAACCTTCAATAAATGTTACTTACTATTATTTTCATTCGTTCATTCATTCATTCACTAATCCATAGCTCATTCAACCAATCGTTCATTCATTCCTCTCTCCATTTATCTTTATATAATTGCCCATTTATCTATGTTTTTCAACACATTTTTTGAACACTTACTGTGTTCATTTTTTAGGTGCTGGGAATTCAGCATTAGCAAAGTCTCTGCTCTCACAAGGCTGACATTTTCGGGGAACAAAAAATGTAAATCTTTATATTTACATTAAGTAAATGTTTACCGTAACATATCAGATGATGATAAATGCCATAGAGAATGTAATTCAGAGTCTGAGGACATGGAATTTTGGAAGGGGTTGATATTTTATTCATAATAGTCAAAGAAAGCCTCACGAGAAGGAATCAGCCTTTCTTTATTTGAAAAGTGACTTGGAAACAATAAGAAAAATATGTTGTAGGGAGGAAGTGTCCCAGGAAAAAGAGAACAGTGAGAGCAAAATTTCTGACTCAGTGGTGCCCGTTCATCGGTCTATCTCTCCAGCAGTTCCTCCAGCATCAAGCCATACATCTATTTATCCACTATCTGTCTTTCCATTTGTCTGTCTCTATATTTGGCCATCTATCCATCTAAAAATCTGTTCATCATCCATATCCATCCATATATCTAACCTCTCCTGATAAACTTCTATTCATCTGTCCGGTCATTTACCTGTCTACATTCTATCCACCTACCAATCCACCCATCCATGCTTTCGTTCCACATGCTCATCTACCAAATCATCCATCCATCCATCTATCCATGCATCCATGAGTCCGTTCATCTCTTGGTACACCTGTGCATTTATCTACCAGGGCTGATAATCAGCTTGATGTACAAAGATTCAAAACAGTTAAACATGTCAATATAATCACATATTTAACTGACTCAAGTCAGAACCCGTTTGACAGGCTAATATGTGTGCCATATCTGTTGTTATGTATTCTAAACATCATGTCTGCATTTACCCATCCATTTGTCTGTTCGCATATACACCCATCATTCCATTTATCTGCCCACATTGCCAAACATCGATCCATGCCCGTTCAATATTGCTACTGCTTCCACCACCACCGCGACTAGCTACCATCTACGAGAAATCACATGCCAGAGACTTTTCCAGGTGCTTCCTTTATTATACAGCCCTCATGAAACCGCTGTGGGTGGGTAGTATACTATCTTAGCGAGGAGACTGAGATACAGAGAGTTAAGTACCTCGCTCAAAGTCATATACATCTATTTCTTTTATTTTCATAAGTCGACTATTCCTCTCTGCCATAAATTTGTCTGTTTATCTGTAGAGTCAACTGACCATTCACCCATTGATCTATCCATTCATCTATTCATCCATTCATTCATCCATCCACTCAAACATACATTCATATATATATATATATATATACACATATGTTCTTCTATCCCTCCATTTATTTTTAATCATCCATCCACCAATTCATCCATATGTTTATCCGTTCATCAATCCATCCACTCTCCTATCCATTCATTCATCCACCCATCTACCCACCCATCCGTCTATCCATCTACCCATTCATCCACCCATCTATCCAACCACCCATCCTCCATCTATCCATTCATTCATTCATCCATCCATCTACTCATCTCTCCATCCATCCATCATCCTTCCATCCACCCATCACTCATCTACCCACCATCCATCTACCCATCCATTCATTCATCCATCCATCCATCCACCCATCCATCATCCATCTACCAATTATCTACCCATCCATCCATCCATCCATCCATTTGTTCCTACTTCCTACTTTTCTTCATCCACCTTTCATTTAATTCACACTTTTCTCCATCATCAAGTCTGTTGTTTTCCTTTTTTCTTTCTCTGTGACTAAGACATTGTTCATAAGATTGTGGCCCAAGTAGGTAAGAGAAAAGACCCTTGTGTCCCGGTAGGCTGAGTGCCACAATAGAACCTAAGTAGGGGCTGTCCTCTTGTTTAAACAGCCTCATCACCACACACGCCTGTCCCCACTCACAAATTTATGCTCACAGAGTAGTATCCCAGTGGAAGTTGCAAGGAACGGGGAGAGCCCATGGGGTGGGGAGGGGGCAGCGGGTCAGGGCTGGGGGCCTCAGTTCCTCCCGGGTGACTCCAGACAGGGCCATGTCTCTGACCTGCAGGGAAGCCAGGCTACAAACGGCTGAGCACTCCTGTCTTACGTGCACCTCGGTCTGGCAAAGGCAGAGGGGCCAGGGTGGGAGGACTGTGGATGCGGTGACGACCCTGGGCTTTGGGCTGGGGCTGGGGCTGGGACCAGGAGAAAGGCTGAAGTCTTCTTTCTAGACTCTTCCGGAATAACTGGCTGGATCCAGCGGACCCAAGTTCCATTTCTTTCTGAGGGGAGGTACCTGGGAGAGGAGGAGGAGAAGGAGGAGGGGCAGGTGGGTCTAGGAAGGAGGGGTGCGGACACCCGGGGTGAAGGAGCAGCATCTGAGCCCCCGCCTGCAGGGGTGGGGGAGGCTGGTGCCACCCTCGCCATCCTCACCAAGAGCCCCCGCGGCAGCTGGGAGGTGGAGGTTCTGGGAGGGAGGGGCAGCGAGTGTGCCCACCCCAGAACCCTGCCGTCATTGTCACACCCCCTCTGTATGTGCACGTGTGTAGGGGACCCTCCTCCCAGCAGGACCCGCAGTACCTGGAAACCAGGGAAGCGGGAAGCCCAGAGGGCAGGTAGGGGTCGTAATGTATGGGTGTCGGGGGGCTAGCTGTCTCTGCTGCCCCCACAGAGCTGCCCCTGCTCCGGGGGGCCCGAGTGCCTCCCACTCCTGGTGGGGGGAAGGTGGGCACCTGGGAGGGGCCACGGGCATACGCTGGGCTCCCAGACGGCCCCTCCCTGCCAGCCCCTGAGACGAGATAGCACCCTCCTCACCACCCCACAGCTCCCAATCTCCCAGCTTGGGGGCGGTTAGCAGATGGAGCCTACTGGCCTGGCCCCAGGAGGGGACCGGGCCTTTGCTCCCCACCCCCATCTCGCCGTGCCCGGCACGGCAGGGCAGGGAGGCCCGATTTTCTCTGTCCCCTAACCTCCTACGAACCACGAACCCCACATGGACCCCCCAGGCTGCTCTCTCCAGGGGAGGGGCCCTGGCCACGCATCCCCAGACTGCACTGTCCCCCCACATCTCAGCTCATCACTGGTGCAGACCTCGACTCTACCTGCCTTAGGGGAAGCTGGGAGTTTGGGGAGTTTGGGAAACTCTCCTGTTGGTTGCCTTGTGGCCTCCCCGTCCCCTGCAGCCACCAAAAGGCCCTTTGGAAGCCCCCAGAAGGGGCGTCCCTGACGTCATAGGCTGGATGCTGGGACTGGGGATATCCCTTCTAAATGCCTCTGGAAAGAACCGGCTGGTTCCGGCAGGGCCAGTCCCATTTCTGCTTTCTGGGCAGGCCCCCGGGCGCCCTCTCGCTGTGCCCCGTCCGGGTTGACCTCCGAAGCGCCTCCCTCACGCCCCGGGGAACCTCCGGGTGCAGAGCTGTGGGCAGCACTGTGCGGGGCCATCGGGTGCCTGCGAGGGGCAGTCCGGCCATCCCCGGGCCCCTCCGAGGCCTTGCCAGGTCTGGGCACCTCGGCCTTGAGACCTCAGGGGGTGCGGGCTCCCCAGAAAGAGTTCCTGCAGAGAGGCCGTGTTGGGGCGCTCTCGCTGCAGGCCAGGCCTGGCCCCCACGGCGGGGGAGGGAGCTCGCAGCCTGAGAAGCCGTGACCCCGGCTGTGCAGATGGGGAAACTGAGGCCTCAGGGCCGGGGCTCACGTGTCCAGAAGGCACTGGTGCGGGCATCGGCGGCTTTTGCCAGCCATGCCCCCTCCTCCTCCCACGGGCACCCGGAGCTCGAAACCCAGAGAGCAGAGCTGGTGCCCCGCCCCCCACCGGCCAGGGCTGGGGGGGGCTGCCCCCAGCTGCCGCCCGCGGGCCCCCTGCTCTGGCAGAAGGGAACCGAGGCAGACACAGGCTGGAGACCATGGTGCCATCCCAGCGGGGACTGCCCCGGCCGGCCCGAGACCCAGCACTGCCCCCTGTGGCCTCAGGGCTATTTGATGAGGACGAACAAGGGGCCGGGAGGGGGGGCGGGTGGGGGACAGAGAGGTGTTTCCGGCTCTCCATCCGCAGGGGCGAGGGCCTGAGCTGTCCTCTGCCTCCCCCTGCCCCCCAGCCCAGGAGGGCACGTGGCGGGCCCGGTGGAGGGCGGAGGAAGCCAGGACCGCCACCAGCCCTGGGGGGAGGAAGGCGTCCATCATCAGGGCTGAGCTCAGCCTCCCTCTCTCCTGGGAAATTTCCGGCCACCAGAGACCCCTGACCCGAGGGGAGGAAGGGATGAGGCCCGCCGGGAGGTCCCGAGGCCCCACCCAGCTCTGCTTGGGAAGGAGCCCAGCGCCCAGCCTCTCGGTTCTCCTGTCCCAGAAGCCCGCGGCCAGGGCATTCTGCCTGGCTTCGCCTCCCTCTTGAGTGGCCTTTGGCGCTGCCCACTGTCCCAGGGCCATGCACCCAGTGTGCCAGGCGATGTCTCGCTCCGCTGAGTGGGCAGGTGGGCAGGAGGGCCACCCAGGGGCCGGGCTGCATCGGGGGCTCCAACCCAATGGGTCCCCCCCGTCCCTTGCCCCAGGCTTCCCGGCTCCCTCAGGGGGACGGGACCCTCGCAGGGCAGTCTGAGGGGGCCGCCCATTTGCCCAGTTGGAAGGGCACAGCCTGCCCGCAGCCAGCATGCAGGACAACGTCCCAAGACCCTGACACCCCTCCGTGGGCCCAGCAGACCCAGCAGAACCCCTGGGGGCTTCCAGGAGGGGCTTCCCAGGCCACCCATCCCTTGCCTGGTCATGGGGACTTTACACACTCCACAAAAAATTCCCAGTTCCCTCAGTCACCTTGTGAAATGACAAATCGCCTCGCCCTGTCTCAGTTTCGTTCTGAAAAGTCGGTGACGTAAACCACACCGGGGGGAGGCTCACCGCAGGGCCCCCGGGTTTGGGGGCCAGGGGTGCACCTGGCCGGCTCTGCAGCCCGAGACCCCACCCCGGCGCGGCCCCAGACCCCCAGACAGCTACCGGCACCTCGGGGTCAGCCCCACCGGTCGCCCGCCCGAGGGCCTGCCGGGGCGGCCTTGGCCCTTCCCTCCCCCCCACCCCCGTCCTCCTCAGGGACAGCTGAGCCGGGAGCTCAAGGATGGCCCAAGGAAGGGGGCGGGGAGGGGGCACCCGGCCAGGTGGCCGAGGCCGTGACCTTCTTTGGGCATGAGGTGGCCGAGGAGCACAGCGAGCCGGGGTTGGGAAGGTGCTGACGTGAGGAGCCGTTTCTGAGTGGGACACAGCTGTCCTGTCACTTGCCGGGTGCCCAAAGCCTCCCCTAAGGACACGGCGACCCCCACTGGGCACGCGGCCTGGGCCGCAGCCTCCCAGCCTCCTCGGCTCTCGCGACCCCAGCCCGGGCGCCGGGTGCCACCAGGCCCCTGCCCCACCTGGCACACGCAGCCTGACCCAGGCCCCAGCAGCCCCCACCCTCGGCCGCACAGGTGTGCGGGCCCCACCTGCCTTCCCCTCCCCCGCCCGCATGCCCGCAGGCCCTGCAGACCGTCCCTCACGTCCCTGTCACCAGTAAAAGACTCAGCGCAGCCGCAGGTATGGCTGCCACCAGCCTGCAGCGGAAGAGCTAGGGTCGGAATCGGCTTTGAAGTCAGCCCCGAGGCTGCGGGGGCCCTGCCCGTGGCTGCCGAGGGGGGGGGCCCTGGTGGCCGCCCCTCCCCTCCGCTACCTGGGGACAGGTGACAGTTCGCCCTGGGCCACTCGGCCTCCTGGGACTCTGGGCCACTCCCCGCCCACTGCCCTCCTGGGCTGGTGGCCTCAGTCTCCACAGGCTCCCACCCCTGCCAGACAGCCCCCTGCCCCTGGAAGGCCCCCCATGCCCGGGTCTGACCACTCCCATCTCCCTGGGGCTTGCGCCCTGGGCAGTGGGACCCCCAAGGCGTGGCTGGGCCTGGACGCCGGCCCTGGCCAGCCCGGGACCCTCCTCTGCTCTGCACGGGCCGGGCCCCCGGTGGCCCCATGACGCCCAGCTCAGCTGCCCCCAGAAGACGCCCCGGGCTGTCTCTGTCCAGCTCGGGCACAGTGGTCCTGTGTGGCCGGCAACCCACACGCGACCTCCGCCCGTGTCCCCCTCACGTCCCCCCAGCGAACAGCCCCTGCCGCACCCTCGGCCTCCATCGCTGGAGGGAGGAGGGGGCTCAGCCGAGCCCCCCGTGAGGGCTCTGAGGGCCCTGGGGCCGGGCAGCCCTTCTCCGCCAGGCCTCCCCCTCCGCCGACGTCTGCCGCGGGCCCGGCCACCCAGGCCAGCGTCCTGCCAGCTCGCGGGGAGCCCAGCCTCGCCCACGGAGGCCCGGCCGCAGAGGCCTGCAGCACCCCGGGCCCCGGGCGGGCGGCCTGCAGCCTCGGCGCCGTCGGCCTCGGCGTCCCGCGTCCCCTCCCCGGCCGCTCGGAGCAGGCTCCGGCCCACAGCTCCCAGCCCTTACCCGGCGTCTCCTTCCACCAGCAGCAATTCCTGCTCCTCGGAGCAGCCCTGGCTCGGAGCCGCTGCCATGGGCCTGGTGTCCGGGCGGTGTGGGTCTGTGTGTGCAGGGGCTCTGGGTGCTTCCTGGGGCGGTGGCCGAGCCCCCACCCCCCACCCCCCCGGTTTCACTTCCCCCTTCCGGCTGCAGGTTGAGGTTTGGGCTCTGGTTGGGGTGTTGTTTTTAAAGTTGTTGCTACAAGAGTAGAGAGAACCAGCCACCAGGAAGCATTAAGCAATGGCAGGGACCTGGGCTGACGGGCCGCATGAAGGGGGTGGGGACCGGGACACCGTGTGGGGTCCAGAGTCCCGGTGCCCACACAGGAGCCCCGCACGCCCCGCACCCCCCTCACCCCCGTCCCTCGGCAGCCACAGCCTCAGAGGTCCTTCATGACGCTGGCCGTCCCGAGGGCCAGGGTGTGGCTCTGGTCCCCTGGCCTCCACGCTCGGTGTCCTGACCTCTCAGGATGGGTCCAGCTGTATGCTCCACAGCGGGGTGCTCTCTCGCCCTTCACCTCCACACCCCTGATTGGCCCGTGCTGTCGGGGACCTCTGGGGTCATGTGTTTTCTTGATTTCCTCAAGCTGCCGGGCTGTGGGTCTCCCCGTGGCCCCGCCCCTTGTCCCCTCAACTCTGCCTCCCCTCACCCCGTACTCAGGGAGCTAGAGACAGGCATGTGACAGCTGGTGTCCCCCGGCTCCAGGGGTCGGCGTTCAGGGGCTCCCCTGGTGGGCACCAGCAAGACTGAGTCTGTTTCCATCCTTTACCGACCAGAGGGGGGGGTGGGGGCAGCTGTGGTGGCCGGAACTCAAAGCTGGGGGGCCTCAAGCTGTCTGCCATTTGGCCAAGCTGGGACAGCTACACGGGTGGCAGGGGCTACCCTCACTGACCTGGGCTGACCCTTGGGCCCACAAGGTGGGAAGAGGGAGCCCCAGGCCATCTTGCCAAGCCCTGGCCAGTGGCGGTCTGAGAAGTCCGATGGGAAGGGCCATGGAGGGCCCCCGTGATGGGGGCAGGAGTGAGGCCTGGGGACCAGTGGAGGCGGTGGGGCCCCCAGGGTGCTTGTCCATCTGAGCGGGGCCAGGCCCCAGCATCCCCAGGGCACGAGCCTCCAGCTTCCTCACCCCCTGGGCCCCTCGTCCGTGGGGGACCCCAGCGGGATTGTCGTTTGGGTTCCCTCTGGCCAGCGGCGAAGTCTCCACAGCACGGGAGGGCCAACGCAGGCTGGGCGCCCCCCGACACGTGGTCCCCCACCCGCCATTCGCTGCTCGAAGGCCAGGCTGGCTCCCTCATTTGCGGGACCCCGTGGGAAATGAAAATCGCGGCCTCTGTTCAAACGCGGCTGAGAATTTCAAGGAGGCAGGAGAGTGAAACCAAGTGCCGGGCCCGGGGCCCCCAGCGCGGGCTCCTCTCTCCCTCTGTCTGTCCCCAGCCCGAAGGTCCCTCTGGCCACGCGTTGAGCTGTGTCCCCGCAGATTCACAGGTTGACGTCCTCAGCCCCAGCACCTCGGGATGGGACCCGACTGGGAAATGGGATGTTGCAGACGTGACTAGCTAAGATGAGGTCACCAGGGTGGCCCTGATGCAATGTGACCGTCCTCGTGGAATGGGGAAGCGTGGAGACAGGCCCGCACACGGGGACGTGCGGGTGGACACAGGGACGGGGAGACGCGTCTACCAGCCGAGGAGCACCACAGACACCCCCACACGCCCAGCTGGGGAGGGGCCTGGGCCAGCCGCCCCCTCACGGCTCGAGGAGGGACTCACCCCGCTGGGTGAGGCGGGCAGGGCTGAGGGGTCAGAGGGGAGCACTGACTGCTGCCTGGGGGCATCCAAGCTGACCGTCCGGGGCAGCTGGGCACATGGGCAAGGTGGCCTCAAAGGCCCAGGTGGGACGGTCCCTAGGGAGGACAGTGTCAGGACCACACGCTCAAGTGACATTGGATGGCAGGACGCCAGGGAGGGGGCGAGAGAGAGTGGGCGGAGTGAGCAAGGAGAAGTCAAGAATGAGGAAGTGGTCACCACACACCGTAGGTCAGGCCAGGAGAGGACAGAGCATGTCGGGCGTGGGGGCCTGGCCACAACGCCGAGGGCCTAGAGTGGCCTGCAGCGGTCTGAGCATCACCTGGCCCTTGGGAGGATGAAGGGTCACCACTCGTCAGCACGCACGTCAGCGTGTGGCCCACCGGTCACCTGGCGTCCCAGGGCCAGAGGGTGGCGGAGGCTGCCCTCGGGGGCGGGGGCACAGGCCGAGTGACGCGGGGGTCCCGGAAGGGCCTGCGGGCTAGAGGCGGGACGCTGGGAGAGGCAGACGGATGATGGGAAGCGTGTTTTGAGGGTCCAGGGGAGAAATGGTGAGGGCCGAGAAAGTCGGCGGGGTGGGCTGGAGAAGTGACAGGCCCGGGGAGTGTCACGGGCTACATGGCGTCCCCCCAGAAGTCACACGTGCAGGTCTCACCCCCGGTACCTGTGAGCTCAGTCTCATTAGGAAACGGGTCTTTGCACACGGCCAACTTGAAATGGGGTCCCTGAGGTGGGCCCTGGTCCACTGTGACTGTGTCCTCATCAGCAGAGGTCAGGACTCAGACACACACGGAGGGGCGACCATGCGGGACACAGGGAGGAACCGCCCTCCCACACCTGGGTCCAGGGTCAGTAAATGCCCGAGATTCAAGCTGCCCGGTCCTCGGCGCTTCTTCACGGCGGCTCAGGACACTGATACAGGGACCCTGGTCATCGGGGACGACCAGTGGCTGTGACAAAGAACCCCTCACTCCCCTCTGGCTATCTGCGATTGTGCTGAGACCCCAGGCCGCTACTCCCCAAGGACCTCAGCGTCCTGGCTGGTCCTCTGTGTCCAGCCGGCAGGGGGGGGAGGGGACCCGAGGGTGGCAGGAGGGCCAGGGCGAAGCTTCCAGGTGGGGCTGAGGCGGGCACGGCGTGCCTGGGAGGGCTGGGGAGGGCCGGGCTAATGCCCAGGGGTGCCTGTGGTGTCCCCTCCCTGTCGGGCCTGCAAGGCCGGCGAGCCCATGTCCACGCCCACGTGCAGAGTTGTGAGACGGAGGCCCAGCAGGAGGCCGTGAGGAGGAGGTCGTGGGGGCTGGGGAGCAGGGTGACCGGGAGGCCTGAGGATCGTTGGTCACAGGGGCAAAGGCGGGCCTGGGCCCAGACAGAGCTGGTGCTTAGGGACCAAAGGGGACAGAGCTGGACGGGTCACCTGACCACAGCACAGACGTCAACATCGGTACACTCCACGTGAAACACCACTTTTAGCTCATCGGCCGTTCTGTGTCCTTGTGACCCGCTCCCATCGGGTTTCATTTATTTTTGATTAGTTTTGCGCACGTCTCCATTTTCTGGCCCATCAGGACATTGGGGTCCATCTGTGCACTTGCCACCCCAGCCCTGCGCTCAGCCATCTGCCCCCGGGGGCTGCGGTCCCCTCCCAGACAGAGTGTCAGGCACGGAGGCCTCGGCGCTCCGGGCTTCTCAGACTGCAGTGGGGAGGGGAGCGGACGCAGGCCGGCACACGCACTGCCCCACAGGGTGACACCCCCACCTGCAGACACCACCACCCGAGCCCTCCTCCCTCCGCCTCCAGCCCCACGCCCCCACTCCTCACCCGCGGCTCCAGCCTCCCCTCCCACAGAGATCCCCCTGCAGAGATCTTTCTAGAATGCACGGCCCTCACCATGTGCCAGGATCTGGGCTACAGGCTTCCCAAGAGCCACCCGTCAGCCTCGCCCTGGGCTGTGTGGTCGCCAGGACACCAGGACGGCCGGGCAAGGCCAGCAGCCGACATTGGCTAGCCCGGCCCTCCTCTGCTTCACGTATCCATCCACTGAGAAATGCAACAGACACCCCTAAACCCACCGTCCTGCCCCCAGATTACAGCAGTTCCCAAACCCACGTCTCCGTACGTGCTCCCAGCCCCTGGGCCCCGCTCAGCCCCCGGCCCCGTGAATCGCCATCTGGAATTTTGTGTTTCACATTCTTTAGTCTTTTAGAAAAAAGTTCGTTTTCCTGCAGACTGTGTCCCCCGCCCCCACGGCGTCGAGTCCTGCCCGCGGGAGCTGCAGGGTCACCTGCTCGGCGAGCCCATGGGAGCTGTTCAAAGGACCCGGCCCGCCAGGCTGGAGTGGGGCGGGAGGTGCTGGTGAAGGCCGCCGGTCCCTGGAGGCGGCCGGGGCTGACGGCACCCCCCCTCCCCATCTCCGGCCCCCGGCAGCTCCCTGGGAACCAGGGGCAAGGGCAGGACAGACAGCTTCTCCATCATGGGGCCCAGGCCTGGCCTCCCCCGGGCGCCCCACCAAAGATCTGAGCCGAGGGGCCTTGGCGGGCGGACCACTGCGCCATCCATCACCAGGGAGGCTGACAGCCGCGGCCTTGCTGTGACAGTCCTCATCCGTCCCTTGATGTGTGAGGTGGGCCAAGGCCTTGGGGCTGAGCAGGAAGGAGCCAAGCCCTCCCTCTGGGCCCATGTGGGACCCATGTGGGGCCAGACCCCAGCCAAGCAGCCCCTCTCCCCTGCACACGAGGCGCCCTGGGAGGGCGGCCAGGCAGGATTGCTCCCCTCCCCCTGCATCCTGTGGGAGGGTGTGGGATCCCGGGAGGGGCAGCCCACCCTGCACGTGCCTGCCCCGGCCCCCGCGGAACTTGGGGCCTGCAGAGAGGGTCTCTACACGGGCAAGGCCCCTTTTGTTGACTGTGCAAGTGGACGGATGCCTCATTTTGAGAACCCCCCGCTCAGACGGGACTCGGGTCCTCGGTCTCCAGCCCCTGCGGGATCCGGTGTGTTCAGACAGAGCCCCGGGGAGCCCCCAGGAGCTGACCGCCGACCACACCGCGCAGCCCCAGGGTGCAGGCGGGTGACTGGGTTAGCAGGGCCTTGCCGACCCAGCCTGAAGTTCCGGGAGCCCATGCAAGGCCCCCCGCACCCCCTTCCCGGCTCCCCGCAGGCCGCCACCGGCACCCACGGGGCCTCCCGGAGCGCGGGCAGAGGGGCGGGGACAGGACCACAGCACACTGGTCGTGGGGTCGGAAGCCTTTATTGACAGCCGAGGCGAGCGCGCCCCAGCCCGGGGGGCTCCGGCGGCCGGAGCGGCCCACAGGGGGTGGCGGCCGCGGGCACCTACGACTCGGTCTCGAACATCTTCTTCCGGCCCTCCATGCCGGACTTCTCCTCGATGTTCTTCCGCCAGTCACCCACGTCGCGCAGGTCCCGCTCCTGGGGCGGGGCGCAGGCTCAGGCGCATGCGCACGGGGGCGCAGCCGCCCCCCCCCAGCCCCGCCACGCTCCCCAGCGCCCGCCCCCCGCCCGCGCGGCCGGCGCACCTTCTCCGTGTCCTCCTTCTTGACCTGCTTCAGGTTGGCCCTCAGGTCCATGCACACCTTGTGCTTGGAGCCCAGCAGCGCCTTGAGCATGGCGTCGGCCGACATGCGCACGCGTCTCAGGGGCGGCCGCTTGAACTTGCCTCTCAGGTCGAAGAGCTTCTGGTTCATGTCCTCCAGCTGAGGGGGCGCGGAGCGCTGGGCGCGAGCCGGTGCGGCCGCACCCCGCCCGGCCGGGGCGCCCCGCGCCCGCCGCCCCCTGCGCGTCGCCTGCTCACCTCCTTGGTGCTTTTCTGCACCCTCATCTCCATGTCGTACTTCTCCTCCTCGGCCGCGTCGATCTTGGCGTGCAGCTGCCGGCAAAGCTCCTGGGGGGCGGCGGGGGGGTGGGTGGGCGTGGGGGCCGCGCCGACACTGACCCCCAGCTGCCCCGACCGCCCCGCCTGCCCCCTTGGCCAGTGGGGAGACCGGGGGGCTCGGGCGGGGCCCGGGGTACCTGCACCTCGGCCATGGAGCCGGGGATGTGCAGCGGGGGGCAGTGCTCCGACAGGTAGTTCTGCTTCTCCGACTCCCGGCGCCCCTCCTCCTTCTCCAGCTCGGTGGCCGCGATCTGGAGCATGACGCTCTGCGCGGGCGAGGCGCGCGCGTGAGGGGCTGCGGGCCGCCCCCCGCGCCCCCCGCGGCCCCCCGGGCGGCACCTACCTTCAGGTGCTGTCTGCGGGCCGTGATGGCCCTGTTTCGTTTCTGCGGGGCGGAGGAGAGGAGGCAGAGTCAGGGCCGACCCAGGGCCCCGCACGGCCCCGCAGCCCCTCCACGCGCGTCCGTCCATCCAGGCCGCGGGGCCTGCTCAGGGGGCAGCGGGGGCTCGCGAGGTCCTGGTTGGGGACAGGCCCAGGGCGCCACACCGCAGGTGTGAGGAGGACCTCCGTGTGGGGTGAGGGGGGTGCGATAGTGGGAAAGAAGAAGCAACCCCGGTGACCAGGCCCGCTTCCCCTGCCGCGGGGACAGCCAGCAGCCACTTCCTCTCTCTCAGTGTCTGGGGGAGGGCGGGGGGCGGAGTGCCTTCCCGGTGCTTGGAGCCCTGACCTCTGACCTATCCCAAGTGGGGGTCCCATCCCCTCGGAGTTTCACCCCAGGGAGGTACTTACCTCATCACTGTCCCAGGAGGGGCGCAGGGGTGGGGGAAGAGAAGAAAGAAGTTAGGGTCGTGTGTTGGGGGGCGGGGTGGGGTGGGAACGGCCAGGGTGGGCAGGGCGGACAGGGGCCACTGCAGGGGAGTGAGGGGTGGGGGTGGGATGGACGCTAAGACTGGGGGCTCCACGTACTCCCCCATCCTGAAGTCCTGGGCCTGGAGCCTGTGGGAGAGAAAACCGGGGTGTCAGGCCCACCAGCTGCCCGCGGGTGAGGGGCGCGGCACCTCACGCTAACCCCGCCCCGCCCCCAACTCAAACTTCCGGCGGGGGGGGGGCGGGTGGCAATGTCTTGGAATTCCCTGGGGCTAGAAGTGAAGGGGAAAGTGTTCCAGAAATGTCCCAGGCAGGGCCTGGGACGCGCAGCTGTCCCCGAGGGCGGGGCGAGCGGGGCCAGCACAGGTGGCTGCCAGCGCCACCGTTTATTTTTAACTCAGTTCCTTCGGCTTTGGGCCCAAGTGCAGGCAAGAAGCTGCTCCCCACTTCGGCCTGGGGTCCCTCGACCCATGAAGTCCCCTTCCAGTGTCCCAGAAATGAGGCCTGGCCACCGGGGGGGTCTGTCCGGGCCCCTGTGGCACCCCCGCCCTCCTCCCAACATGTCCGCCTCTCGCTCCCGGCTCCCCAGAAGCCCCCGCAGAGGGCCGCTGGCGGCCCCCGGCCCCCAGCCCCGCCCTGGGGAGCCCCGCGGGCTAGTGCGGGCGCGCCTGTCCCAGCCTCGCCGGCCGGCCGGCCTCACCTAGTGTCAGGGCAGCAGGGCCGGGCGTGAGGTCAGGCCGCGGTGGCGAGTCGGGCTGGTGGGCCCGGGGGAGGGGTATAAATGGCCTCCCCAGGCCGGGCCCCCGCTCAGAAAGGGCATGGAGCCCTCCTCAGACCAATGGGGGCCCGGGGCCTCCCCACCTGCCCAGGCTGCCTGGCCCGGCCCAGCCGCGTGCCACCGTCCAGTCCAAGAAGTCTTGGTGGGGGGGGGACGGAGGTGCCGAGATTGGGTTGCTCTATTTAGGGACCAGTGACAAACTCGAGAAGTCTCCTGCTCCTTGCAGGGAGCCCGAGGGTGGCCGTGCACGCCCTGGCTGGGCCGCTGTGGGGTCCTGGGGAGCCTGGCCCCGTCTCGTGCTATGTCGGGGTCCACGCTGCAGTTTTCCGGGGACTGACAGCCACTTCAGCAGCTCGCTGTTCCCTTCAGCCCAACGGGCGCCTCGGCCACGTGGCCGAGGGGTTTTGGGGTGGGGGCTGCCCTCCTCGGGGCGAGCTCCTGCCTTCCCACCCTGGAGCAGGAGTGAGGGTTGTGGGAGGGGGTGTCCTGGGTGCCCTGGCCGACGGCCGTTGGTGTACAGCCCCCCACGTCCCCCCTCCGTGGGATGGCGGCACCCGCCAGAAACCAGGGCGGCTTGGGGCCTAGGCAGGCCCTGCATTGCCTTCCCCACCCCGACGAGGCCCCTTCCCCCGCCCGGGCCCCAGCCCGGGCCCCAGCCCGGGCCCCCGCCCAGCACCGCCATCTGGAACACCATGACTTGGCACTCTCTGAGCTGGGGGCTCGGGCCCCAGCGCTGGCGGGGCCTGGGCCGGGGGAGGGTCAGGGAACGCCAGATGTGCGGGGATTAGGGCCTCTGCCTTCCCAGCCAGCCCGCGCCCCCAGAGGCCCCGCCGCTCCGAAGGTTGCTACTGCCCCCTGCTGCTCGTTCGCGGGAGGCCCTGCAGCCACTCTCCTGAAGGTTTTGGGGCTCTGAGAGGACCTGGGGGGGGGCCCTGGGGTTGGGGTTCATTCCTTCCACTTTCACCACCCCCCAAGCGTCTCCTGATCGCCTGCCCGGTGCCTGCGGGGCCGTCGCTAGCCCGCCTTGCCCCACGCCATGCCTGACGCCCCAGCCCGCACGCCGGCAGGGTGCTCCTGCTGGTCCGGTCCCCGGTGGGCTTGGAAGGGCCCCTTCACTTCTCCCAGGGCTCAGGCCTTGATCGGCGGCCTCAGGACCTGGCCTCTCCTTGCCCTCGGGAGGGGTCCCGGACCCTACTGTGTCCCCAAGGGCTCAGAAAGGACACGTGGCGGAGGTGGAAGGAGGTATTTATTGCAGTGGGCCCCCGGGGGGGCCTGGACAGGTGCCCGCAGCTCAGCCCAGGGAGGCCGAGTCTGGGGTTCGCCCTCAGGAGCCGAGCAGAGGTGGGTGCGGGCGGGGCTCCCGGGCCAGGGCCTGGCCCACCTTGCTGGGGGGCCGCAGGCGGTGCCACCGGGCGACGGGCCGCCGGGCATGGGCCAGCATGTCTGCCCAGTGCTGCAGGGGCTGGCCAGACGCCCGGGTGCCCAGCACCACCTCGCCCACGGGCTCGGCCCGAAACCGCGGGCCCCGGGCCCAGACGGACAGCACCAGATCCACGCTCTGGGGGAGGCAGGCGGACGTGCGGTGCGGAGAGACGGAGACAGCGGTCAGTCTGGCCCCCAGCGAGGACCCGCCCGCCCCCTCCTCCGGGCAGCCCACCTGGACCTGGCTGAGCGGCACGTGGAAGGTAAAGGCCTGGTTGAAGTAGGGGGTGGCCGTGGCCCCCCCGGCGGACGTCCTCCGCTTCTTCCACTTCCTCTGGTTCAGCATCAGCTGCACCTTCACGTAGGGCTCTGGGCGGCGAGAGGGACGTGACCACAATCCAGGCGTGAGCGCCCAGCTCGGGCCCTCTGTCCACACGGAGGGGCGGGCGTGCCTCTTACCTGCCAGCCCCGGGCTCAGGCCCCGGGCCTCCAGCACGACCACGGTCAGCCGGCCCGAGCTGGGCACGTAGCGGATCGAGAAGCACAACTCCCCCGTCTGCTCGGCCTGCGGGCCGCAAGAGGGGGCCTCAGCGTCCCGGCCGGCACGGCGGCCAGGGCCGGGCCGGGGCCTGGAGGTCAGCGGCCTCACCTCGGCGCAGCCCGGCGGGCCCAGCGGGAGCCAGAGCTCCAGGACGTGCTGCAGGTCCACAGTGCCCAGCGGCAGGCTGAGCGTGCCCAGCGGCTCGTGCCGTGAGAAGCGCCGGAAGTCCCTCACGTGCACCAGCAGCGTGGCCCTGGGCAGCTCCGTGGGCAGCACCTGCGGGCCGGCGGGCGGGCGTGAGCCGGCCTCCGCCCCCAGCCCAGGCGCCCGCCCGCCGGCCCGCCCGCACTCACCTGGAAGCGGCAGGTCTCGGCGAATACCGGGCAGAGCGTGCCCCAGTGCACCTTGGTCTCGTGCCTGTGCCCGGCCCGGGTGGAGAGGCTGACGCAGGCGTAGGGGTCTGCCGAGCCGCCCAGGGCCCGGGCCCTCAGGCCCACCGCCTGCCTGAGGCCCACCTTGATCTGGGAGCCAGGGAGGGGCTCAGCCAGGGGCCTCCTGCGCCCGGCACCCGGGCCAGCCCTGCGCCCTGCGCCCGCGCCCGCGCCCACCCGTCACCCGCCCACAGACCCTCTGGGCCTCACCTCCTGGGTTCCCAGGTCGTAGTGCAGAGACAGCTGCAGGCGCCCCCACTGCTGGGCCCCCTCCGTGCCAGACTCCACGTCGTCCACCTCCGGCTGCACCTGCGGGGGTAGGGACTGGGTTTAGGGGCTGCTGGGGCCGTGCGCCCGTCGGAGCCCGAACCTGCCAGGCCGGGTACCCACATCTGGGCCGGGCCATCCAAAGGCTCACGGCCTTGGCTCAGCTCTGAGACCTGCCAGGACCGGCAGGTCGGCCCCCACCCCACGTCTGACACCACAGCCCCCCCGAAAACCCGCGGTGGCACCCCGCAGTGCACGGCCCGGCCCCCGGGCCCTGCCCTCACCTGGCTCTGTCACGGCTTCCCCCCCACTCCACTCGCGGGTCCCCCGCCCGGGAGGCCCACTGGCCCCCACTTCTGGGCAGACCAGCCCGTGCTGGGGCTGTGCTCACCCCTGACCTCGCCGGGCCGCCCCGCGCCTGGCCCCGGGCCTGGAGCTGCCCTCAGGGACCGACGCGGCCGGGCGCCCCCTCCTCACCAGGTGCGGGGAGGTGGCGCTGGGGGTGCGGGCCAGGCCCACGGCCTCCTGGTGCCTGGGCTTCCTCCTGCGTGTGCGTCGGCCACAGCAGCAGCAGAGGGCACAGAGGAGGCAGGAAGCGACGAGGGCTGCGGCCACCGCGGCGACGGTGACGACAGCCCAGCGGGGCCCTGGGGTGGGCACAGAGAGGGGCCTGAGGTGCTCCGCGGACAGCGCTGCCCCGCCCTGGCCCGGGCCGTCCCCACGCCCCTCCCCGGACCCCCGACTCACAGGGGATCCCGGCGGTGAGGGCCGGAGTGAGCCCGGCTTCAGCCGTGGTGCCCGCCGGGGCAGGGGTGCTGGGTGGGCCGGTGGGGCGCCCCATCGCCCTACCCTGCGGGCTTGGAGGAGACGGCTGTGGTGGCCAGGTCACCTGTGAGGCCGGCCCCTGGGGACCCTGTCCACCGCCCCATCTGCCCAGCAGCAGCCAGCTTGGGTCTGCCTGAGCAAGGAGGCAGCCCAGGGTGGCCGGGGGTGACAGTTCTGAGTGGAGCCAAGGGGAGGGAGGCCCTGGGCTTTGGCCAAAGTGCCGGCTTAGCTGCCACAGGCCCGGCCTCCTGGCCACCTCCCCAGCCCCCAGCCCTGGCCAAGCAGGCCAGCCTGGGCAGCCCGGGCCCTGCCCTCACTGGTCTTCCCGGCAGAACCGTGCCCCGTCCCAGGGCCTCCTACGGGGAGGCCTGGCTCCCGGCCTCTCTCCCCCAGCCCGGGGCCCTGCCTGGGGGTCGTTGCTGGGGCCCGGCTCATTTCTGCCCGACCTTGGGCCCCTGGGGTTTGCCCGTCACACATGCGAGGAAGCCCCCAGCCCAGGTGTGACCTGGGAATGTGCTGATGGTGCTTGGAGGGGCCAGGGCCCCGCTGGGGTCATGGGGGGAGCGGGCGGGGTGAGGAGCGGGCTCGGCTGCCAGTGGGAGCTGGTCTAAGCAAGCTCAGCACGAAGGTGCGTTCCTGGCACGGGCGGGCTCGGGGCCAACAGCACCTGGGGAGGAGGCGAGGTGGGGGCAGGCGGGGGCAGGGTGTAGCTGGGAGCCGCCAGAACGTTCCTTGCTGGCTGACTCAGCAGCCTGCCCGCCCAGACCTGCATATCTGCCACCCCTAGGCGAGGGGGTAGGAAGGAGGGCAGGCAGGCGCAGCCCACCTGCCCGGGGCCTGGGGAGGGAGCACACCTGGCCAGGCTGGCTCCTCCCACCACAGCAGGGACCCGGCATTCCAGCTGGGGGCCCGATGCCGCAGCGGGGTGCGCCATGACCCCAGGCCCAGGGGCCGCTCCGTGCCTCCGCTCCTCTTGGCCTCACCCCCCAGGAGCACTGGCAGCCAGGAGGCACAGTTCCTCCGACCTGGAGTCCCCCTCTTCGCCCACAAAAGCCTACCACCCCTCTGCCTTAGGGGCTCAGCCCAGGCCACCCCCACCAAGAAGAACCAACACCCAGGCCAGAGCCCTCGGCTGTGCAGCCCCCACCCAGCCTGGCCCTGAGCCGGCAGAGGGGCAGCGAGGAGCCCCCTGTGACCCTGACGTGACCCCCCCACAAACACGGCATCGAGGCCTCCCCCCGACGGGCTGGGCAGAGGCACCCCGACCCCCTAATGTCCATGTGAGGGCTGCAGTCCACAGAGGGGAGGGGTGTGGGCCCAGCCCTGCCACCCTTCAAGGGCCGTAGCACAGAGAGGGGCTTAGGGGGGCCCTGCATGCTCCGACACCCTCCACTGCCACCCCGACATCCCGACCGTTCCGAACCAGAGGCTGCACGTTCTCTGACGGGTGGGGGGCTCCTGGGCGAGGCCCCCCCGCGAGTGTGGGGCGCTCGGGCGGGCCGCCGTCCTGCCTGCACACCCTGCGAGGGCCCCCCGGCCCCGCTGGCTCAGCACCCGCAACGCCCCGGAGCAGCCGCGTTCCGAGGGGCCCAGCTCCCCGTGTGGAATTTGAAGTCAAACTTTCCGTTGCGAGCTGCCAGCGTCTATGTATGCTCTGGCGTCAAAAGAGCTGCTCAGGGTTTTACGGCCCAGGAGTGGGGGCCAGGGGTCAGCACGGAGCCTCCATCTGCGTGTGCGTGTGTGCACGCGCGGAGGCCCATGTGTGCACACATGAGTGCATGCGTGTGCCCCCCCCCCCGGCCCGCTTTGCTGGCGTCCTCACCCGGGCTGGGGCAGGGCACCGTGTCGCAGGGATTCGGTGCTCTGGCCGGGCAGGGTTCCCGGGCCAGCCAAGTGGGGGCTGTGCCCCCCAGGACCACAGGGTGCCTAGAAGCTGTCCAGAGAGGCCCCCGGGCCCCTGGGGGTACCCGGCCGTGAGCGCAGAGGGTCCCCGAGGCCTGGGGAGGCAAAGGGTCCCTCAGGACCTCCAGGACCACATGGTGGTCAAGGTTCGGGCAGGCACAGGGCCGCCAGGTGGCGCCATCTGCTCCGTGGGGCCAGCCATGCTCCCCAAACCTGGCCTGGGGCTTTGGGGAACCCGAGCAGGAGCCCAGGCAGGTGGACACGAGCCAGGGCACCCCCCGTCCCCAGGCCTTGGAGGGCAGCCGGTCTCTCCTCCCGAGCCTGGGGCTCCCTCTGGAAGGGACCTTCCCTGCACTCACCCAGAAAGCGGCTGCCATTCCTGGGGCCTCCCTGCTGTCCACCCCCTGGGGCCTGGCTGTGGAGCCCTCTTGGGTGCTCGGTCCAATGTCCCCAGCAGAGGGGGACGGGCACCCCCCCTGCATGCAGTCCCCCTTCCCGCCGCCCGGCGGGGGTTCACTCCGGCCGGTGCGACCCAGCTCTGTGCTCTCTGCTGGCAGGCCGGCCTGCTCCCCTGCTCCGTGCTCACCCCGTCCCCGTCCCCGTCCCCACCGGACGACCTTCAGGGGCTGCGTGAGCCCCACCTCCTCCAGGATGCCCGCCCTGGTCACTCCTGGCCCTCGGACCTGCCCTGCAGTTTGCGTCCTGCCCCGGGCAGAGGGCCGCTGGGTCCCCTCCTGTGGACCTTCCTGTTACCTCGGGTGGGCACCCGCCAAAGCCATGCTCACCAGCCCTCCCACCTTCGGTCCGACCGCAATTCTCTGTGCTTTGATGGGAGTGAGTCTCTGTGAGTCTTTCAGGGGAAGGGCAAGTTTCCCCCAAATGTTAGGGTGGCAGCCCCCCAGGAGTAGCACCCTCTCACCTGATGGCTGGCTCTGTGGCCCGCCAGCCGCGGGCCGTCCCCTAGGACCTGGGCGCCCGCGGGCGGTGCTCAGACACTGTGGCCGAGCCTGCTGCTCTCGGTGCCAGTGACCGGGAAGTTCTTGGTGGGTGAGAGGGCGTGGGAGGCAGAGCTTCAGGGAGCCCCACCTCACGGCCGGGATCTCCCCTGGGGGGAGGGTGCCTCCCGAGAGACCCAGGTGTCAGGCATCTGGCCCTGGCCCACCTTCAGGGGTCCCCGGGGGGCCGGGCATCCCGAGTCCCCCCAGAGGCCTGGCAGACAGGGTGACGGCCCATTCGGGCAGCGAGAGGGGGTCTGGACATGGTCTGAGAAGGTTCTGCACCTCGGGGCTGGTGTCCCGAGCCAGGAGGGCGTCTGGGTTGGAAGGAGAACGGCTCTCTGGCGCCGTGGGGACCAGGCACACGAAGGCCCGGCACACGGAGGCCCAGCACATGGAGGCCCGGCACCCAGCGTGGTGAGCCCCGAGTGTGCTGGATGGCACCCCAGCCCCCGGAGCCTGTCTGAGGCCACTCAGCCCTGCTGCCGCCCAGGCAGCTGGAGCCCAGAGAATCTTCTGGAGGCTTTTGCGTCCATACTTCGCCTCTGGCTGGGCCGGCCCTTCCCAGAGTCCCGTGAGTCAGCGGGCCCCGTGGCCCGGCCGGGCCTGCGGTCTCCACCCCGGCTCTGGCCGGCTTATCTGGGCCAGTCCCTCTCATCACGTCCGTCCCCAGGGCCCAGCTTCGAGTGGCCCTCCCAAGCCAGGGCGTCTCTTGGAAGCCATTACGGCTGGCGGCTGGACATGGCACTGGTTAATGCTTAACCGGGAGCCCGTCACACCACGGCCACCTGTAGGGCCGGTCGGGCAGGAGGCTCCGAGGCTGCTCTGGAGGCACAGCAGGCGGGCGTGTGCACGTGCGTGTGCCCACGCTGGTCACGAGACGCGCCGGGGACATGCGGCACGGGGGGGCACGCCTGTCCCTGGGCAGGTGTCCCCGTGGGCAGGGCCCAGGCCTTCCTCCAGGTCCGACCCAGAGATGCAACCGGGAGGAAGCAGCGGACAGCACGGGGACCCGGGGGGCCCGGCACAGCTCTGGGGCCGGGCGGAGGCCGGCGGGGGCGGAGGGGCGTGAGGGCACGCAGGCGCCCGGCTCTGGGGGAGGCGGGTGGGCGGGCGCCGCCCCGGGCCCCCCGCACTGAGGGCTCTGGAGCGGGGCCCAGCGGCTGTGTAGCGCCTTTGTGCCTGTCCCAGGACACGGGCGCCCAGCGGCGAGACGGCGTCTGAGGGATCCGGTCAGGAGGGAAAGCCACAGCGCCGGCGGCCCCCGGCCGGCCCCGCAACCCACAGCGACCTGCGGCCGGGGCTCCCGGCCTGGCTTCCTGTGAGGCGGCCGGGGGTGTCTGAGGCTGGATCTTGGGGTGAACGCTGGCCCGCTCAGGCGGGGGGTGCTGGCGTGGAATGTGGGACGTGCAGAGACGGCACATATGCGCCCCGTGTGCTGACCCCACCGTCGGCCCCCTGCCCACGTGGACCCGGGCAGCCGACAGGCCTGGGCCCCCCATCCTCTGCAGGTTCGGGGACCCTGCGCCCGTTCTCAGGGCTCGGCCTGGGTGTGCCCCTGTCATGCTTGGTTCGGGCTGTCTGTGCCCCTTCGTCTGCAGAGACTGTACCCCCAAATGTCTGGGGGAACTGCACCCCAGTACCTGAGCACCTGGGGAGCCTGTGCCTCACTCTTCTGGATATTGGTGTCTGAGTGCTGCTTCCTGAACCTCGTTCGCCGTCTCTCGAGTCTGTGGATCTGGCTTTCTGGGGGCTGCAAACCCCACTTTTTGGAAATTCTGGGTGAATTATACCCCATTTCCCTGGAGATTGAGGGGACAGACCCCACCGTCTGACTGCACGTGCAGTGTGTACCCGCTCACCGAACCCCACATCAGAGGGCCAGGCCCCTCCTGGGGCCGCTGGCACCCTGTCCGTCCCTGTGTCTCCAAAGGCCTTGGGGACCCCGGTGCCCTTGGCGTCAGAATGCCTGTCCCCCACTCCTGCAAACCCCTGGGGACAGCCTGAAGCCCTGAGCTCCCTGCGGCGCCCCCAGTCACGTCCGGGATCTGGGCACGGGCGTCGGCGCCGCGGCCACCACGGTGCCAGGACGGCCCTGCCCCTCGCCGGGCCTCGGGGGCCTGCGTGCCCACTGGCGTCGCGCTCGGCCTGTGCGCCAGGCCCGGCCGGTGGCCTCGGGCCTGCGGTTTGGACGCCTGTGCCACATCCGCCCGTCGGCCTGTGGGTCCCCTCACCCCGTCTCGGGTTCTCTATGCCCCATTCATTCGAGCACTGGGCTGGCTGCCCACCCACCGCCCAGGTGTCTGGGCCGCCCTACCTATGTCTCCAAAGGGGGGCTCCCCCCAGACGTGCCTGGGGCCTGCACCCCATTTGTCCCAGTGGGGCCTGTACCCCGCTAGCCGGAGCACGGGGTCCCGCACCCCGTTAGTGAGGGTGCCGGCATGCCGCACCCCACTCCACACGCCACACTCACTGCCTGAGGACTGTGGCCTGCTGCACCTCAGTATCCCGCAGCTCTGGGGGCTCGGGTCCTGAACCCCCTCCCTGGAGGATTGGGGTGACGTCTATGCCCTGCTGTAGCCTGGATGGTGTAACTTGGTTCAACTGAGAAGCCGGGGACCTGGCACCCTGCTTGTCTGGGTGTCGGGGCGACGGGGCCGACCCCTGCTGCTTTGCCTGTGGGGTTCGGCTGCGGGGACCGGGGCCCTCACGGGTCTGACGCTGCCACGCCCGCAGCCCGCTGACCACGGGGCCGACGGACCCGCCTCGTCCAGCGGAGCGAAGGGCACACCGGTGCCCGCGCCCTGGCCTGCGGGTCCGCCCGGTCCCTCCGACGGGTCCTGCTGCCTGTCCCCCCCACGCTTTCTCCTGTCCCCCCACGCTCCTGCCTGCGGGTGTCCCCACGGGCCCCGGGCTCCTTCCGAGGCTCATGGTTGCGGCTCCTGAGTTCCGGGGTGCCCTCCGCCCGCACCGAGGGGCTTGGGGACAAGGGCTTCGACTGCACTCGGGGGCACCTCGCCCTCCAGTGTCCCCCCCATCGGAGTGCTCTGCCACTCCTTGTGCCCCTCGAGTTCCTGACCGCCCCATCGGGGGCTCGGGCAGCCGGCCTCCCGCCTGCCCCTCGCACGGGCCCGCGGGCCAGGTCCAAGTCCCACCGCGTCTTGGGGCGCCCGGCGCCCACCCGGGGTGCCCCACCTCGGCGAGCCCACTCCTCCCGTCCCCGTCTCTGTGCGGGTCCGCGTGTGACTCGGGCAGGCTGCGCCCCGTCCGCCCACATCCCCAAGACAGTCCGTGCTTTGTCTGCCGTGCCAGGAACAGCCGCCACGCAGCCAGCCGGCGCATTCCGGGGCGGGCGGGGAGCCAAGGCAAACCCGGCGCTGGCGCTGGCGGCGGCGGGGGAGGGGGCGCGGGGCCGGCTCGGGGAGAGTGGGACCCCGGCCGGGAGCGCCATCAAAGCCCCCCCCCCGCCCCTCGGTGCTTGTCCTGGACAGGCTGCCAGGGGGAGCGGCTGTGTGTGCATTCCAGGCCCCCGCCACCCAGCCCGGGCCCCCCGCCTGCCACCGCCTGCCCCGGCAGCCCCGCCACCCAGCCCGGGCCCCCCGCCTGCCACCGCCTGCCTCGGCAGCCCCGCCACCCAGCCCGGGCCCCCCGGCCAGGAAGGGGGGCAGCCTGCCTGCGGGGTGTCGGGTCCCAGGTCCCAGGCTGGGGGTGGGCGGTGGGGATCCCACCTCCGGGGCCCGCAGACCCCTGCTCCCTGCTGCCACCCCGGCCCAGGATGGCAGGCCACCTCCCCACGGCCCATGGCTCCTGCGTCCCGTCCCCGTCGGGCTCTTCGGGACTGGCCTGGCTGGGCCGGCACCGTCTCCCCGCCTCGTGACAGGCGTGTGAAGGGTGTCCCTGTGGCTTCCCCCTGCCCAGGGCTTCCTGGGTGTCATGGACTTGTCCCAGTTCCCAGGAGGCCCACGTGAGCCACACACGGGGCCTCTTCCTCAAGGGCCCTTGTGTGAGAGAGACCGTCCAGGCTCCCTGGGTGGGGGGGTGACCGTCCAGGCTCCCTGGGTGGTGATGAGGGGACCGTCCAGGCTCCCTGGGTGGTGATGAGGGGACCGTCCAGGCTCCCAGGGTGGCGAGGGGTGACCGTGCAGATTCCCTGGGTGGCAGGGGGTGACCGTCCAGGCTCCCTGGGTGGTGATGAGGGGACCGTCCAGGCTCCCAGGGTGGCGAGGTGTGACCGTGCAGATTCCCTGGGTGGCGGGGGGTGACCGTCCAGGCTCCCTGGGTGGCAGGGGGTGACCAGCCAGGCTCCCTGGGGGCTGGTTTGTATTCCCTGGGCAGTCTCTGGATGGGCCTGCCCTGTGGAGTCACCTCCATCGGGACCCTGGAGGCCCAGGAGTTCCCCGCGGGCTGGAGGGTCCCCAGGTCCCCACCCCACGCGCTGTCCTCTCCTGTCTTGCTCTGTGCTGGTCTCAGAGTCGCTTTGTCCGGGTCCCACCCGCCACCCGGAGCCCTGCCTTGAGCACCCGTGCAGGCCTGCCGCTCCCCGGGCACCCAGATCTGTGGGGGACGCACGGGCGCCCCGTGAAGCCGGCATGCGGGGTCAGTGGGGACGGCCGACACGGGCCTGCACCTACGGCTCAGGGGGGCTGCCCTGACCCGGGCCACCCGGACGGGGTCCGTGGCTGTGAGTGCTGGCAGGGCCTGGCACGGCGTGTGGAAGGGTAGCCAGGACTGGCGACCCCCTTCTCGGCCACTTCTTGGGCTCTGCTGGGTAGGGACAGTGGGTGGGGACCCTGAGCCTGCAGCGCCCAGAGGTCTTGCCACCGGCAGGGACCCCACCACGCGTGGGCCCCGAGCAGAGCCTGTGACGACCCGCAGCAGGATCCGGAGCGAGCGGGGGCCACCCACAGCCCCCCAACCCCGCCAGAGGGTCCCTGCAGCTCCAGAGAGGGGTCCTGTTCCGGGCGGGCAGCGTCTGCCTCCCTGGAGCCTGCAGCTCTCCCGCCCGACCCTCGCTGGGGTTTGGGGTGTCAGGGGCTAGTCAGGGGCTCCCCGGCCTGGTCTCTGCAGGGCTGGACTGGGTCCCCCGTCCCGTCTTGCTAGTGCTCTGCAGGAGACTGAGTTGATCACTGGCTGGCCCAGGACTTGTCGCCACAAGGCCTCCCCAGTGGTCACTGCCAGGGCAGCAAGTGGCCCAAGAGAGCTGACCAGCCCCGGCCAGCACACCTTCCTTAGCCTGGGGGCCAGGGCGGCAAAGCCAGGGCCGAGGTGGGTGGGTGACCAGCGCACAGCCTAGATCAGTCGGGTTCCAAGCTCCCCCTGCCGTCCGCCCGCTGCTGCTGGAGGCAGCCGGACCCCCGACTTCCCGCCACGCAGCCGGGCCCCGCCCACGGCCCGCCCCCCGCCCGGCGCGGCGGCTCCGCAGGCGCTCGGGCGCCCCCTTCCGGACGCAGGCCTCTCGCCGGCCCCTCCCACCGCAGTGCAAGCCTGACCGTCCTCACAGACGGCCCGTGCCCTCTGCCCCTGGCCGTCACATCTGTCCACGGGATCGCCACGCCGGGACCCCCTTCCTGCATGAGGAGCCCCTCCCAGGGGCCCGTCTGAACCGAGGCCCTTCCGGAGCGGCCCTGCATCCTGAGGCCCCACCCCACAAACAGCTCCCCGTGGGCTGGCTGGAGTCCCAGGAGGTCAGGGGTCGTCAGGAAGGAGCTGCAGCTTCCTTCCAGGTCCTCCCCGACCCCCTGCACCTACCCAGAGGGGCACCTTAAGCCCTGGCCATCGAGGCCACAATGGGGTCGCCTGCGGCTGCGAAGTGCGAGGCACAGGGACATTGCCCAGTGCCCAGGCCGGTGACAGGCCACGCACAAGTCGGGGACAATGGCCATCAGCTCACAGATGAAGGGAGAAGCGAGGCACTTTCTAGGGTGACAGCAGGGTGGGTTCGAGAGACGGAGTGATGAGGGGCTGGAGGACCTGTGAGGTCATCGGTGTGGCGTGGGGGCAGGTGGAGGGGACAAGGCAGAGAGGTGGGAGGTCACGGGCGGTCACTAAGGCCATGAGGGCCAGGGGAAGGAGCTGGGGCGTCAGCTGCTGTAACTAGGATGGAGGTGTCCAGCTGCCGTGCACCCAGCGGGGCCTCAGAGCCCAGGAAGCCCGGGCGACTGCACGCACACACGCACATGCACGTGACTGCACACACGCACATGGCCACGCGTGTGTGCGCTCACACGTGCTTTCTCACGCGAGGGGAGCTGGCGCTCAGGAGGCCGTGTTGCCCCCGTGACCCTCACGCCCAGGGCAGCAGGTCTCGCTGCCCTCGCACTGTGTGGGCCTCGCAGAGCTGCCCCGGGAGGAAGGGGCCTTGGTCCCATCACAGCCACCGGCCCCTGTGCTCCCGCCGCCCGCTCAGACAGCCCCACGCGGAGCACTGCGGTCCACACCTCGGGCCAGGGCACGAGTGGGCGCCGGCTGGGCTGGGGCTGGAGCCCAGCTGCTGGCCGCCTCCGCCCTTGCCGCCAACCGCTGGGCCACGGCCGGGCCCCAGCCGGGCACGTGGGGTCCGGTGCGGCCAGCACCTGGCCCTGAACCAGCCTTGTGCAGAGGGATGGGGAGAGGCAGGGCACCCTTCCTCCAGACGCCCTGTCCAGTCCCACCCGGCCTGGCACCCGCCTCTCCCTGCTCCGGCCACTGCAGCGTGTCCGGCATGTCCAAGGGCCTGAAGCCACCGCAGTCCGGGGCTGCCGCTCACTCCCATGCCGGCCGCCCCTCCCAGCCCCCAGCCTGCAGCAGCCCTGGGCCTCCCCCTCCTCGCTGCCTCTCCCGAACTGGACCAGCCAGGGCAGGGGACCTTCACGCTGAGGGCGACCTTGGGAAGAGGGCCCCCAGGGTCCACGCCGGCCCCCGCCCCACAGTGCAGCCTGCCCTCCCCTGGGAGTGTAGAGCTGGGGCTGGGGCCCAGGCCCCCGCTGCAGTGGTGTGGGGGTGCAGATGCCTGTCCTGCACAGGTGGGGGAGGAGCCGCAGCTGGGCCAGCGGGTGTCCGGGCTGGGAGCAGCCCCAGCTCTGCCCGGTGGCAGGCACTGTGCCTATGCGGCACGGTGCGGGGGGCTCGGGGGGCCTGGGGCCCTGCCAGCACAGCCCCTCCTGTACCCAGGGACCCTGCGAGGCGCCGGCTGCCGCCCCCGTGCACCCCGCCGCTTGTCCCCAGCGCCAACAGCGCTGGCACACTGGCACGCGGTCAGCTAACAGCGAGCAAGCCGAGGGGTGGGTCCCGGTGAGGCTGTGGGTTTACAGGGAGCCCTAGAGGGGACAGGCTGGCCCCGGTGGCCACGTTTGGGGCTGCCTGCCCTGCAGGGTGCACGGGTCTGTGGCTCCCAGGCCCGGGAGGCGTGGGACAGGGGGCTCCCTGCTGCCTTCAGAGCCACCCCACGATGACCCCTGCCGCTGCGGGGCAGCGGGCCCAGACGCCAGCCCTGCCCTGGGCCTCCTCGGCCACTTCCCACTGGCCTGGGCACGGGCAGAGCTGGACGGCTCGGGGCACACGTCTGGGGGTCCCCACTCCCCTCAGTCACTGCCCCGGAATCCTGGGGAAGACACCCCCGGGGCCGGGGTCCGTGTCTGCATGGCGGGGTCCTGCACTGCAGGGTCCCCCCACCCCCGTCTCAGACCCTCCCGCCTGGGTCACCCACCGCGTGCTGTGCCAGCCTCACTCCCTTGTCCACGGTCCCGTCTGACCTCCGGGGGCCTGGCTGACCACCGCATGCCCGTGGGTCTCAGCTGGGTGTGTGGAGACACTTGGGCGGACCCCTCCGCCTCGCGGTCATGTGACACTGAGCAAGGCGGCGACCATTCCGACCTCGCTTCCCTGCTCCGTGGCCAGGGACCGCCAGCGAGAGCAGCCGGGCGTCGAACAAGCTGACACGTGGCGAGTGGGAGCGGAGGCCGGAGCGGGTGCCCACGGCCGTCAGGGCCCGTCGCACCCTCCACGTGCTCCGTGGGCCCCGTGGTCGGCCGGGCACCCCCTGCCTCCCTCCCTGTGCGCGTCCATGTCCCCACCTTCCAGCCACCCGTCCACCCTTTCTGCCGTCCTCTGTCCTTCCCTCCCATGCTGGCTCCATGCTGCCCGGGCCAGGGGCTCACGATGACCATCTCCTGGAGCCAGGGAGGTTGCCGGACACATCGTGCCCAGAGGACAAGCCAGATGGACTCGCCTATGGCCAGCTGGGGGGCAAGGTATGGAAGGCCGTGCACGAGGACTCTGAGGTCTGCGGGGCCCCCCAGAAGTGACCGCTGCCCAGCAGTTCTCCCTGGAGCCTCTGTCCCCAGAACCGGGCCCCTGATGCATTGCTTCCCCCACAACTTCACTGGGTAAAGACACGGGGTCCTCGCTGACCAAAGGGGCCACAGGCATCCCCGTGTTCGGGCACTGGGGTCACCAAGAACGGCCGGAGTGCTGAGGCCAGAGCAGGCAGGGCCGCTGGAGGGGTCAACGCCCCCGGAGGCAGATGGGCTGGGGCGGGGTAGAGGGTATAGGGCCTGAGGGCCAGGCAGGGGGCCTGGAGCCCTACTGACCAGCCTGAAACCCTGGCCTGCTCAGCAAGAGAGAGGCAGAGGGAAGGTCAGGCCCCTGTCCCAGGAGAGGACAGCAGGGTCAGCGACCGGCATCCGTGGGCCACAGCGGCTCCGTCCACAGGCCAGGTTTTAAACCCGAGCTCTGCACTGAAGGGGACCAGGCAGGAGGTGACAGGATCCTGGAGGTGTCCAAGCCAACCCCTGGGGGAGCAGAGGGTGCCAGAGGCACCGTGGTCCTGCCTCGGACCCCACCACAAGGCAGAGGCAGCCCCAGCCCAGGGAGCCCACAGGCCAGCGAGGGCGGTGGGTGACAGCCACACGGGTCCCAACAGTGCGAGACAGTGGCTGACTGGCCTGGCTTGGGGGTCCGCCCTGCTCCCACGAGCCCCCCCACGGTAGACGAGGTGCTCGCTCTCACCCCTGGCCCCGGGCCCCTGTGCTCCGGGTGTCTGTGCCGAGGTCCGGGACCTGGGCGGCCCGCCTTCCATTCGAAGTCCTGCAGTGTCATCGGAAGGCCGGTCAGAGGCTCAGTGTCCATCACACTCTCGCCGGGTCCAGCAGCCACCGGCAGATGGTCGGTCGCATCCCCTACGCCGGGGGCCCCCAGCCCCTGGCCACACAGCAGGAGGTGAGCAGCAGGCCAGTGAGTGAGGCGCCATGTGTACCCGCAGCTGCCACCTCAGCCCCACCTCCGGTCCTCAGGTGCTAGAGCGTCATGGGACCCCCGGTCCCCGGTGCCACAGAGGTGGGGGACCGCTGCTCTTCGGCACCTCGACCGCCTCCCCACATTATCACCGTGTTATTTCATCCGAAACACTTCCGCCTCCCTTGGCTGCGGGCCCCCATCCCCTCTCAGACCTAAAAGGAAGAATTCTTTCTTAAAAATAGACATCACACCATCGTCACACTAAAAAAAAGTGTCAACAATTCCTCAGTGTCCTCAGGGCTGTGGGCGGGCTCACAGGGTCCCTGCCTCATACACGGGCTCTGCAGGTTGTTTCTCCCAATCTAAGCCCACACGGAGCTCACGGGGGCACCGACTGGTTCTCTGAGCCCCCTTAAAGGCAGGTAAGGAACCCCTTTACCTATCGCCATTGGTTCGTTGAAGGAAGCAGGTCGTTTGTTGGGGGTTCCCAGGGCCGGGCGTCCCGTGTCCCCCACACAGTCTTCCTCCGCATTCCGCACGTCCCGTTGAACCGGATCGGCCTGAGGTCATGGCTTTGGGCAGAAACGGTGCTTCCTGTGGCACAGGGCGGACGGCCCACGACGCTGGCATGTCCCCTGTCGTGAGCCTGACCAGTGGGCGGGCAGCTCGGCTCCAGCCGGCTGCCATCAAGCACCTTGCCAGCAGTTCGCATGGTTGTAGCAGCCACTGGTGACGTTTGCTAGATGTCACCAAGGATCCGCAAACCACGGTAGCCGCCGGCAAATCCGGCCCACCCCCTGTTTTGTAAATAAAGCTTTATTGGCACACGGCCCAGCTCCCTGCTCACAGACCGGCTCTGCTCCTTCCTCTGCCCACGGCAGGGCGGGGCGGGGCTGGGTTCCCAGATGCCCCCGGGTTTCCTGTTCCCGGACGCTGATGCCACCAGCGCTCACTCCTGGGCTCGTGCTACGTGACTGGGAGATGCAGACACCCACTGGGCTGACCCCAGCCACCCGAGCCCTTTAAAGACACAGTTTTCTCCCTCAGCTGGCCGCGTGGAAGGGACAGAGAAGTCCAGAGAACGGGACCTCAGTGCTCTGAGCTCGAGGACCTGAATCCTGCCCGCGGCGAGCGGGCCCAGGGCGGGTCCTCCCCCCAGAGCGCCCAGGGCCTGCTGCCTGGCGCCCGCCTGGTGGCCCGGAGCAGAGACGCAGGACAGCCCGCCCGGCTGTGCCCGTCACGGGCCGGGCCGTGAACCAGCCTCTCCCCCCACGTTCGTTCCCGGCCACAGAAAGCCAGTGCGATGACGGAGGTCAGGGGCTGCCACGGGGACCCCCCGGCCCGAATGGCCTGAAATAGTCACCATCCGGCTCTTCACCGCTGGCCCCGGGGGCAGGGTCTGAGTGGCCGTCTCCCGAGCCGTGTGAGTGACCGCTGCGTGCTGAGTGCTTCACACAACACGCGTGTGTTCTCATGCACAGCTTGGGGGTCGGCAGTGCCGGCACGACCTGGCTGGTTGTCTGTGTCGGGGGTGGGGGGTCCCCGGGGCCGTGCAGCATCTGAAGACCGGACCGGGGAAGGGCCCGCTTTCGAGCTCACTCAGGCCATGGGCAGAACTCAGTTCCTCGTGGGTGTGGAGCGGGGGTCGCCACGTCCTGCAGGCCACCGCGGTCCTTGTCACACCTGCCAGCTGTCCTCCTCAAGGCCGGCAGGACAGAGGGGCTCCGGCTTCTTCCTGGATGCGACGTGATCGCGGGAGAGGTCGCTATTGGTACGACGCAGGGCACGGGCCCGGCACGCCCTCGAGGGGTCAAGTCCACCGGGAAACCTCTCCTGGACCAACTCGCTGCTGCCGGCTGGCGAGGGGCTTCGGTCACCCGCGAACCCCTCACCTTCGCCCTAGGAGCCTGGGTAGAAGCCAGTCCCAGGTGCCACCCACACTCGGGGAGGGTGCCGATTGTGTAACGGGTGACTCGCTGGGGGTGCGTCACCATGGCGCACTTCGTCCCCGTCCTCGTCCTTGTCACCCTGACCGGCGACCGCACCGTCGCGCCTTCGACCGGTGGGAACGCGTCCGGGTGGCCGGCGTGCCTCCTGGGAAAGACGCCACGTCTTCGGTAGCCTCCGTGTGTTCAGACGGGACCAAGGTGACAGGTCCACCGTGTCCCCGTTCCAGGACCGGCCGCTGCCCCAGGAGCCCGGGTTCCTTTCGGTGGGACCTCGGTGGGCGTCCCGAGATCTCGCGTGGAGGCCAGGACACTCGCGGCCGCTGGTTTGGTCATTGATTCTAGTCCTTTTCAGCGGGCAGAGTGAAGAAAGTCGTATTTTTACAAATTTTAAAATTGTCATAGAATACACATGACATAAAATTTACCGCCTTCACCATTTTCGGCGCACAGCTCGGCGGCGTTGAGCAGTCACGGTGCTGTGCGGCTGCGCCTCTACCCTCTCCAGGACTTCCTCATCTTCCCAAACCGACACCCCGTCCCCATTAAACACTCGCTCCCCCGGCCCCGGCACCCCGCCTGCTTCTGTCTCTGTGAATGTGACAAATCTAGGGACCTCCGTATGGGTGGAATCACAGAGGATTTGTCCTTTTGTGTCTGGGTAAGGAAATACGTATTTTTTAAAATAAAATATGCCTTGAAATCGAACTAACATTTCCAATCTGAAGCAGGATTTCTTGACTCCTCATTGTATAGTTGTATTTCTCAAGTTAGAAACCTTGTATCCTAAGGGGCTAGCACAATTGTCCCGACACACATGCGCGCTCACACATGTGCGCACACGTGCACACACATGCGCACACACGCACACGCATGCACACGTGTGTGCATGTGCACGCGCACATGCACACACGTATGCACAGACATGTGCGTGCAGGCACACATGCACACGCGTGTGCACATGCATGCACGTGCACCCATGTGCACGCACACGTGCATGCTCACACAGATGCGCACATGCGTGCACGCGTGCGTGCACATGTGCACACGCACACGCACGCGCACACACAATCCACCACATCTGACAGACGTCCCCAGACAGCTGTTTTGAGTGGCTTGGAATAGCTTCTGGCTGCGACAGTGCAGCCCTGGTCGCGTGCTTGTTTTCCGTCGTTTGGGGCTTGCTCGTGTTCCTGGCCTCGCTGTGTTCCGCGCTGTGTCGCGCACTCTGTGGCTCGGAGGTCACAGCCGGAAGGCCGCCCTCCCTCCCTGGGCCTCGGGCCGGCGCCCACGCTGCCCGTGGCGCCGTCCCTGCAGCTCCGATTTCCGCCCCGCGTGTTTCCGCGGCGTTGTTTGCACCCTGACCCTTCACACAGAGAGCGCGTGGGCCGCCCCGCGAGCCCGCCTCGCCCCGGGCACCCGGTCCTGGAGGCCAGCCGCACGGGCGCCGAGGGTCCCCCCCGCTGTCTGCACACGGGACGTGGTCGAGCGGCCGGCCCGCGGTTCACCCTCAGGCCCCACCCGGGGTCGCGGGCTCGCGGGGTCGCGACCCGCCTTACGCTCCGGTGGGGAGCGTCACGCGTGGCCGACGCGGGCCCCACCCCGCGTGTGTGAGGTAGTCCGCGGCTGGCTCAGCTGCCCGCACCCGGTGCCGGGCGGCGCCGTGTCCTCGGGCTGGTCCTGACCTCCCGTCGGGCAGCGCGCTGTCCCGGGAGTGCCCGGTGGCTCCGCGCTGGCTCTGCCGGTGCCTCCCCCCAGACGGCCGCGGCTGGGCCACGCGGTCCCGTGTGCAGCTCCGCCCTCCCCGACGTCCTCGTCCCGGGTCGTCCCCAGGAAGGCCCGGGTCCTCTGTCCGCCGCAGGCCCTGGTCCCGCCCCGGCAGCAAGCGAGGCAGTGTCCGGCCTCGCTTCGGCCGCGCTGCCTGGAGCCCTCGCCGCACGGCCCACGAGCTGGAAGGCCACCCTGTGCTGCCGCGGCCTCGTACGTGACCACGCCCGCCCAGGCCACGGCCGCCACGGCCCGCACCTCCCGGGCCTGGCCGCTCGCCGCACGGCTGCCACGCCCCCATCGGAGAGCCCCCCGACCCACCACAGACCCC
>CM053510.1:611415-638096 GCA_028627145.1 Eidolon dupreanum | reverse complement strand
AAACAAACAAACAAAAACCAAAGCAGAAATACCTGCAGATGACCCGTAAGGTAGGAGAGAGGGATTCGGAGTTCAAGGCTGCTGAGAAATGAACAATAAACATTGCAAATAACACACGTTCTACTTGCAAGGCAGTCACAGTTTCGCATGCGGCGAAGTTCACGTTCCTTGTGTGCAGCTCTCTGGGGTTTGTGACAGATATTGAGAGTCATAGAGCCACCACCAAAATCAGGATACAGAGCAGCTCTGTCAGCAGCTTCCTTTTTGTGGTCAACTCTTGAACCCTTCACCCCTGGCAACTGCTGACCTGTTTTCGGTCCCTCGGTGTCACTTCCAGCATGTCCCCTGAACGGATGACACGGCCTGTGGCCGCCCGAGTCTGGCTCCTCCCACTCGGCGTGGTGCATCTGAGGTCCGTCCGCGGGGCCCGGCGGACCGGGGTCTGCTCCGTGTGATCCCACGGCACGGCCGTGCCTCAGCGTGTCCACCCGTCCCCGCCTCGGAGGACGCCGGGACTTGGCGGCTTTAGACACGGACGAGCGGGTTCCCTGCAGGCGCGGCTGTCACGTCACGCCACGCACCTCGCGGTGTGGTGGCTGGGCCCTCCGTCCCCGTGAGGAACAGACGCCTGGAGAAGGGCGTGGCCGCCGCTCTGCGTCCCCGGCTGCTCCGCGGGCTCACGGGCACCCACGTCTCCGCTGTTCTCCTTTAGCCGTCCGCGTGGGCACGGGACAAGGCGCGTCTCCGAGCGCCGCCTGAGCGGGGCCTCCACGTGTGTCCCTGCGTTTTCCCCCCGGGTTTCACGGTGCTGCGTGTCCCGGGGAGGTCTCCGATGTGGGGACAGGCGTGGGTCGTAGACCGAGGCTGCTTCCGTGCTGTGTTTGAAGGTGACGTCTGGTTAGCCCGGCACCATTTCTCGAAAAGACGGTCCTTTTCCCAGTGACTCGCTCCTCGTCTTTGTCAAAACTCAGGGTGTGTTTCGGACTTTGCCGTGCCCGCCCGCGGACCCAGGTGCCCGGCCCGCCGCCTGGCCTGCCACGTCCCCGCGGCTGCAGCCCCACGTGACTCCGGAGGCGGCTGGTGACGACTCCCGCTTTGGGCTTCTGTGAACGGTTCTGCGTCTCCCGGCTTCTCTGGCTTCCCACGCAGGTCCCGGCCCTGCCGGGGTTTCAGCCGGATGGCGTTGTCTCTGCAGGCGACCGTGAGGGGAGCAGACATCTTACCGACGCAGACGCGCGGGCCCTGAGCACGGCCCTCGTCCCGGCCAACACGGCACCTGCCACAGTGTCGTGGATGCAGTGGGGCTCACGTCCCCGCTGGGGACCCCGATGTGTTGTGAGGGGCTGCAGCAAACCCGCCCTGCCGTGGCCCCCGGAGAGACACTCGCCCATGCCGCGTGGGCCGGCCTGGCTTCTGCCCCGCGGGGCCAGCAGCTCGGTCCCCTGAGGCCGCCCACTCTGCCAGCTTCCTTGGAGACGTGTCCGACCCAGACGTGTGACGGCCCAGCCGAGCGGCCCCCCACTGCCCCCTTCGGTTCCGGCTGTCGGGAAACTGTGTTTTCTCTCGTCTCTTTTTCGCGAGTAGGTCGGCTGGCTGTTTTCCCGTTCGTTAGTTATTCTGCATTGCTTCTCCGCTTTGCGTTTTACCATAATTCCTGCTCCTCCTCTTAGCTCCGCTCGGGTTGGCCTAATTTGTTCTTTCTCTCCGGCGTTGCTAGGAGGGAACGCAGACACTCAGCCCGTCTTCGTGACTGACGTAATCGTCCCAAATGGTCCCTGTCCTTCTGAGCTCAGCATGGACCGCGTCTCGCTGTCTGTGTGTGGTGTTTGCATTTGCCTCAAACGTTCCCTAATTTCCCCTGTGGCATCTTGTTTTGCCAACTACTCGGGCACCTTTCCAGAGACCTTTAAAGTTGATTTCTCGTTTCCTTTGGGCTCAGGTAGGGAGCTCTGAAGCCTAAAACCTTCTGACACTTTGGCACTTGCCTGTCCCATCTTTGGTGCCTACCGGAGGGGTCCTGGCTTCTCATGATGAGTTGGGACGGCCCCCAGCTTCGGTTTTCTGGAAGAGCTTGTATAAAATCAGTATGGACCCTTCTCGACGCGTTCAGGGTCGATCCCCTCTGGACCTGGGCCTTGCTCAGGGTGGGGGGAACTGCAATTCTTTATTAGTCACAGGGATGTTCGGATTGTCCAGCTCATCTTCCCAGGGGCCTTTAGGAAAAGTCCACTCCTTCCCTTTGTCAAATCCGCGAGTGTGGCCTTGTCCCTGGGTCCCAATGGGCCATTTACTTACGGGGAGTCATCTGGGGGCTGCCAAGGCTCCGGCTCACTTTGTCGGGACCACTCATCATGGGCCGAGCCTTAACCTTAGGGCGCGTCCTTAGTCTTGGGGCCCCGTCTGTGCCCCGAAGCCCCAGCCCTTCCGGGTTTGGGCAGAGGTCCCGTGCGTTCATGGTTGGGTCTCACCGACCTTGCGGTCGTGCCCCGAGCTGCGACGATGACACCTCACGCACCCGGCCTCACCCAGGAGCCCGTGCGTCTGCGGGACGAAACCCCAGGATGACGGCCCTGTCCCGGGCTCGGCCCGCACTCAGGGCTCGTCCGCGGCCTTGGACTTGCCCGTCAGGGTTTGACCCGGTCGCTAGTCCGGGTTCGGCTTCCTGGGCTTTCAGCGCAGGAGACACCTTTTTTTGGTGGCTTTTCTTTTTTAACGAAACCTTCCATCCAAGAAAACTCGAGGACCAGTCCTCCTCGCTGGCGGATACGACCAAACGTGTGAAGAGCAAATCATAGTAATTCGGGGCCGAGGCACCAAATGCCTGTCGCAGGCGAGCGTGCCGGCTCTCACCGCCGTCCACACTGCCCTGCACGTGTGGGCCGGTGCCACTGCAGGATGAAAACAATGCGTCCAGGCTCCAAAGGGACAGAACTGGCTTCCTCTGAGCAAGGCACGGTCATCCGTGCAGAAATCCTACAAAATCCGCCGAAGCATTACAGGATATGGTGCTGCGTGCGTGGGGCGGGCTCCCAGGATAAAGGTCGACCTCCCCCAAATCAGTGGTGTCTCTGTACGTCAGTAAAGAACAGCCAGAGGTCAAAGTTTAAAAATGGCATCCACAGGAGAGCAAAACACAGGGACTATTGGAGGTAAATTTGACAAAAGATGTCCGAGACCTATACTCCGAAAACCATCAAATGTCACTCACAGAAAGTAAGAAACCAAACAGATGGGGGAAACGCGGTGTTTTGGGCAGGAAAGACCGATGCCGTGAGGACGCCAGTTCTTCCTAAACTGACCTGCAGACTCGGCCCAGTCCGAACCTAAACGCCGAGAGAAATTTTGTTATAGAGATGGACGGGCTGATTCAGAAATGTACGTGGAAACGCAGAGAACCTAACACTCGGAAATCAGGAAAAGCAGAATCACGGTGGATGGGCGGCGGGTACAGATAGACGGGGGGGCGGATGGGTCAGCAGCGTGTCCAGGAACGGGCCCACGCGCGTGCAGCCCGCTGATTTCCCACCCACTCGTCAGGGTCGTGCAGCGGAGCCAGGGCCGTCTGTTAGACAGGGGTGTCCGAGCAGTGGGGGGCCGTGGGCATGGACACCAACCCCCGCCTCACGTGGCAAGAGAAACGAATGCAAAACGCATCACAGACCTAACGGGAGAGAGAAAACTGTAAAGATGCACGAAATACAACATTTGAAAAAAACAGTATAAAAAAAAAATCAATAAATTTGACGTCATCAAAAAAATTTTTTTAACTTCTCTTTGAAAGACACCATCGATATACAGAACAGTTTGCACTCAGTAATGAGATGAACACCCCAATAGAGGAACGGGGGGGAAGGTCTGAATGAACATGTCACGCACCGTAGTCGAGAAATGCATGCAAAGCCACACAGCCTCACATGTCTGTCTCTGGGGAAATGCAAATTAAACCGCGAGGGGGCCCGAGAGAAAAGGCTGGTGCAGAGGCCGGGGCGCTGGGCGGGGAGGGATCCCCGAACCTCGCAAACACCCTGGGACTCGTCTCTAAAAGCCACCCGCAGGACATTAGCAGGTCTGCCCTACACGCAGGAGGTCCTGGGTCCGCACCCCAGTGGAGCCACGGTCCCTGGTCAACGGCCACGCCGTCCTGAACAAGCCCAACATCTGATCTCGGAAGCTAAGCAGGGTCGGGCCTGGTTAGCACTTGGAAGGGAGACCACCTAGGAAGACCAGGTGCTGTAGGCTTAAATAATAATAAAGAATAAAGAAAAGAAAATAAAAATAAATAAAAGCCGCCCACAGCCCTACCAGACACCCTGGCACCTGCACTGGACCGGCCGAACGCTGGGACCCACCCAAGGGTGCCCCCACCCCTGACGGCGCATGCAGAGCACCAGGGCCGCTGCGGTCAGCAGGGTGGCCCGTGGGGAGGGCCAGAGGGAGCTTGGCTGTTTCCCGGGGCACCGGGGATCGGTGGAGTGTCCCGAGGATGGGGAGGGGATCCGGAACCTTCACAGGACCCCGCAGGCTGCAGCGAGCGGAGGAGTCGGGGGCTCCGGGGTGCGGGGCGGGAGCATGTCGGCCCAGGGCGGGCCGGGGAGAGGGGCTCGGCCCATGCAGTGTCTGGGGAGACACCAGGGAGAAAGTGAGGTGTCAGCAGGTGTCTGAGACCCGAACGGCGGCACGGAGGCTCCGGGTCGCTGTTGGGGACGGGCAGGTGGGCCGGCCGAAGCAGCTGGGGTCTGCGGGTGGGATGGGGGAGGGCAGAGGGATGCCGCCCGCAATAGCTGGGTTGTGTCCCCCAAATTCCTATGTTGAGGTCCTGACCCCCCCAGGACCCCAAAATGTGACTGTATGTGAAGATGGGATCTTTAAAGAAGCGATTAAGGTAAAACGGGGTCACCAGGGTGGGCCCTAGTCCACTGTGACTGTGTCCTCATAAGAGGAGATGGGGACACAGACACACACAGGGGGACGCCCATGTGGGGACAGGGGGAGGAGACGCCGTCCACACAGCAGGGAGAGAGCCGCCCGCCCATGGCCCGGTCTGCGACTCCAGCCTCCAGGACCGGGGACAGGCAGTGTCTGTCGTTCGAGCCGCCCGACTGTGGGTTTCTGACGGGTGGCCTGGGAGACGAGCACCCCGCTTCTCTGTACGGACTCCGGAGGGAGATTTGCCTCCCTGAGTGGTGTTTAAGCGACGAAACAAAATCCGTGAGTCCTCCGGGCTCGGACGCGGGGAGCGCCGGGCACGCTGCCGGCTCTCGGGCTGTGAGGGCGAGGCGGGGATCAACACACGAGCGGGCAAGGCGGCTGCCCAGCGCCCCGCTGGGAGGCAGAGCTTCCCCCTCTGGGACGGCAGGGGAAGCCCCGGCCGCCGGGGACAGTCGGCCTCGCCCGCAGGGACAGTTTCACTTTCCTGCTGAGGCCGAGCCCACTTCCACCCACCGGCCTAAAACAGCAGAGTCACCCTCTCGCGACTCGGGGGCCGGGGTGCTTGCGGGGGGCCCCAGAGAGCCCGCTCTGGGGGCAGCAGCGTCTTCCCACCTCGCTCTGGCTCCGACCCCCGGCCTCCCTCGTTTAGGGTCCGCCCCCCTAACCCAGGAGACTCCCCACCACAAGGTCCCTCACTTAATTACGTCTGCAGAGTCCCTTTGCCCCGGGAGGCCACACCGTCCGGGACTGGGGGTCAGGACGTAGTGTCCGCTGGGGCTCTCCCGCAAGACGGGACCGATAGGGCGGCCGCCATCTCTCTGCCATCTACCATCTAGCTATCACCTGTATTTACCTATCAATGATCTGTCTGTCATCTATCATCTATCTACCTATCCATCCGTCATCTACCCATCCATCCATCCATCCATCACCCATCCTCTCTCTCTCGTTCACCTAATATCTATAATCTATCTAGCATCTATCTATCCACCGTCTCTGTATCTATCCATCCATCTATTCGTCAGTCTTGTAAGGAGCTGGGTCACATGCCCGCAGGGCCAACGGGTCCCACGTGCACTCGGCAGCCGGAGCCCAGGATGATGGACGGTGCGGCTCCGTCTGACGGCCGGAGGGGACCGACGTCCACGCTCAGCAGCCAGGCTGGGGTGGGGTCCCTCTCACTCGGGGAGGGTCAGCTTTCCTTCCACCCAGGCCTTCAGCTGATGGGACGCGGCCCACCCACCCTGGGGGGGCGTCTGCTCCAACGCCCTCGCGGGCAAGGCCGGGGTAACGCTCGGCCAAGTGGGGCCCTGTGGCCGGTCGGGTTGACCCCGTGACTCGACCCTCACAGACGTGGCACCATTCATGCAGGACGAGGACACAGACTGGTGACAGGAAGGGACTGACCACCCGCTTCCTCCCTGCTGGGCTCTGGGGTGCAGCTGCCTCTGCAGCGGGGGGCTGGGAGCTGGGGAAGGGCCTCCGCCGGAGCAGATGTGAGCCCTTTGGGGGGCAGGGGCGTCTGGCCAGAGGGACACCCTGCCCGGGGGAAGCTCAGAGTGGGCACTCCAGCCGCCTGCCCCTCAGGGCCTCTGCCAGCTGCAGAGGGGACACAGTAAGGGGACCCTGTCTGTCGCCCCGATAGGGACAGCGGCTTCTGCAAAGGCAGGGGCGGGGCGGGGGTGCAGCGCGTGGCTGTAGGTGGGCTGCTTCGTGGGAGCCTGGGCGTCCCGTCGCCTCTGGGGCCAGAGCATGAGACAGAACCGGGAGGAAAGAGTCTGAGGCGACGTCGACCACACAGTGTGGGGGGCTCTCCCGACAGGGACGTGGGGGGTGCCTCGCCCAGGGAGGGGGTGCAGGGGGCCGGGGCCCGGGGCCAGCCTCACATGACAGACAGCAGAAGCCGCCTCCGGATGGGGAAGGAAGTCGCTGGCTAAGCCTGCTGACCGCTGCCAGGGCCCCCGTCACGCGCTCAGAGGTCACCAGGGCCCGGCCCCCCGCAGAGCCGGTGCAGGCTCCCCGCCCTGTGCCAGGCTCCCGGGGACCCGCTGTCCCCTCGGTGACCTCCTCTGCCTCTGAGTCCGTCTTCCCTGTGGGTCTCTCGCTGGGGACACAGCTCCACGCGTCACGAGCCGCCACCGTCCGTTCCCCCGTGGCTGGTCCTTCCCAGCCGCACTCGGGTGGGGGGCAGGGGCGGCCACACGCGCCCGGTCCCGTGCCTCCCCCGCCTGTCTCTGCTCCCGCCGGACCCCGTCCCGTCCGTCACCCCCACTCGCCTGTCCCCGGCCTGCGTGCTTGCTCCCGACGGTCCGGGGTACGCGCCTTCCCCGACTGACATCCTGACCTACCCGTGAGTCCCCACGAGTCGCCGCCAGCGCTCCGTGCCCTCCCTCGACTGTCGCTAAAGTCACCGTCCCTCCAGACCTACCGCACCTGTCACTCGCCTGCCCGTCGTCCCGCAGGGCAGGGCCCGAGCCTGCTCTGTTCCCCGCAGCGTCCCCAGGGCCTGAAGCCGGCGGCCGGCCCACAGGGGCGTCATGCAGATACTTCGTGCCTGGTGGGGGGAGGCCAGGCTCCCCGAGTCCCGCAGACAAGACTCTGGGTGGGGGAGCAGAGCCCCCTCTAACTAGCACCCCTGACAGGAGACCCTCAGGACCCAGCCCACGCGGACGGGGACCAGGTGCACCCCCCGGACTCCGGGAGGCCCCTGCCTCCCTTGGAGAGACACCCCTGGGCAGGGGCCCCGTCCTGGAAACTCAGTGAGTGAGGGGCCGGGGCCAGCGGGGGTGCCCCCTACCAGCCAGTGCCCCCACTGCACCCCTGTGACGCAGGGCCCTGCCCCCAACACCCAAGGCCCCTCCCCGCCGCCTGGACCAACGCGTCCGGCCTGCAGCCCCACGCCAGCTGTGCCCTCAGCTCCTGCCAGGCCAGCGGGCGCCGCCCGGCGTGCTGGGGGCCCCTGCCCAGCGGCTTCCGGGGCTGGGACTCCATCTCCACCAACGAAACAGCACCCCCGAGCCCGCGAGTGCCCTAACCCTGCCCCGGCCTCTTCCGCCCTCTGCGGGCCCAGCCAGTGGCCCGAGGACGCGAAGGCCCCTGGCTTCCTGCCCTGCGGCTGCTGAGCCGCTCGGAGGGGCCAGAAAGGCCGTGGGTCACACTGTGAGCGTCCACCGTGGGGCTCACCCCGCGTGACAGACTCTACGTCGCGTCTGCACTCACAGACGGGAGACAGAGGCTCAGACAGAACGCTAGGCCGAGGCTCAGGCCGGGGTGGGGGCCGGGTGGTCTGTCTGTCTCCAGAGCCAGTTTCCTGCGGAGACATGCGGGGGACAGCCCCAGTCACCCGCGGTGGGGGCGCCTGCACCCACAGCTCCCCTGCCCGGCGTGGGGTCTCCCCAGGACCTAAAGCGGAGGCCTCACTGTTGGCCTCCGGGGGGCCGAGGCCCACCCTCCTGGGGTCCGAAGAATCGGGGTACCGTCCGCGGGACACGGTCCCCAGCTGCTCTCCCCGCCCCTCTGAGCCACTGCTCCAAAAGGAGGGGGCGTCGCACCCCGGACCCGTTTGTCCGGCTGCCTGGCGGGCGGGGTGCCACGGCAGCAGCTGCTGACCGCCAGCCACGGGGCACCGCGGGAACCGGTCGGTGTGGCTCCCGGCGTGGGCCGGGGGAGGGCTGCGGGCGGGGGACCTGGCCCGGTCCCGGAGCCGGTTCTCCCGGGAGCCGAGGGCGAGCCCGGCCGGCTGCTCTGGGACCCGCTCCCGCCCCCTCCACACCTGCCGCGGGGAGGTCGTGACCCTGGCGGTCGGTCACAGCTGTCCCGCCCTCTGTGGGCACCCTGTCCCCTCACTCGGCGAGGACACCGCTGGCTGGGCCGAGGGCCACTGAGGCGCCGGGGCCTGGGCCCCTGCTTGGCGGGAGGTCTGGGTCCACCGAGGATGGCCGGCCCCGCGTGCGGCTGTGGGTGCCCGCACCCGGGGGCAGAGGTGACTGCAGGGGTTTGGGTGGAGCCCTCCACCCTGCCAGCCTCCAGCTCCGAAGCACAAGTCACACCTTTGTGCTGCGGGACAGTCGGAGGGCCCGAGAGTACTTAGGCAAAGCCACAGCCATGGCTCAATTCCCGACACTCACAGAACCAGCGGCCAACACGAGCCACGGCCACACGCGGCCCGGCTGACTTAGGCGGGTCAACCCACCGCCATGGCCCGTCGGCTCAGCCGACCCCACAGCCTCAGCGGCCCCCCACCGGCCCCTGGGGTCCCAGCCCCCCACCGGCTCCCGGGGTCCCAGCCCACCCCACCATTCCCCAGGGTCACAGCCCCCCCTGGCCCCCGGGGTCCCAGCTCCCCCCATCGGCCCCCCGGGTCCCAGCCCCCACAGCTCTGCAGGCCTCCCCAAGCCCAGCTCCTCACCCGTCACAGCCCAGTCCCTCAACTTAGCCTCCCCAGGGTCTCCGTCCCCCGCCCCGAGCTCCACCACAGGCCACTCAGAAGCTGGGGCGCCGGGACCCCGGCTACTCCCCCGCCCGCTAGCCCCGGCCTCACCCGCACGCTCCAGCCAGACCCCGGCTGGCTGCCTCCCACGTCCCCGTCCCTCCCCTGGCCTGGCCCTGACGTGGCCGCATGGCCAGCTCCTCCGGGACAGCTCTCCCCGCAGACCCGGCCCTCCCGCCCCCCACACGCCCTCCGGGCTCCAAGCTCCAGTCCCAGCCCTGAGCCCCGCGTTCCCGGGGGGGAGAAGAGTGCCCCCAGAGATGTCCATGTCCGGATCACCACGCCTGTGGCCACGCAACCTCGGGCAAAGGAGACTCCGCAGTTGCCATTAAGTCGAGGATCTTGAGACGGAGGGTGACCCTGGGTGGCCGGGCGGGTCTGACGCCGTCACAGGGGTCCCTAGGGGAGAGAGTCACGAGAGGTGGGAGGGGGACGCGTTGCTGGCTTTGACGACGGAGAGAGGGGTCACCAGCCCAGCATGCAGGCGCCTCCGGAAGCCGGAAAGGCCAGAATTGCTCGTCCCCTGGAGCCTCCGGAGGGACCAGCCTGTGCCACCTTGATTTTGGCCCAGTGAGGCTCACTTTAGACTTCCGGCTTCCAAGATGTAGGAGAGTAAGTCACCTGGCACTGACTGGAGCCGCCCGGTCGTGGTCAGCGGCCGCGGCGGCCACAGGGCCCTGCCGAGGGGGTTCTGCTTCTCCAGTGGCTCCGGCCGGAACCTCGTCCTCGGGAGAAGCAGGCGGGGACGGCGGACACCTCCCGCTCCTCCGCCTCACCGCCCCGCACCCCCTTCCCGGTAGCCACCTTCAGTGCCGTTGTCCCCAGCACCGCGATCCGAGTTCGGGCCCCTCTGACACCTGGAGAAGCCGCCGGCCTCCGGCCACACCGCAGGAGAGCGACCGCTCTGAGCGTGGGCCCGTCCTCCCCACGCGCCCCCTGCTGTCACTCGGCCGCGCCCCAGGCCCTTCGCCCGGCCACCCAGCCGCCGCCACCGCCCCCTGGCGACCCCTTGGGGGCACCCTCCCAGGAGGCCGGTCCCGAGCCTGCCGGCCTCATGCGGGCTCTGGAGAGAAACAGCACTAAAGGGCCGAGTATCTGTCGAGAGAGCGAGGGGCAGTTGAGGGAAGTCGCTCACATGACCGTGGGGGCTGCACGTCCAGACTCGCGGGGGACCGCAGGCTGCAGACCCGGGGACTTGTGGGGTGGCACAGAAAGCTGTCTGCAGGCCGACCGCCTCCCGCCTCGGGGACCCAGCCTCCCTCTCTTCAGGCCGTCCGCTGATTGGGCGAGGCCCACCACACCGCGGAGGGCAATCTGCCTTCCTCCGAGTCTGCCGAGTGGCGGCGTCAGGCACATCCTAAGATCACCCGCAAGGAAACGTCCGGAACGTTTGACCACATGTCCGGGCAGCACGACCGGCCACAGCTGTCACGTGACCCCCCCGCAGCGTCCTGCGTGAGGCAGGCCTCCCCACGTCTCCACTCGGCCTGGGGGTGCCGGCGTGCCCACTCCGTGGCCCACGGGTTTGCCAAGGCCCCCACGTGGCTGCCGCCCCCCGCCCCACCTCCCGAGGGCAGCTATGGCGGAGGAAGGCCGTGGCTCGGGCCTCGGCCCTCGGCACTGGATGGCCTGCTCCAGGGGGGCTGGTGAGCCTCCGGCACCCCGGCCTCCTCCTCGTCAGCGCCTGGGCTGAGGCCCCAAGACGCTGCTGTGTTCTCAGAGCCTCCGGCTTCGTCTCCCTCTCAGAACCAGGACCCCGAGCAGCCCGGCGGAACGCAGCACGTCCGTGTGTGCACGCGTGTGTGTGTGCACACGTGCGTGTGGAGTGTGGATAACTAAAGGTCGGCCAGTGCGCCCACCAGACTGAAGGAGGCGAACACCCTCTGCAGCGCCTGGACTCAGCCAGATGTCCCCAAGACACCCACCTCCGTGCCAGGTCCAGCCCCAGGCCTCACACCAGGCGCGGAACTGGGTGACGCTGGTGGCCGGGGTGCAGGGGTGTAGCAAAGGCCGGCGGGGCGGGACACCCAGGCCAGGCGTCTGGCCGCCGTGGGCCCTGGGAGCCGCTTCTCCGTGTCGTGCCATGCACGGGGCATGGCCAGGGTGGGGGGCCCCGAGCGCCACCCTGGGGTCAGGGTGGGGGAACTTGGGGTGCTGGCTGGCTCTGGTGGGGAGAGCAGAAAGGCACAGGGACCTTTAACCAAGCCAGGTCCTGCAGGGCAGGCCGGAGCCCCACGCCCGGGGTCAGGAGTAAATCTGGAACAGCTGAGCCTGGCACCCCGTCCCCGGCCCTCACTGTGCCGGCCACTCACGGCCCCATCCCGCACTCGGGCCCCTGTCCAGGGCCAGCTGACCCACTGCTAATTCCCTCACGTGGCCTCCTCACAGCCCTTGCAGAGCTAATAGCCTGGGCCAGCAGCTGAGGCCCCAGGGAGCTACACCTCCACTTCCTCCTGAGGGTCTGAAAGTGGGGTGACTCAGGCCCAAAGGAGGGCAAGGCCGTGAGGACATCCCAGCAGGCATGACTCAGCATGGGGTGTGGGGTGACCGTCGGACGTGCGCCTAGGAGAGGTGTCCCTGGGACGGCTCGGGACGGGCTTCTGAGGACAGGGCCACACGGGGTCACCAAGTTGCCATCCCACCAGCTGCAGCGTCCCCACCAGCCTCGGGGTGGCCCACGTCCCGTCCGGCCTCGGGGTGGCCCGCCTCCCGTCCGGCCTCGGGGTGGCTCGTGTCCCGTCCGGCCTCGAGGTGGCCTGCCTCCCGTCCGGCCTCAAGGTGGCCCGTGTCCCGTCCGGCCTCGGGGTGGCCTGCCTCCCGTCGGCGTGTGGCCGTGGCCTGGGTCCGAGCCCCTCTCATGGCCGAGCCACTCAGCGGGAGGCTCCGCGGCCTGGCGGGCGGGCAGACCGCACACCCGGCACACGCGGCACATGCCCGCGCCGCCTCCCTGCCTGCGAAGCACCGTCAATCCACCTGCCCTTTCTCTTTAAATTTTCCAGCCAGGCCGTCCACCTTTCTATTGGTTTGTGGTTCTTTCTATATCTCAGATACTAGCTGCTGGTCAGACGCGTCCCGAAAACGTGGCCCCCTCTCTGCAGCCTGCCTTCCCACTCCCCTGCGTCTCGGGGAGCGGGCGTGGACAGCGGTACAGCCGTTTATCGCTCTCCCCCAGATGAGATTGGCGTGCTGCGTTGTTTTTTTTTTTTTCTTAGTAACGGGCTTCATTTTTCAGAACAGTTCTGCACCCGCGGGAACAGCAGACGGGACCGGGCTCCCCGAAGCCCACCCCTCACCCACACGGCGTCTCCCATCTTCACCTCTTGCTTTTATTACTAGCCCAAGTGCAGAGCTCACGTGAAGGAAGGTCCACCCCCCGTGTTGTTCCTTCTACGGGTTTTGAAGCATCTATGACAGCCTGTTCCCAGTGTCATAGCGTCACACAGAGCAGCTTCGCTGCCCTGAGAATCCCGTGCTCCGCCTGTTCACCCTTCCCTCTCCCACGACCCCAGATGGCCATTGGTCATTTACTGTCCCCGTAGTTCTGCCTCTTCCAGCATGTCACATACTTGGAATCGTGTGGTCTGTAGCCTTCTCAGATGGCTTCTCTCAGTCACATGCACTAAGGTTCCTCCTCCGTGTCTCTTTGTGGCCTGAGGGCTCATTTCTCTTTAACTGAATAGTCCCCTTGTCTGGAGGGACCACAGTTCGTTCATCCATCGCCTGCTGAGGGACGTCTCGCGACTTCCCAGCTTGGGCAACAATCAGCGAAGCTGCTGTAACGTGTGTGCGGGTTTTTGTGTGGACATCAGGGTGCAGCTCCTCGGGGTAACTACCAAGGAGCGTGATGGCTGGATCGTGTGGCAAGAGTGTGTTCAGTTCTGCAAGAAACTGTCTTCCAAAGTGGCTGCACCGATTTGCGTTCCCACCAGGAAGAGTGACATTCCTGCTGGTCCCCTTCCCGCTCCGGGCGGCTGCGCCCTGGGCTGTGGCCGTGCTGGTGGGTGTGCGGGGGCAGCTCATTGTTTTAACGTGCAATTCCTGAGACACGCTGTCTTTTCATATGCATATTTTCCCTCTGATCTCCTCCAAGTGACAGTGACGTATCTGTTCAGATCCTTGCCCGGTTTTTAAACTGACTGAGTCATTTAGTCACTGCTGAGTTTCAAGGGTTCTTTGCGTATTTTGGATACAAATCCTTTATCACACATGTGTCTTCCGGCCTGTGGCTTGTCTTCATTCAAGGTGCTTTTCAGCCTTTTTTTTTTTTTAAACAGGTTTGGTGTTTTGGGTGTGTTTCCTGTTTAAACAACAAATTTTTGTCGGTTCCAAGGTCATGGTCTCCTTGGCCTTTTCTTCCCCTAAAGGAGTCACCGTCGCTCTAAACCACTGGGGACTGAGAGCCACGCGTGGTGTGAGAGAGAGTGAGACGCTGCCCCCAGGGGCTGAGAAGGCGGCCGGCCCTCCCCACGGTGTGCCCGCCCCGGGCTCCCCTGCTCCGCTGTCTGCTTGCCTGCCCTGCACCGACGCCGCAGCCTGGACCACGGCATGAGGTTGGGAGCCTCCTCTGAACGTCAACCCCGCCCGGTCACTGCGGCTGTCCCCCTAGCAGTCGAACTGCTACCTCCGGTGGTCAGCTTGAGAACCCTCTCCCGCTGCCCATGGCCACACCCTCCCGCAGCTGCTGTCCGCTCAGCCTCCAGGTGCCCGTCCCTGGCCTCGCCTGTCCCCAGCGCCTCCTGCTCCGTCTCCGTTGCTGGTCCTCCTCCATCCTGAAACTTCCTAAAGTGGAGACGCTCCCAGGGCCTCTTCCGGTGTGTGTCCCCTGAGCGTGTCCGGCCTCATCATTTAAATACTGTTGACTGAGCATCTCTCTCGTCTCTCCCTCAGCTGGGATCTGTCCCTTCAACTCCTAACGCTGCCACTCAGCAGCCCCTGTACGTCCCCTGGGCATCGGCTCCGGGGACATATGCAGGACTGAGCTCCCGGCCTTCTCACGGGCCCCTCCTCCTGCATCCGGTGCCGTCCAGCCAAGAGCATGCCACCTTGCGGCTATTTTGGACAGACCCCCGCCTCGGTCAGTAGCGATCCCTCCATTGCTCACCGTTTGTCGCATCCACCCGGAAGTTCCACTGACCCTGCCTCAAAAGTGGGTCCCGGAGCAGACGGGTTCTCGCCGTCTCCTCCACCCAGCCTGTCCAGGCCGCACTGCGTCCCAGCCGGGCCCCCACTCAGCACGGCAGCCACAGTGATGCTGACCAGGGGCCCCTGACCTCTGACCTCACCCCCGCGCCTGTGCTCTGCTCAGCTGACTGTCGCCCCTGAACGCAGGGCAGGCTGAGTTCACTGCTCACATGAGGCCTCTCCCATTGCGACACCCCCTTCCCGTCACCCCGTGTCCCCGGAGCATTTGTCTCCTTGCAACATTCTGTGTCAGTTGCCTGTGTGATGGCTGACGCCCGGCCTGAATTCGACAAAGGAGGAGTTCCTGGGTTGCTCCTGGGATTTCCCAGCACCCCGGGCATGTGGGGGTGCTCGACAGCTACCTGTGGGAAGACGAGCAGATGCCCGGGGTCCCAGAGGGACGGACCCGCCAGGCGTCCGAATGGAGGTCAAGGATGGCGGCTTCCACCCCCTCTCGCCCCGACTCGCTGGGCAGCCCCTTCCTGCCTGGCCCTCGGCTCTCCCACCGGGAAGTCCCTGGCCCCTGGCCCGCAGCCCCTGGAGCCAGAGACCACAGCATGCCCTGCCCAGAGTGCCACCTCCCAGCAGGCCTGGCTTCGGGCCGCTCGGCCAGCCATCAGCTGGCCACGTCCAGGGTCTGAAGGTCTATGCCGCACCCACGGCCTTCAGCCTGGGCCCATCTTCCCGGCCCTGCCCCACACGTGGCAGGGCCGTGGGGACAGGGCCCTCCGGGACCTCACGCTGACCACACAGGGGGCCCCGATGGGCTTAGTGACCTGGAGCGGGCCTCTGGCCTGTGAAAGAGCAGACACCCCGAGGTGCCTGACCGATGCCACAGTGTTTCTTGGGGAACACAGGCCCCAGGCCACAGAGGCTGCTCGTGACGGGCACACTCCCTCCAGCCCCAGCCAGACTCTCGGGCTGCCTCTGACCCCCGACCGTCCACACCCTGCCAGCCTCCTAAGTGCCTCTGGGGCTGCGGTCACTTCCTAGCACATCCCTGCACTTCTTGACGGGGCCTTCCGAAAAGCGGCCTGTCCAAACTGCCCCCCCCTCAGGGTCAGCCCCTGCTCCTCCACGGGCTGGGACTGCGGACAGGGGATGCAGTTGGCCGTCCTCAGACAGCTGAACTTGGCTCCTGACACCAGCTAGGGCAGGAAGGAGTCAAGGCTGAGGTCCTGGAGGGCAGCGGTCACAGTGGCCTCAGAGAGGCTGTAAACTAGTGGAAACGAAGGGCTCGCCGCCCCCCAAGCTGGAAGACGGGGTTCCTTATATGATCCCACGCGCAGCATCCTTTGAGTTGGGATCTGGAGGGGACCATGCGCCTTACAGGCGAGCGGGTTTGGGATCCAAGAAGAAGGCGGGGTGAGAAGACTGACGCAGCAGGGCCAGGCCGGGTGCTGCGGGGAGGTGCGGAAAGCCAGGCTTTCTCGGGGTCGGGGTCGGGGTCCGGGGCGTGCGCCCGCGGGGGCGAGGCGCAGAGCGCGGGCCCGAGCGGGGCGCGTCTGCAGCCGGCCCGGGGTCGCCCCGCCCAGGCCCCGCCCAGGCCCCGCCCCCGCGCACGGCGGCCGCGGCCCACGTGACCCGCCCGGGTGCAAACAAGCCCGTCAGCTGACTCGTGCCGACTGCGCCGTCATCCCGGCTATAAGCGCGCGACCTCCGGCCTCCCCGCTCCAGCCCGGCCGCCGCCATGCAGCCCCCGAGCCTGCTGCTGCTCGCCCTCGGCCTCCTGGCCGCGCCGGCCGCCGCGCTGGTCAGGTAAGGCCCGCGGCTCCGGGGCCCCGCGCCCCCAGTGACCTCTGTGCAGCCCGCGCCCCACCATGTCCCCTCCGTTCGCTCCGCGTCTCCCGTGGGATCCGCGTGCCGCGTGAGCCTTGAGGCCCCCGAGCGCCCCCCGCCCCGAGGTGGAACCCCGCGTGCAGGGCCCAGCCGCGGGCGGGGCGAGGGAGCTCACAGACGCAGGGTCCGCTCTGGCCCCCGCCAGCCGAGCGACACCCCTCCCTCCCTTCTTGTGGGAACGCAGGGAGGGTGGCTGTGACTGCGAGCTAACCCAGCCTCCCCAGGACAGGTGGGTTGGGGTGCCTGTTCTGAGACCCCGCGCGCCTGTGAAAGTGCGTAGACCCAGGTGTTGACCCCTAGGACCTTCCCCCTGGGCCATGGGCTGGGAGACCCCTAGAGCCACCCTGGGAGGCCCAGATGCCCCGGAGACGCGAGGGAGTTTGCGCAAAGAGACGATCTGGGGGCTGGGGCTAGGGCCCCCTCATGCCTGAGGGCCGGCACACCTGTGCCAAGTGAGGTCACCAACTGCCCGGCCCGAACCAGGGCTGTGCCACGCCCTGCCAGCCAGTATGAGAAGGGTTCCCTTGGTCCTCACGGCCCCACCCTCACAAGGCTGCTTGCACTCCCACCGCAGGGGAGGGTGCTGTGGGCCCACCCTGCCCCCCTCCTCCCTTCCCCAGGGGCCTTTGTCTTAGGTCTGCTCAGGCATTCTTCCACCTGTGCTGTGAGCCTTCTGCCTGTGGGCAGGTGGGCGAGGCCCTCAGGCTGGGGAGCGGGCTGGGGAGCGGGCTGAGGACCCAGCCGCAGCTCAGTGGGGCTGGGCCTTGCCAAAGGGTTGTCCTGCGTGGGCTTCTCTGTGGGCTGTGACTTGGGAGGAGGAGTCCCAACTGGGGCCCTTGTCGGGGAGCAGCTGCAGGTCAGAGCCTGCTCAGCCCCACCCCCAAATCCCCATGGAGAGCAGTGGAGTGGGGGGTGCCGGGGCTCCTTGGGCGAGACAGCTGAGCCAAAGCCCCTCACACCAGCCCAGGTCCTATGGGACTGATGTCCCCTGTTTCCTTGGGTACTGGGGGAGCACATCCCTCCCCTAGGCCAGAACCTGGGGCTCTCCCAGACTACCAGCTCTTAGGCAAGAATCCAGTCTTCCTGGAGCACACCCTGGGCGTGTCGGGAGTAGCCAGCTGTGACCTTCAACTCCCAGATCCCTGGGTTGGGAGGACATTTCATCCAAGTGGTTCACTTAGCTCAGGTGTGCTCTCCTGGACCATGGAGCAGGAACCAGCTCAGACCCAGGGGAGGGGGGACCCCTCACACTGCGCCCTGGATGGTGGAGCCCGGGGCACCAGAGGTCCGCAGCCTCACCCTCGTGTGCCCCGCTGCGGGCAGACCACCAAGGCCCCGGCCGCAGGTGTGCACTGGGAGGCGGGGGCCCCTGTGAAGGGTGCTCACAGCAGGGTGCCGAGGGGCCTGGGTGGCAGGAGCCTGGCTGGAAGCCGACCCCTGGCTCTCCAGGTGCAGTCCTCGGCCTCCTGGGTCTCCTGTCCCAGTGAGCAGAGTGACGGATCAGCAGTAAATGACCAAGGTCACTTCGGCGGGGGAGGGGGGTGAGGATGATGGGAGGAAACTGGGTGACACGAAGGGCGACTGAGGACAGTCAAGGAGGGCTTCTTGGCGGGGGGTGGCTTTGAAGTCCCATCTGATGCCAGGAGGTGGCCGCCCCAGAGAGCAGAGGTGGGGGCTGTGCTGGCGTGAGGTCTGAGTGGAGAGCAGACGCGGCCGGAGGGCTTCAGGCAGGGGTGGCAGGTGACCACCGACACCTAACGGACCCCACCAGCCACTGTCACAGGAGAGACCGGAGTGGACACGGGACAAGGGGGCCTTTCAGAGCCCCCGGTGGCTGAGGAGGGGGAGGTGGAAGCGAGCCCCACCCTGAGGAGGCCCGATCCCCTCTTACAGAATCCCGCTGCACAAGTTTACGTCCATCCGCCGGACCATGTCGGAGGCGGGGGGCCCCGTGGAAGACCTCATCGCCAAAGGCCCCCTTTCAAAATACACCCTGGGAGTGCCCGCTGTGAGCGGGGGGCCCATCCCTGAGATGCTCAAGAATTACATGGACGTGAGTTCGGGTGGGGATTGTCCTGGGACCGGGACCGCACTGACTCCTTGCTGTGGCCGGTCACAGCTGGCCGTTGGGAAAAGCTGCACAGGGCAGCACGTTGGGGGAACTGCCTGTGGGGGCGGAGCTTCCCAGGCTCCGCCCCCTGCCCCGTGAGGGCCCCCACTTCCTGTGCGGTTTGCACAGTCCCCGGCTCTCCTGCCCAGCTTGGGGGACCAGTCGGGGTGGCCTGGGCACCTCCGCAACCTTTCGCCTGGGTGCCACTAACCTTCGGCTCAGAACTGGGCGGGCACCTGTCCTCAAGGCTACCCTGTGGGGAGTGGGGATGGTGTCACTCTACAGATGAGGGAGCTGGGCCCAGGGCCATCGCCAGGGCGTGGAGGAGCCAGCATCAGATGGGGGCCTGTCCCGGGAGGCTGCAGCGTGGGGCGCGGGGGTCCCAGAGGTTGGGTATCGGGGCCTGCCTGCCAGGGCGGGACTAACTGCCTGGAGCTGTGTGGCAGGCCTGGGGCAACCCGGGATCCAGCCCTGCTCCTCACGTGGGAAATGGGCTCAGCGCTGGACCGTTTTAGAATCCACACAGCACGGTGGGCCAGGCCAGCCTGCTCCCGGCTCCGAGACGTCTCCGTGCCCCAGCCCGAGGCTTGGGCAGTCCCTTTGTCACTGGTCTACCGGAGGTGGGCACAGGCAGCTCTGTCCTCTGCCCTGCCTGGCTGGAGCCCCAGCCGTGCCAGGAAGCTGGGACCTCACAGGCATGTGACCAGGATGGCGGAGGGTGGCCGTGTGCCCGGGGACAAGTGACCCGTTCCTGGTTTTTCCGAGTGCCCGCACACACGGGCGGGTTTGCTGAGTCACTCTCCCTCACACCCAGCCTGGACGCTTCTGCTGGGTCCTGTGTCCGCAGCTGCTGGTGCTCCCTGAGCCGGGCGGCTGGGGAGAGACGTCCCGGGGGGATTGGTGCCAGGATCGCGTGGCGACCGGCATCCCAGTCTCCCTCCCAGAGGAAGGGGGTACCCAGGCAGGCGGGGGCTCAGGTGGCCCCAAGTTCAAGAATGCCCATACCCGCTCACCTACGAGAGGCCAAGGACAGGGTTTCCTCTTGAGGCTCAGAGGGGCGCACGTGCTGCTCATGCTCGCCTGAGCCCCCCCAGGCTGCCCCGGCCCCGGTGAGGCCCAGAGCAGTCAAGGCGGGTGGCTGGGTGGCGAGGCACCCTGAGCCTGCAGGGTGCACCTTCCCTTGGCCACCTAGGAGCCTTCGGGCTTGGCCCTGCAGGACAGGGGCAAGGTCGGGGCTGAGGCCACAGAGTCAGACCCCGACACGGGCCGGTCCTGGGGAGGCAGCCTCCTCCCTCCCCCCACCCCGGCCCCGGCCCCAGCCCCTGCCTCGCCGAGGCCCTTGCCGCTGAGGCTGGGTGGCGGGCCGAGCCTGGGCCCACTCCACCACAACCACTGGTTTCCTCTTTCAAAGGGGGGGGTCTTCCTTCCTCTCGCCTGGGCAGACAGTGGGGCTGTGCCCGGGGTTCTGGCCCCCGGGCACCCCGCCCCCACCCTGATGGACGGTGCCTCCCCAGGCCCAGTACTACGGGGAGATTGGCATCGGGACGCCCCCCCAGTGTTTCACGGTCGTCTTCGACACCGGCTCCTCCAACCTGTGGGTCCCCTCCATCCACTGCAAGCTGCTGGACATCGCCTGCTGTAAGCCACGCCCGCACGCCCCTCTCCGTGGGCCTGGGGCAGGCAGGGCGGGCGGTCGGGGGGCAGGGGGCACCCGGCCCGGCCCCCCACACGCACGCACACTCCCCTGGGCACTGCCCTGTGGGCTGGCGGCCAGGTCGAGGGCAGCCCTGACCTTCGCTGGTCCTCCTCCACGGCTCGCTCCCGCCCCCCGGCCACCCCAGACGCCCAGCTCCCCGGTGACCCTGTTCCTGCCAGCCTCGTTCTCGCTGGGCCGGGGCAAGGCATGGACGGGCTGAGACCAGGGCTGGGGTGCGGGCCCACTGTCCCAGGCCCAGGGGCACCGCCAGCAGACCCCAGCCCGGGAGGGCGGCCGGGCGGCCAGGCCGCAGGCCGGGGCAGCAGGCTGACAGCCCCCCGCTGCCACAGGGATCCACCACAAGTACAACAGCGGCAAGTCCAGCACGTACGTGAGGAACGGCACGGCCTTCGACATCCACTACGGCTCGGGCAGCCTCTCCGGGTACCTGAGCCAGGACACCGTGTCGGTGAGTCCGTCCCGGGCAGCGGGCGACAGGCCGAGACCCCACCCAGGACAGGGCTCTGGGCTGGCTTCCTGGGGGGCTCGAGCCTGGTGGCCGGCGGAGGTCGGCGGGCGGGCGGGGGGGGCACGGCTTGGTCAGAGCCCCGGGGCGAGGCAGAGCCTGGGCTCAGCAGTGACACGGCGTGCAGGGCCGGGCGCAGGCCTGGTGGCCGGGAGGGCTGCAGGGAGGCGGGGTGGCGGCTGCAGACGTGGCGAGGGCTTCGGCCCCCGTGGTCCCCGAGGCCCGGCACACAGGGCAGGTCTGGGGCCGGGGCCTGCTGGGGCGGGGGACCAGGTTCTCTGTGACGCGTGGGGTTTGAGGTGCCAGTCTGGTGCTCGGGACCAGGCCGGACCGGACGCCCGCAGCTGGGGGGCGCGGGGAGGGTGGAGGTGTGCGGGGTCCCCTCTGGGGCCCTGCCCACAGTAGAGGGTCTCTGGGGTTGAGTGCAGGACTCCCCCCCCCCAGGAGGGGTCCACAGGTCTCTGGGACTCTGATCCTCTCCAGTAAGCGCTGGGCGGGGCGCGGCGTCTGGCATTCTGGGAGGTGAGGGGCAAAGAGGAACAGGGTCCCCCAGGGCCAGGGGCCCTGGGGCCAGCATCCTGCCCACGGCTCCCTGTTGGGTGTGCTCAAGCAGTCCCCTCTGGTGGCTTGAGGACCAGAGAGAGGTCCCAGGGGGAGTGACCGGTGTCCCAGCCTCCCTGCGAGGGGCTCCCTCCTCACGGACCACCCTCCCAGGCCGCCCTCATCTGCCACCCACACCGGCTGCCAGGTGCCCTCGGGGTTCTCTGAGGGCCTGAAACAGGATGTTGGCCAAACGCTCCCCTCCTCCGGCGTCGCTCCCACAGCGGCAGCCCCACATCCTGTTCTCGCTCTGCGGCCCGTGGGGGAGGCGCAGCGTGGCCCCGAGTCTGCGTGGGGCTTGGGGCACGGGGTCCAGGACCTGAGCCCAAGGGCCAAGCTGGCCCAGCGGGGCAGAGGCGGGGAGGGCTGGGCCTGAGGGAGGGGCTTCCCCCTGCTGCTGTCCGTTCTGACAGTGCAGACCTCGCAGCCCTGTCCCCAGCTGTCCCCGGCCCAGTGTCACCAGCCCTCCCCTCCTGCCTTGCCCATCTTAAGTCCCGTGAGCCAGGCGATGGCCAGGGGCAGTGGGGTGCCGTAGCTGTGGCCCCCCGTGCAGGGCCGGGCACGGTGGGGAGTGGCCATCCGCGTGACCTGCTGACCCGCGTGGCCCGCAGGTGCCCTGTAACTCGGCCCTGTCGGCGCTGAGCGGCATCAAGGTGGAGAGGCAGGTCTTCGGGGAGGCCACCAAGCAGCCGGGCATCACCTTCATCGCGGCCAAGTTCGACGGCATCCTGGGCATGGCCTACCCCCGCATCTCGGTCAACAACGTGCTGCCCGTCTTCGACAACCTCATGCAGCAGAAGCTGGTGGACAAGAACATTTTCTCCTTCTATCTGAACAGGTGGGCGGCGCCCGCCTCCCCCGAGTTCCTGTCCCCCTCAGCCTAGCTGAGCTGCAGTGCGGGGGTGAGGCGGGGAGCGGGGTGTGCTGCCACACGGTGTCAACCCTCTGGGCACTGGGCCACAGCCTTGACCCTGACTTCTGGAGGCAGCGTGGCCGCTCCTGCACGAAGCAGCCAGCAGCCCCTGGCGACCGCCGTGTTTTACTGGGGTCTCCCCACGGGAGGTCTGGGGTCTGGGTGAGTGGGTCTTGCTTCTGCAAGAGCCAGAGCCGGTGACGGGCAGGTGTGGCCCCCGGGTGGCTGGCAGCCCAGGGGGGACGAGGCCGTGAGCCCTGGTCTGCGACAGGCGCCCTGGAGGCAAGAGGCCGGGGAGGTGGCCGGCCGGGTCTGGAGATCCGGTGGTGAACGGGGCGGGGGGCACGGGGCAGTGCTGCTCAGAGAGGCCGTGGGGTGCCCCCCACGCCAGAGCAGCCTCCCGGCAGTGCCAGGCAGCGGGGTCCCGCCCAGCGTCACGTGGCAGGTGACCCTGGAAAGGTCTGGTCTTCTCGGGTAGCGATGCAGTGGGGCTTGGGCAGGGGCAGGGGCAGGGGCAGCCTGCTGGTCACTGTGCCCCGCTCCAGGGCCCATCACCTCGAAGGCCCACCTGGCGCTCGGGGTCTGACTGCGCTCGGCCTCTGTGTGGGTGCCACTCTCTGCCTCACACTTGGTCGGTGGCCTGCCGATGCCGGGGCACAGGAGCTGGCTGGGGCCACAGTCCTGGGGGCCCTCGGGCCTGGCGGAGGGGCACCCCGGAGGTCGGCCGGGCCCGGGGACAGACATCCCAGCGCTGTGACTCCCCAGGGCCATGGGCCCAGGTGGAGGTAGAGTTGGGGGGAGGGAGTGAGGGGTGTGGCTCACAGGGAAGGCTGGGGCGGGGCCAGCAGGGCACTGGAGGCGTGTCTGGTTTGTGCTGGGATGCCGAGGCCTTGGTGGCAGGGGGACAGGGTTTGCCCGGTGCCTCCAAGCTTGGGGACAGACCCAGAGGACGATGGGGGCTTGGAAAGTAAGTCCAGGTGAGAGTGGGAGCCCGCCCACTCCGTCTGTGAACGGAGAGCTGAGGTGTGAAGGGGGAGCAAGCGTGGGAGCCTTTGGGCATGGGAGCAGTACGTGCAAAGGCCCTGGGGCGGAGTGAGGCAGCTCAGCTCGCGGGTTGCTCGGTGCCTCCTCCTGGAGGCCCTCCTTGGTTTTTCTTCCAGGCAGACAGGATTTCCCTCCTTGGGCTCCTAGCGTTCCCTTCTCCCTGGCCCACTGGTCTGAGGCCTGACCCTCCCACTGGCAGCCCTGGAGCCCTGAGGCTGGAGCAGGACCCCACCCTCTGGGGACTGGGGACGGGGTGGGTGCCCGCCATCCCTAGGGTGCGGGATCAGAGAAGGAAGCTCTGTTCTTTCTGGACACTGCGTCCCTGCAGTCCCGGGAAGGCCCTGGAGGTTGCCCCACCCGCCCTCTGATCCCTGGCCGCAGCCCCACCCCGTCCTGGACTGCTGGCCGGGCCTTGACTCCCCGCCTCCCCCTGCCTCCAGGGACCCCAACGCGCAGCCGGGGGGTGAACTGATGCTGGGCGGGACCGACTCCAAGTACTACAAGGGCTCCCTGAGCTACCTCAACGTCACCCGCAAGGCCTACTGGCAGGTGCACATGGAGCAGTGAGTACTGGCCCGCGGCGGGGGGGCCTGGACCCCGGGCCCCGCCCGCCCAGGCGCCCCTGGGCGCCGTCCGTCCCGTGCGCCCACGGTGGTGCCCGCTCTCCGCCGGCCCCTGGTGCTGGCCCTGCCCACAGCCCCGTCTGGTGGGGACGCAGCCTGCCGTGGGGGGGCTCAGCCGCCTCTCCTGCAGGGTGGACGTGGGGAACGGCCTGACGCTGTGCAAGGCGGGCTGCGAGGCCATCGTGGACACCGGCACGTCCCTGGTGGTGGGCCCCGTGGAGGAAGTGCGCGCCCTGCAGAAGGCTATCGGTGCCGTGCCGCTGATCCAGGGCGAGGTGAGCGGCCGGGTGGGCGGCCGGGCGGGCGGGTGGGCGGCGGGGGCGCCCGGCTGCCGTCCCCCAGCCCACGCACCGCGCTCTCTCCCCCCCAGTACATGATCCCCTGCGAGAAGGTGTCCAGCTTGCCCGAGGTCACCCTCAAGCTGGGAGGCAAAGGCTACAAGCTGAGCGCAGAGGACTACACGCTCAAGGTGGGCGGGCGCAGGCGCGGGTGCCGGGAGGCGGGTGGGGGCGGGCGGGGCGGGGCGGGTGGTGACGCTCCGGTGGCCCTCCGCAGGTGTCACAGGGAGGGAAGACCATCTGCCTGAGTGGCTTCATGGGCATGGACATCCCTCCGCCCGGCGGGCCGCTCTGGATCCTGGGCGACGTCTTCATCGGCCGCTACTACACCGTCTTCGACCGCGACGAGAACCGCGTGGGCCTGGCTGAGGCCGCCCGTGTGTAGCCGCGCACCGCCGGCGGAGCAGGAGGTGTCCCGTTGAGGCGGCGGCCACCCCGCCCTCCCCCGCACACACTCGCACGCTCACACTTGCACACTCAGCCCAGCTGTTGGGAGGCTGCCGGCCTGATGGGCCATGGTTTTGTTCTATGGTTTCCCCGTCCCAGATTCAGAATGCCGCCTGCCCGCCCGCCCATCTTTGTCTGTCTGTCTGTCTGTCTGATGGAGGGGTGGGCCCGGGAGCTACCAGCAGGCTCACCAGGCTCAGAGCCTGTTCCTCGTCTGGAAGACCCAGCTCGGCTTGGGGGCCGGTCCGTGTGCATCCCAGGACCCTCCCCCGGACTTCCCGCCCCCTGGGGGGCCTCTGCGCCAGGCTGTCCTCTCGGCCCTCCTCCGGCTAGCCGGGGGCCTGGAGCTGGGTCCTGCCACCTGTGAACCCATCTGCATGTCCAGCCCAGTGGCGAAGGGGCGCAAGAAGGGGTAGGAGGGTAGCCTCGTGAGGCCTGTGGGGTCATCCCGGGGCTTGAGCCCATCCAGGAGGACGTTGACCGGCCCGGGTGGGGGGGGACGGAAGGGGAGGGGGGCTTCTCTGGCTGCCTGCACTTGACCAGCAGGGAGCCGAAGCTGACGTGAAAATACAGTAGTTCGGTCTCTGTGTTGGCGTGTTTCATGCTTGGCAGGGTATGCGGCTCAAACCCGGGTTGGGGAGGGGCCGGGCAGTGGCTGCCGCTCAGCTGCGGGGCTCCTGGGGGTGCCCTGCACCTGGGACCCCGGCAGCTGGCAGGGCCCAGCGTGGACCTCCGCCTGCAACAGTGACCAGTGGATACAGCTGGAGGCCATGGGGCGCCCGCCCGGGGTTTTTGATGAGGTGCGATTCCCCGGTGTCTGCCACGCTTCCCTGGAGGGGACCCCGGCAGCAGAGTTCAGCGCCCCTCAGTGCCCTGCTCCCTCCACTGGGGGCTGGCGGGGCGTGGGCAGCCTGTCTCCATGTGGCAGCCCAGTGCTGGAGCAAGCCTGCCTGGGGTCAGCGGCACCCCGCGCCCAGGGCCGGGTCTCTGGGGCAGGGGCGTTTGCCCCGATGCAGCTGTGCAGCCAGGAGGGTTTGGGGGTGGATAGGAGTTGGGGTACATGGTGGTGGAGCGGGGCCCCTCTGGGGCTCCTGCTTGGAGCCCACGCCCTGCAGGTGCGGGCGTTCGGCAGTGTGACGTTCGTAACTGTCCTGGTCCCCGTCCAGCCTGCAGGGTGGGGCTGTCACTGGCCTGGCCCCAGGGCATCTGGGGGGATGGCATCCCCCCACGGAGCCGCCTCTGGGGAGCGGTCCACCAGAACAGGGAGGCGCATGCTCACGCGGCTAGTGTGTTCTCTGTGCCCGAAACACGAGATGCGAGCAGGGTCTGGCCGGGTTCCTGGGAAGACGAGGCATCAAACCTCTGTGCCCTGGGGGGCCTGGAGGGCAGGGCCACAGGTCGGGGGGCGGCCCCCCGCCCCGACCCCGGCTCTGTCTCCTCTGCTCCCTGAGGCTCCCACCCACCAGGCCGGCGTGGCCCACAGGGCACCTGCCCCCCCAGACCTACACCATGGCTCCTGCTCCCCCTCACCCCCCAACCCCGTGCTCTGGGACTCTCAGGACCCCCTCCTCTGAAACGCAGCTGGACCCCATACCCTCTGGATGAGGCCAGGCCCCCTGCCCCTACCCCGGGGTCGGGGTCATTCATCGCTCTTCTGTGAAGCCTGGGGCCCGGTGGCCGCCCTGCTCTGGGCTCCAGCTCCCTGACCCCACCCCAAGCCTCCGGCCCCTGCCCCGGATGCGGCTGACCACAGGGCTCTCCTGACCACGTGTGCCGCCCGCCCGGAGGAGCCACACAGTGCTGGCTCTGGCCCTGGCTGGCTCACCCTGCTCTGCTCCAGCCCCGCAGGCTGGGGGAGCAGGGGGTCCTGCCTCACACCCTTGCCTGGGGACACCCTGCTCGGCTCCACCCTTTCTTCACTCAGGATGGAGGCCGGTGGGGGCTGC